>JAREIK010001402.1:2170138-2662638 GCA_029783825.1 Sapria himalayana
ACCTCTATTTATGATACATTTTTAAAAAGTTTCATTAAGTCTCATTGCTAATAAAGAATATATATAGGCCGTACAGTTATATATCATTAATCTAGCATACAAAAAATACAAGTTAAAAAAGATGCATATTCCTTCACAAAACAATACCAGAAATCAATCATGCAAGCATTTGGTGATGATAAAAATAAGATGGTAAACATTAATAACATACCCATTTGATGAATGCCTGGAAGATTTAAGACATTCTGTCTCCTTTGAATTTTCAAATATTGCACCAGCAGTGTTACCAGATAAGCAAGAAACAGTGCTGCAGAAATATCTGGATCCCACCCCTGAGCATGACAAAGAGCTATTCCAAACACTTGTGCCATTTAAATACCGACAGATGGGAGAAAACATGAACTTTTGTTGGTTTTCTAATCTCAGGCTAGCTTTTCGGCAGCTATGTGAAATATGATTTCCAAAACAGATCCTACCACAATTTGATGAAAAAGTTAGATGGCCAAGCCTCGAAGATAGATTTTCAAACGCATCATCAAGAACAGTAATTGATGCAGAATCAGCCATTGGATTACTTTTAAGCATCCGTCTAGTTGATATTTTACAAGATTTTGAAATCGCAAGATCAAATTGATGCCAAAAAGTCTGATTCTGCGCTGTACCAGAAACAACAAGATGCCTCAGAGAAACAAGAAGGCCCTCAATTGATCCAATTTGTATGGAATGAAAAGATCTAAAGTTGCAAAACAGAAGCTTTCCCTTCCCAAGTAGGATCTCTATAGAATCTTGCAGGCGAGTTTCTCTTCCTGTGGCAAAAATCTGATTTCCACTGTGAATCAGATTCCTTAATCTTGAGAATATCATCTTAGTCAGTATAAGGCTTCATAGAAAACATTGTGCCACCAAAATCCCAATAGAGGCTCCGACTGTAAAATCTACCCTCATCACCCTTGAAGTTCTGTCCATTCAAAACTAGTATAGATGGAACTTCTACCCCTAGAACACCTGTGCAGAAGAAAGATCAAACTTTATGAACGCATTTTCATTGATCAATTCCATGCATGTTCCTCGATACTGAACCTGAAAAGGCTGCATCTAGTAATCAAATCTGTGTTCCTAGAACCCCACGAGATTAAACATTTATCTTAGAATGTAAAACAGATTATAAAAAACAATTTTCATAAATATGTGGTGAGGATAAACATGGGAGGTGGACACCAGCACCCCCAGCTCCATTCCTGTTCAGCTCACAGCAGTGATCCATGACAGGATAGGAAAAGCGCTAAATTAGAATAATTTTATGATAGTTAATTCGCCTAATATAGTGAAAGATTTACAGATGACTACTATATAATCTTCGGAAAAACTGAATGTTTATCATGATAGCTGAAAATCTCATGTTAAGTAAATTAAGATGAAGCTAAAAGTACATCCCCATCCTTTCCAAATATGAGAATCATGCGAGTGCACGGAGAATAACTAACATCAGCGGCTTGCATTCTAGCCAAGCAGTCGACGGTAGACCAAGGATTACATGTCTAAGGGCAAAACTAGTGGAGAGTTTAAATTGCATTTTAAATCAAGTATGCCTTATGACCTAGCTACATCAAAGTTCGCGTCGATTACGCCATACGATAGAACAGAAAACTGATCTATCGATGATCTTTTTTGTTGATAGGGGAAAAGAAGGGAGAATGGTGAACGGTTGGACGTGACTCGAAGATCGTTATTAACCTCTGTGAAATTTGAGTTCTGACACATTCAACCACCAATGTCTGCATCAGCAACAGGCACCAGAAAATTCGCTGCGAGTCAAATTGGAAGAACAGGGAGAAGTTCAGAGGCCACATTCAACTCATTGATTGTTGACGACGGCTACATCACTGTTCCACAATCATCCACGGGTACCAGCTACTCCAAAAAAAAAAAATTAGGGTTTCGATAAGTACTTATTTTCTGAAATTATATGAACTGCACAAATTTGTGCTGCTCTGACTTGGCTACTGCATGCAACCAGCATATTGTGAGGTTGGCTCGGGTTGAAGGCCAACCCGAACCCAATCCAAATTCAAAAAATCAACCTATTTGAATAAGGCCCATCCAAACCTGAATTTCAATTTTCAAAATAATTTCTACTTTAAACTAGATGTGTCAAATGGGCTGGGGCGGCCCAGCCCGGCATGAGGCAATGCACAATTCAGCCGTGCCTGGCCTGGCACGGCATGCTTCAATGTCATGCTCAAGCCCGTGACGGGCTCGCCCTCGGCACCTGCCGTGTCGTGCCGGGCCGAAAGAATTCGGCCTGTGTGCCATGCCAGGCCAGGCACAGAGACACGGCACGCGTATCCTTGCACCAAGCATGATCACGGTGAGCCGACGTAGGATAGGCTCGGCTTGCAGAGCCTCGAAAGGGTGATGCAGCGCTGTGGCGTGCCCAGAAACCCTAATTTTTTAAAAAAATTAGGATTTTGGCCCGACCTGGACCAGGTTGCAGGCCCGTGTCGAGCCTGACCTCGCAGGACTATGTCTGGCCAAGCACGGCATGGTTATTGTCGGGCAGCCTAAAATCTTGCCAGGATAACTCAGCATGGCTCGTTTGACACATCTACTTTCGGCCCAACTCGGTTTCTCGATATGACCGCAGCGGCTCAACCCAATTTAAAATTATGAAACTCAATTGTTACTTTTGGGTTAGGTTCAAGTTGGTTTTGGTTGGATTGGATTGGATAAGACTGAGTTGGGTTGGATCATTATGTCATTTCAAATTTTTAATTCTAATAACAAATTATTTAATTTTAATATTTTGCTTATAAACTACAATCTACAAATTAAACAGAACTACTATTAGTTCATTATACTATAAATTATTATAAATAAAATTAATCATCTAATGGACCAACATAATTATAACAAACTAATTTAAAAATAAAAAACAAAAATAATTAAAATTGCAAGGTAAGACTAAAATATCCAACAAAAATAGTTTGTTCCAAGTATATAATATTTATCATAACCCATAATAAAAAATATAACAAATATTTAAAAAAAATTGTCAAAAAAAAATACGTCATTTATTTCAACTTCAAGTTTGCTACATTGCTTGATATTTCAATTCTATAATTAAAAAATATATATATATCACAAGAAAATTCCAAAAAAAAAATAAAAAAAATCTCAAAAAATAATATATCATACTTATATCAATTAATTTAATTTCAAATTAATAATTACTTATTTACTAATTCATTTATCATTCAATCCAAAAAATAAAAAAAAAATCAAACATATGTGATATGCCATTATTAGAAGTTAAAGTAAATAAAAAAATAAAAAATATATATGACAAATAGGTTTTAATTTATTTATCTACACACACACACACACACATATATAAAGTTTCCAAAATTTTAAAAATAAAGCTTTGTGAGCATGAGAAAGTTAAGTCATCATGATCACTCTTAATGCCTACAAAATAATATATATATATATATATGTTGGGTAATTGCGCTTCCACGGGTAGTGAGATTAAGAAACAGAAAACAACAGAAACACATAAAATAAGCAATATATATCACAATCCAAACAAGCATCCACGACAGAATCAAAAACGAGAAATCAACACAGTAAATAACGTGGTTCGCTAGTCGCTCAGTACGACTAGCTACCTCCACCAGAAAATACTTATGCGTTACAGATTAAAACCAAAACAGAACGTCTTACAGTATGCAGCACGCAGCAGTCGCGAAATCGCGCAGAGAGAAGAGAGGGATGATGAACAGTTCAAAACGGGTCAAAAATAAATACAAATCATCTTATATGAAAAATAAACATCCGGTTCATTTAATCGAAGTGGCTCCGGTCAGTGGGACATCCGTTATTGTGCTACTGCTGCATCTCTAGGCTTTTAATATTTCCTTTCGTGCACTTACATGAAAATATTAAAACAAATTATTAAGTAAAAAAAACAAATTACATATACATCAATATATATATATATATATATATATAATATGTGTGTGTGTGTGTTCTGAACACTAGATATTTTATGTTAAAAAAAATTAAGGATGAAAACTAAAAATACAATTTGTCATAATTTTTTCAAGCAACTATGTATGATCTTCAATTTCAATCATATATAGTGGATTGAAAATGAAGATTCTAACCAATAAACTCTAAATAATCATGAGCACGAATTAAATATTCTAGAAGATTGAGAGCTAAACAAAATGGAATTAATCAAATATACAACCTCTAGTACTAAAAGAAGACTCCGATGCTATCATTGAAATTAAAATTAATAAAATATCATAAGCCAAAAATGAAATGACTTGATATGAAAAAAGCATTTTTGTTTCCTCCAAACCAAAATATCAAAATTTGGAACATTTTCTTCTATCCTTTCTTCAAAGTTTCAATCTAACCCTGATTGAATAATCACATGGTCATATTTTTCAAAAAATTGTGCTAATCTTCTTTATTCTTGTTAAAAATAATTTTAACCACATATGAATTGATTTAATAATACTATTAGAAACATTTTCTAATAATGTTGATAAATATTATTGGTAAAATAAGCCCATAAAAAATTTTACTTTTGTTATTACCTAATCAACCCTGGCAATGTTACAAAACTATGAATAACAAAATTTCACATATTTCAACTTAAAATGAGGATCTAATAATATTTGAGAAGCTAGCTAAAAATAAATATAAAACTTCAATTGATTGCTCATTTAGAAGAAGACAATCCAAAGTGTTGGAGTTTGATAGGTTCAACACCATTGAAGCAAATATGTAAGCCATGATCATCTCGCTGGTACTTATCATGCATAATTGAGGTATTAAATTTTGTTATCCAATTTAACCCATATGTATTGTATTTGAGAATTACATTTTTTGTGTATTTTGTTATTACTTATAGTTTTTTTTAATGTTTAATATTTTTATTGAGTTATCTCTTCTTATTTTGTTGAGTTAATATTATTATAATTGATAAATTATATATTTTATTTTATTTTTCAAATACTATGATTTGTTAAATTTGTGTGTTACCTAATTCAAATATAAAATTTTTGTGCATTTTGTTATTTATCTATAGATGAAATGAAATTTATTAGCTATGCAAAATAACATCCGAAATTTATGAATGAAATAAAAATAAGATGCCAATGAAATAACAATATATGTCAAATTTAGAGTTTCCAAGATGTTGATACAGTGTGATATCTTCTTGCAAAAATTTGATTTATTAAATTATATTATATTTTGTATAAACATGGAGAAATAGTTATACCACAAACAACTAAACATTATATTCACAAAATTATTAATTAATATATTACAATGGAATAAACCAATCCTAATATTGGATGTGAAACAATGTTAAATAATATTATTAATCATTCATTAAATATGAATGATGCTAATGATATCCAAGTATTATTAGCAAAACAAATTTATGAACTGCTAAAAACTTCAAAAGTAGAGGCTTATTTAGGTAATCTGTATGGCTACTTAAAGTTATATATGGTGGCAACACTATTAAATTTAAAGATAAACATTATTTTTAAAAAAGTATTTTGATAAAATATGCTAGTTTTTATCTGAATTGTTACCAAAGAATAACATCATGATAGATAGCTTTTATTGCATAACAAAATTAATATATGTTTGGGTTTACCTATGGAAAAAATATACTACAGCATTAATGTCTGCATGATATATTGTAGCATAGATAATGAAGCAATTGCATGTAATTTCTATAAATATCTTTGGTATAAAAGAAATACAAATTGTAAAAGGCATAATATAAATATTCCTCATAAGAAAAGATATTATTATTTTTGACTCATCGTTTGTAAAAATTATCTGCATCTAAAGCCATTGCTAATGACATGATCTGACACAAAGCATATTAAGTGAGGACGATGTGATGTGACAATGCTCATATTCTTCTTATTGGAAACATTTTGATGATTTTTATCTATCTTTTGGAGATGAAAGTTGAAATATTAGATTATTACTGTGCACGATTTTTTTCAACCATATGGAAAAACAAGAAAACAATACTATTCATGGTCAATTATTATTTATAATTATAATTTATTACTATTGATTTGTATAAAAGATGTGTACATATTTTTGTGCATTATTATGTCCGGTCTAAGAAACCCAAAAGATAAGTTAAATATTTTTTACAACCCCTGATTGTGGAGCTCATAAAAGTAGGAGGTTGGTGTTGAAATATATAATATATCTATAAAGTATAAATTCAAAATGTGATCAGTACTTATGTGAACTATAAGTGTCTTTCCTGCATATTCAATGTTGTCAAAATGAAGTACTATAGAGAAATTAGTTTTCCTTATTGCATTGAGGACTTAGATGTATTTTATCTAAGCAAATGAGGATAGACTTCTTTGTTTGATAATCACCATAAATTCTTATATGTAGAACATCCATTTTGTATGAATATTAAGGTATTTAGGAAAAGTAATAAGTTATAAGAGGTGTATGACCTTTAAGATCAGATGCTAAATTATTAGATATAATTGAAAGATATTAGTTCAGAAATACTATAGTTGTTGATTAAAATTGCAATAATGCACAAATTTTTAAAAATTATCATTTTGGTTGGAAGAAAAGAAGTATCTTTTGAGATTTCTCTTATTGAAAAATCAATATAATCAGGCACAACTTAGATGTGATATACATTAAGAAAAACTTTTTTGATAATATTCTTAATACTATCATAAATGTGGAAGGAAATTGAAAGACAATACAAAACTAAGAGAGTATTTGAAATATTTTTGTTAACATCTTGAGTTACATCGGGATGAATCAATGAATAAATACCCAGAGAATAGTTATAGTCTCGACAATGATGCAAATAAAGGTTCTTGCAAATGGCTGATGGAGTCTAGGTTCTCTAATAAATATTCATCTAACATGGGAAGATGAGTCGATATAATGAAGTATAAGTTATTTGTGATGAAAAATCATGACTACCATGTGTTCATGTAGAGACTAATACCCATAGTGTTTCATGAATTACTTTCTCAAAATATTTAGGAAGCATTGATTGAAAATAGTATTTTTTAAGAATCTCACTTGTAATGTTAGTACAAAGAAAGAAATATAGAAATTATAAAATGATATCCTCATAATTATATGTAGACTTGAGCATATTTTTCCTCCAAACTTCTTCAACTATAGGGAATATCATTTGATCCACTTTCCTTATAGATTCATGATAGTAGGCCTTATGCAATATAAATGAATGTATTCATCTGAGATGTTACATAATTATTATTTGTTAATCTAAATATTTAAATATATTCGATGAATATTTTTTTCCTAATAAATATGTATTTCAGATATTTTAGAAATTTGAAAATTAATGTTCGAAATAAAGTTAAAGTGGAATGATCGATATGCAATGCCTCATTGGATATTTTTTTCCTAATAATGTTACTAAATAATATTTATGGTATGAGAAATTTATTAGAAGAAAATGATATGCTTTTTATTTTTACACATGTGGGTCAATCATGTTGCCCACACATACATCTTGTTAAATTATGAAGAAGTTACACCTTACATTGATTAAGATTTATAACATTTTTAACTTTTCATTTATTTGCCATAGTATGCAATATACTTTTTTAATAGTAACTATTAAAAAATATTGATTTATACTTTTTTAAGATGTATCATCTACCTTAATAGTAACTATTATTTATTTTTAGAAGGCTAAGTTGGGACATCCACTAACACCATTTGAGGTGTTCAACTGAATACATAAGAAGAATGATAAATCATTTGTGGATAAGCGATCAAATGAATTTAATATGAGTTTCTTGATTTATACTTGTAGTGTCATATATAAATTACAATTAATAAAAGAAAATAATGTAACAAATTGATTTTTTTGGCATTCACTATAAATAATATGCATACTCGAGTATTTTTTTAAAACATAACTTATGAGTTATTATATTTGGACTCATTAAATATAATAAATAACATCATTTTTATGTTATTTTTAGTAGGGTGACGATAGTTTCTTGTGCTAGTATACATTTTAGTTGAATATATTAATGATGATTTATGGAGTATTTTAAAAATTATAGGAAGTTGTGAAGAATATTGTTTTAATTGCTTCACGATTGATAGATCCTTCTATAGAGGTGCTAGAGATTGATGTTGCATATGTTTACTTTCAGGCTGTCAGAATGGAGCTGAAAAAATAGCAGTGTATGGTCTTGATATTCATGTATCTATATTTTTTCCAAGTTTTGTTTATAGTTCTTAATCAGCATCTTTCAAATATAATAACTTGTTTGATGAGAGGTTGTGTGAGAAGATGTAAAAAATTCAAGATACATTGCAAAGTAAAAATAAGGAGATGCAACAAAAAAAATGAAGAGATGCAATAAAAGAATGAAGAGATATCCAAAAGAATGAAGAGATGTCCAAAAGAATGAAGAGATGCAACAAAAAATAGTGGCTTAAAATAATGGAAAGAGATGAGAAAAGAATGAGAATAGATGAGAAGAGAATAAAAGGAGAGGAGGAAATAATGAAACGAAATTAGGAAATGCAATAGAAAATTACGAAGTTGGATAAAATAAAGTGCAAGTTGGCATATGCATCATCTATTTTTCATAATTATGAAGAGGATCCATCTAGATCCATGAAGGACAATACTCATCACAATAAGGGCTCTTAGTTATTTGTGATGTTTTATTATTAATTTTTTCCAATGAAAGTTTCATTGTGAAATTATGGTTTTTGTGTTATTGTATCTTTTAATTAAGATATGAATGTGTATTGTAATTGATAGACTTTTATGTTTATTATTTGACATGTTATTTTGTAGTGGATGTTATGTGAATATCATTTAATGAATAATATGTGAATGTATTTGATAGTAGGTTATATGATTTATGTATATATTTTTATATTATATGCATCATACAGAAACTATACAATTGGAACATGTTCATGTTACAAACATTAGAAATAAAAAATGATATTTCTAAATTCGTTTCTAATTAAGAAATGGGTTTTGCATTTATATTTGATTTAGTCACTCATCTAGAAATGAATCTTATGTTTTTATTTTTTTCAGTCACTAATTATAGCGATAGAAAATATCTATCGCTCATTTTTTAAATGCTTTAGAATTATCTGTTTCTAAACTTTAGAAAGGAGAACTTTAGAAATAGATTATTTCCATTTCTAATTATGTCGTTATTTGAACATTGTAATGGAATTAAAAAAAGGAATAGTACATTTCTGATTCCATCTTTTCTTGTATTGATGCTATTACATTACCATGTCACATATTCCACCATGCCATATTTATTTTCTTGCCACAAATATTATCATGCAATAAATACATGAAAACCAAGCATCATGCATGTCCTTGTGATAAAATGTCCTAGCTATGTTGCTTATAAGACACCTTACTCATAGGAGATACTTTAACCCTTACAAATCCACTCGCTCTAGTTGCATGTGATTGGAGCATTGCCCATAATACCAAGGAAAAAAATGTACCCTATTTTTTTTATAGGATTTGAGATTTTGACCATGTGCTCTACCATTGATAGTGTTTGCTACTATGAGTTTCACAATCACCAACTTTTAATATAACATTTTGTATGTTGATTGGTCATGATAACCTCTATAGTGATCATTATAAGCAACAGCAAATACCACTAGCAAAGTCATTAGCCAAGGCTACTTCCACGATCACCATCATCGATTGCTGTATATGTAATTTGTTTTTATTTAATAATCTATTTGTATAACAAAATGTTTTTCTGTTTTAATATTTTCATGTAAGTACAAAAAAGGAAATATTAAAAGCCTGGGGATGCAGGAGTAGCATAATAACATAGGTCCCGAAATTTTTGGAGCAGAGACTGACCCATTCCATAATCCGACCCGCTGTAGTTAAATGAACCAAATGTTTTTTTTTAATATAAAACAATTTGTAATTTTATTTTTCGGGCGGCTATTTTTTGACCCGTGGAACTGTTCATCGTCCCTCTCTTCTCTCTGCGCGAATTTTCGCGACTGCTGTGTGCTGCATACTGTAAAACGTTTCCGTTTTGGTTTTAATCTGTAACGCATGAGTGTTTTATGGTGGATGTAGCTAGTCATATTGAGCGACTAGCGAACCACGTTATTTTTGGTGTTGATTTTCTCGTTTTTGATTCTATCATGGATGCTTGCTGAATTGAGATTATATTGCTTGTTTTCTGTGTTTTCTGTTGTTTCTGTTTTTAATCTCACTACCGTGAAAGCGCAATTACCCAACATCGATATTAGAAAATATCAATGGCACTACCATTGGCCATGATTGGTTCCATAGTCACCATCATCGGTAATAGAAAATGCCACTAATATTCTCATTGGTTGTTGTTACTTCCACAACGACCATCGCTAACAACATAAAATGTCACTGGTGCTACTGTTAGCCATTGCTACTTCCATAGTCACTATCATTAACAATAAAAAATGACATCAGCACTGCCAATGAATATGGATGCTTTCACAGTCACCATCACCAAGAATATAAAAATGTCACAAGTGTTGTTATTGGTCATGGCTTCTTTTACAATCACCATCACCGGCAATAGAAAATGTCATTGGTGCTATCGTTGTTCATTACTACTTCCATAAATACCTTAGTCAGCCACTAAAATCACCTTTGTTAGTTGTGTCCATCATTTTCATGCCACCATCATTACAGAAAATTAATAATATGAAAACTTATGACCCCTTGTGCAATCAACACAAAAAAATATTGTCGAATACATCCCAAGTTTAAAAGAAATCAACCATAATATATACAGACATAGCTAGGTAATTTAACTTGGGAAAAAAAGGCCAAATTGCTTCTATTCAGGTTAGTTAAATAGATATTCTTAAATTACATTACGAACCTAATCCACATGAAAATATCATGATAACTCTCTCTGATATATTTGATAGTGATTTGAGAACTCAAAAAAAAAATTTAATATTTATTTGAGAATTGTGATTGTTTTATTGTAGTTACATTTGTGAGCAATGGGAAATAAACTTACCTTAAACTAAACTCAACCAGAAAGAATAAATAATATCACCTTTACTTCAAAATTTCTCTGTGAATATGATGATGGTACTATGTAGGTTCACATTATCACCGATGTCTTAATTTTTATATTACTCACAACCAATATTGAACATTAATATATTATTTCTTAATTAAAAGAAACCATTTGGCTTCTTTTAATTAATAAAAACACAATCTATTTATTTAAAATATAAATATATATAATCATAATTAATTTAATGCATTTAAAAATTATTTGATTTATTTATCAAATCAAATTAATTATATTGCAAATGAGTTAATTATTCTTGTTATGCACATGCATATATTTCAGATACTTAAAAAATGTAAGACTTCTTTTATCTTTTCTAGATAAAGCTATGAAATGGACCTTGACTAGAATATGATATTGGGCTTCCAATATAAATAATTTTTTTTAATACCTGCACTCCCTCACTTGTACTAAATATATTATGATAGTGATACTTAATACATTTTTAATTTCCCAAGTTAATATTATAGGCACCCATTGATTGAATTAAATTATTGACAATCTAAATTTATCAACCTTTTATTATTTCCTTGATAATTTTGACTAATTTATTTGAATTACTAGATCAAAATTAACATATGGGATTTGGCAATATTAAAACTTATAATCTTTCTAAATGATGTATCATTAATCATTTTTATAGGACATGGATACTATTAGTAATTTATATTTACTATATAATTAATAAAGTTATCCAATTCATATAGTTATTAAATATATTTCTAGACTCTACTCTTTATTTTATAAGTTAGTATAAAATAATTATATCATATTTATCACATTCAATATACTCAAATATACTAGTACTAAAAATTAGAATTTTATCATTCATCACCATCAATATAGACTCACTAAAATCTAGTATTATTATCTTACTCATAGAGTATCCAATTTTATATAGATTATGAATAGACTTATATTTGATGAGTACCAATGATTCAGTCTTCTATGCATGAGTTAATCTCTATGCTTTGAATCATCCACAATCAAAATAAAAGACGAAAGTATTTTTAACAATCTAGTTCATTAAAACTTTTTATTACAAAACCAAAAAGATGCTGATCAGGAAGACATACATAAATGGATTTTAGCATAAACCAGTTTCAATAATAAGTTCTATGGATGTCATGACTTTGAAAAATATGGTGGCATTTTGTGTTGTCCCCTTGGAAATTGACATCTTGTGCTAAAGTGCTTAGTTGCATCAATACTTTCAAAAAAGTGGTGACTTCTTCAATCATTGATTCCTCTTCTATTATTGCTTCGGGTAAAATAACTTTTATAATAATGCCAATTTTTTTGATTTTCACTTCTATCTATCTTATTCAATCTTCTTCTACTTCATTATCTCTATTAGTAACACCAAAAATGTTATATTTAATCGATAGTTTGTCTATTTAGTATAATTATTAAAATTGTGGTGATTTTTCTAGACTCACATATAATAGACTTTCATGAATTTGAATATTAGGATAAAAATGTAGATGGAAATTATTTTTTGGTTTGAAAAATTATCCACTATTTTGCTTCGAATTCATTTTTTCCATTTGACATATATGGCTGAAAAGATAATCTATTTGGTATCTCTAAAGCTCTACTCATGTAAGTGGTGGTAGCTACAAAATACAAAAAAAAAAATACAAAACCAAACAATAATCAAGTTAGCTAATCAAAATATAATAAAACAATTCATGATAACGACACCAAAAATTTATTATTATTTTATTATATTATCAAAATTGTCATTAATTGACACATTCCCAAAACTTTGTTGGGCAAAAATATCTTTTCCAATATAACTCTTAAAAGTATATAGGTTGTACAAGTAATAAATTAGATGTAAGTCCATATTTCAATCACATAGAGATTGTGTAGGTAGTTGATCAATTAACAATGAACTAACTACTGCTTGAGTTGAATATTTATACTTATTCTTCAAAATGATACTCAGACTCTAGGATTAGCTTAAATCCTTATACATGATGATGTTTTTATTGTGAATATTATGTTTAGTTTTTGGATAAATGGTAGAATAATATGAAAATACTTGTAGCCCCATTGGTATACAAGGTAGCAATTATACTTGGAATGTCATTAATAAGGTTGATCCACTCATAGCTATTCCATTTGTATTTAAACACCAAAGTCACATATCATTTAATACAAGAGCCATTCACACGTTTATTTCTTTTAGGCAATACATAAACTACCTTTGATGATTGTTTTAAATATATATTTATTTTCGCCAACCTCAATTTCTTACAGACGTGAGATAATATGGTTTTAAATGTATTTGTGCTTTTAGATTATTAAGCAACATGTTCATGATAATTAATATATATTTTCTCATATATCTAGCATATCGAAGTCATATAAGAGGGAATAACTTGTAGGGCTATCACCACCAAACAAGCATTTCCCACTTGTATGTTTTTTATAGTATACCTTTCATTATCTACTAGATCCAACATATGATTCATATACTATGGTGAAATTCATCAGTTATACATTCTTCTTAACCCACATAAAAATAGAATATTAGTTATTATAGATTGCACATAATATATTGGTCTTAAATATATTTGTACTTTTGGCCTCACAGTACCATTCTCACAATGATTAAAATTATCTCAACTTTGGTTCTTCACATAATAGTTTATCCCATACATCAATATTATAAGGGTTGACATTTCCTTCTTGTCAAATTATATGAGTGTGTCTCATGTCTTACTCGTCACTTCCACAATAACTACAAACATAAACATATGTATTCATGAAAATCCTGTGTTTTAGTTCTAATATTCATCTATATCTATAAACATCCTAACAAAAATATAAATAGAAATATAAACTCATATAATCATTAATTTATCACGATACTATTATATTCATCAACCATGGATTTCAATTTAGGCTGCCATTAGGGAGGAAATTATGCAAGATGTATTGAGAGACAAATCATGGATTCGAGAGTTCCCAATGAATGCACAAATAAAAATTTAAGTATATTGTTCTAATTCCAATTGAGGAGTACTTGCATTAACCTTGGATTTGCCCTATATGAGGGTTAGAATGATATAACTTAAGGTTCTTTGAATGCATGGTTCATATTTCACCTATTTTTTCCTATTTCTTATCTCCTCTCCTTTTTTTAGTTCGTATTCTTCAATGTATTGCTTTTATTCTTTCGGAATCCATGTGGTATTTCAAGTTGTAACAATACTCGAGGTCATGACTTTATTATCTCTTTATATATTTTAAAGAACATTAATGTTATAGTAATGAGAATGATAGTGATTGATGTCTTTACTCAGTGTAACACAATGTCATAATATTAAAATTAGTCATGACTTTAGTCTTAGATTTCTGGCAAAATGTATCATGGCACTAGGATTGCCATGACTAAGATAATTATTCTCTATAACACAAAGTTGTATTGTATAACAAGGTTGAGAGTTTGGTTTTTCCTCTCTGGTGTACAAAGTGATAACATTTGAAAAGACACGATTAGCGTAACTACTCTCTAAGATGGAAAGTCATATCAGAAAATGATGTAGTGACTCAAAACATTTTGTTTCTTGGCTTTATATCAAATAAGTCATGATTCTATAAATTATCATGACCATTTGTACAAGTAGGAAACTTGGTTGTCTTGATAAGAAAAGAATTTGGTAGCCATTTAGTATTTAAAAGACAATGTGACTGTGACTCTAAAAAAATATCATGGCCATGATAATTATATTGCATGGTAATATATTTTTGTCTACTTGGTGGTAGAATCATGGTATATAAAGAAGGCAATGATTATTTTTTATAAAATTCCGGCCAAGAATGGATACTACAACTATTCAAGAATAAGTGTGGATGGTATGCCCTAGTCATAAAAAGAAAAATATCATGACTCTCTATGACTTCTCTCCACTCCAAGTCTTTATTTCACAGAACTTAACAATTTCACCCAAAATCTATACATTTTATCAATATTTTTCAAATTCTTTCAAAATAAAAATTTAATCATATTTATCTAATAATTACTAGAATAATTACAAACACGATAAGATATACATACCAAATGACCCAAAATAATTAGTACATAGAGTGCCGAATAGTTATCTTCACATCTACTCTTTTAGGTAAATAGTCAATTACCCATACAAATTTTTTTGGATAAAATTATTTAACCTGTACTATCTTATTAATGTGAGATAATTTAGTAATAAATATATTTATATTTTTAGTTTTATAAACACCACATTAATAAAAATTAATATATGTTTTCTTATAAATCTTACATATTGACTGTGAACAAGAGAATTTAACTTACAGGGCTGTCACTATCATATAGGTCACCTCCACTTCCATGTGACCCATTACTTATCTATCAGTATCTGTCATTATCAATACATGACTCTCATACAATGAAACTCCTAAATTAGACATTATACATAACTCTCACATTACTAAAGGTTCATTCTTTTAGAATATGCATAAAGGATTGATCATAAGTATGTTTGTATTTTCTACTTCATATGCATCATACTTGTAATGATTAAATATTTTTTAATCTTGGGGTTTCACTCATAGATTTGTCTTACATATTAAGGTCAAAAAGGCTATCACCACCTTCTTATCATGTCATGAAAGTGTGTCCTATAATATATTTATTATTATCCACCATTATTTAACATGCACAAGTCTATAATAATGCAACGATTCTAAATGTTAGTTTTATAATACATCCATATCTATCAATATTCTACAACATAATATTAATACAAATATTCAATAATATAATAATAACACATCCATCACACACAAGTACACAACCTAGTTATATATATTGATTTAACTTAATATTGGGAAAGATTTAATGTTAGATGTCTTAAAAGGCATCTTGTGCAGATCAAGGGTTCCTAGTGCAATCGTAAAAATGAATTAAACATCAAAATCTAAAATTCAATCAAATATTATCAAAATTGTCTTAAATTTTCTTTTAAGTGGGTATTCAAAATGTGCTGCCTATGATTTGTATTGGATCTTGGATTGAAATTTAATTCTCCTTCTCAACTTTTTTTGATTTTCTTGTAAGTATTACTTAAATACTTGGATGTATCAGTGCAATACTTTTATTTATAAGTCATGATGATATCTTTATGTCATGACTTTAATGTCTTAATGGATTTTTTTGGTGTATCATAAAGTGGCAGTAATGAATGTTGCAGCTCTGGTAACTAATTCTTTATAACAAAATGTTATAGTGTTAGGAATAGTCATGACTCTTTACTAATATTTTCTCTTTTTAAAAATTGTTATGGAATTGGGAAGGATTACGACCAATATTTTTTTTATATTTTAAAATGTCATGTTGCTAGGAAAGGCTATGATTAATGTTTCATAGCCAAAAATATTCAACCTAGCCATAGACACGACAATTACATGGAATAATTACTACTAGGATATAAAATATCACATAGTATAATACATGAGTATGGTTGTTCCCCAAAGCCACAACTCTTACCTTCAAGAGAATACAAAGTAATAACTTTTATGTTTAAGCTAATTGATAGTATCGTGATAACTTTGTAATACTATAGTGATATGATGTATTAAAAAAGTCAATGCAAGTTCCATGGCCATGTATAGCACTATGAACACTTGAGATGCATGAAAGATCATTCTTTGCATTGTGCCCATTTCTTAATACCATGACCATATGATACACACCAGAGATATTCTAAAAGCCACAACCTTTTTTCAACACCATGGTTATATTATGATATAAGAGATCATTCACAAAGCAAGGACCATTCCTAATGCCTTGGCTCTACATGATGAACAACAAACACAAATGCGTGAAGCTACAACTATTTACAATGCCTTAACTTTGTATTATAGAGCTATTGGACTTGAGTCATGGTCATTGCCTATTATTATGACTTATATTACATAAAGGATTGGATACACTTTAGAGTTATAGACACTTTCTGGAGTTATAATCTCAAGCTTAAGAGATAAAGTACAAAGTAGTGCTTTTCTTCTAGAAGTCAACTTTTTATTTAAAATAATACATAATCATCTGATTATAAAAGGGGAATAGAGAGAATTTCATGAGGATTCCTTCATTCTTCTTCTTCTTCCATATAACAAGAAAATGTCATGATACATCTATAAAACCACATGGGTGAATTTTGTACTCCCTAAAAGATCAACAAAAATATAAAGAAAGTAAGACTTAATTCTAATCCCTATAGCTATGGATTAAAACTCTCAAACACAATATCTCTAGGGAAGATTCAGAAATTTCTATCAAAATAACATATGATATTAGTTTTGTATAATTTGATTTATATGATATGATAATTATTTTATATTAATTAATTAATTAATGTGTTCTAATATAAGTTGTATTATGAATAATGATGTTAGAGTTATTAAATATTAATTGAATTTGGGTTTTAACTATTTGTAGATTTGTATGAGATTGTCATTGTGAATGATTATGGGTAAACCATAAGGATTATTCATATATAAGGTAGGAAGGAAGTAAATACCATTCGGACTATGATGTATGAGATAAACCTATAGACATACTAATCTATTTTAGATGTCATATAAGAACTGGTTCTCAATTGAGATAGTTGTTATATAAAATATTCTTCTAAATATTTAACTTTTAGTGTGAGAGTCAAATTATTACTAAGGAGGATGGTGATAGACAATCATCGAGATATATGTTAATAAGTTGCAACTCATAAAATGGTGACAATCTTTGTGAGTTGCATTCACTTATATAGTTTTCACTAATAAAACATGATGAAAGCATATGTTTATTATATAATTATGGTGCTTACAAAATTAAAAGTGTTAATGCTTACCAAGCATATCAATTCTTAATCTTTATGATACACGAGGCTAAAGAAAATTTATGTATATACATAGCAACTTTCAAGGGTATTTGATGAATTACCTAAAAAGTATGGAATTATGAATAATATATGAGTAAAAATGATTTATTGTCTCGATGATGTTGTAATAAGAGGATATCTATAATTGAATCACTATTTGACAGGCATAATGATGATAGCCACCTTCTATTCCTTATAAAATAATGAGTCTTTACACAATCATTCAACCTTTGTTATATATCCAACTATAATAAAAATTAAACTAAGTTAAATATATATCACATAATTTAATGAACAGATTCATGGATCTACATTTGATTCCACAATCCGGACTATCTATAATACTATAATTAAATTATCTAAATATTGAATAATTTAACTGCCAATATAATTTTTGTGTGATTGATAGATGATTGAAAGTCCTAATTATTACTTATAATACCCATGCACTTGTGGATCTATGTTGATAAGATCATCAATGAGCTTTTAAGACACTGCCTAAATAAAAAAATTAGATAGCACAACAAAGTTACAACATTCTCAACTAGTATTAAAAGTCACAGCCACTTCCTACCAACATGAGTTTATATTTAAAAGGCTTTGTCTTCTCAAATCAGAGCCATGCCCTTTCACAAAACTATGACTTTTGAGCTACCAAAAATTATAAAGCTAAAACTATCTGGGCCAAAGCTATGACATTTATCTAGTGTTATGACTGTTAGACATGAAATATTATATAGGTTGACCACTCACTGAGGTTGAGATTCTTGTGCTTAATAGAAGGTAAAACCATAATTATTCTCAGCTTCACTGCCATAATATGTATAAGAGAGATTATACTCAGTACTATAACCACATTATGGACATGAGAGGTAATTATCAATGTCATAGTTATTCCAATGACTAATATATGATGAATGAGATAGACCAATATACAAAGTCATAGTCATTCTCAGTATCGCAACTCAATAGGTCCAAGACATGGGCACTTCTTTGTGTCGCTACTTATTGTTACAAAAAAAATAAAATATATTCCAAAGCCTTAGCTACTTCCAAGAGTCATGATCTTGAGCTCATGAGATGACTGCCAATGTTATGAAATTTTTTGAAAGTTTTAACTTTATACTTAAAGAAATGTTAAAATATCAGATAATAAAAGAGTAGATAGAATATATTCGAATAATCTTCTTCTCCTCCATACTTCAAGATAAAGTCAAAGTACAATGAACAACTATATGAATGATTTTCATACTATCTAGCGGATCCACAAGTATACAAGAAATACAAGACATAAGCTAAACCCTATATTTGGGAAAATCTCCTTCTCTAGAATAGATTTGGGAAAATCAATCAAAATATTATGGGATTAGGGTTTGTGTCTTAGATTCTCATGTGGGATGTCAGTGAGAATTTGAGTTTTATGATTCTTCTTCTCTTGTATCTCTTAAATATCTCCCAAGTGTTAGGCTAATTTGAGGTTTTAGGATTTATGTGATTTAGCATATGATGTATAAATAGTCTTGATAATAATAAATGTGTTTGATTAATATTCTAAAATGTAAATTGATAGATATAGTGATTAAATAGAACTTAAATTATGGATTTAACTATGTATGTTATCATTGTGGACAATGAAAAGTAAATCAAGAGGCTCACTCGTGCATGTGGTAGGAAGAAAATGACAGTCCTTGGACTATGATGTGCAAATCAAACATTTAAGTAAAAACTTAAAATTTGAGTATTCTAATCATTACAAGTACGACACTCATGAAGCTAAAATAGAGAATAATTTTACATGACAATCCATTATATATATATATATATATATATATATATATCTTAGTTGAACTATTTCTTAATTGAGATGAATATTTTAAAAAACATAATCTTAAGGGTTTTATTTTTAGTGTGCGAGTCACATTATCATCATAGATAATGATGATAGGTAATCCATGGGATACGCACGAGTCTATTGTTTCTCATAAGGTTGTGACAATTCTTTAAGTTACTTTCACTTGTATAGTTTCCACCAGTGAAACTTTTTTGAAACATATTTTAATTCTAGGAGATCATTGTTACGAAGTAAAAAGTACAAATACTTATAAACTATATTAATTATTGGTCTTTTTGATAATTGAGGTTAGAGAATAAGAATATATATACATAACAACTATCAAGAGATATTGATGAGTTTCCTAAAAAGTATGAGCTTGTGAATAATTTAAAAATAAATATGATTTATTATATATGTGGTAAAGTACCAAGTAGATAACTATGAGAAAATCATTATTGAGATAAGCTAAATAGTGATAACCATCTTGTATACTATTATGACAAATATTCATTATACAACAATCCCATCTTATTTGTGAATTTAAACCTATACAATTCAAATTATTTAAACATTTATCACATAAGTTAAGTAGATAAACCATATGATCTAAATGTGTTACCAAAATCCTTAATAATTTTTTTACCAGCTTTGTAATGTTTTACTATTGGTTGACCAAACTACTGATATAATCTTTGTGAAATTATTTTTTGGATAAATGTTTTTTTTTATTACTTGTATGGCTCATTACTTATATATCTTTATTGATGAGAAACCTTGCCAATGAGTTTATAAGACACTGTCTAACCAACAAAACTTGATGCATAACGAAGTTAAAATAGGATGACGTGAAGGTCTTTAAAAAATATATTATCTTTGAGGCAATTATATAATGATGGGTTTTAAACTCAAATTCAAAATGAGATCATAAAAATAGATAAAGGAGTGCTTGTGATGATGAAAGTGGAAACAATAATTTTAAATTTATATATGCATAGAGGATAAATATAACAAGGAAGAGTATATACTATATCACAAAGTTTAATAGAAGAAATAATGACGACATGTTACCGTAAAATCGGCCATATGTCTTATTGAGGCCTACAAATTTTAGTTGAATATGAGTTTATTATGATGCTAAAAAATGTTTCATCATCTTTTTGGCTTTTGTGAGCATTATATTATTAGTGAGTAACATATGTTAAAGTTCAACATTTCTAATTATACAAGTAAATCTATCTTAGAACTAAATTATTTTGATATTTGGGAAACATCAATTCTATCACTAGGAGGTGCAAGTTACTTCGTATCTTTTATTAATTTTTACTTAAGGAGATGTTAGGTAAATCCAATCAAGAAAAAATTTGTTGTATTTTTATTTTTAAAAATTTTTAAATTCTATGTTGAACTTGGATATGAAAAGAATATCAAGTATGTGATGATAGATTATAGGGGAAAATACACTATTATTAACTTTGATTATATATGTCAGTGATAATGCTTCATGAAGTATTATACAATGACATACACTCCATAACAAAATAGAATATTAGATTAGATGAACATGATTTTGTTAGAATGAATAAAAGTCGAGTTAAAAATTATGGGAATGACCATGTCATTTTGTGTAGAAGTAACTAAAACCACATGTTTTATATTCCATCGGTCACCATCAATTATAATGGACTTAGAGACATTGACAGAAATATTGATTGGCAAGCTAACTAAGTATTCTCACATATTTTTATTTAGAAATACATATTATTGGAATATACTAATAAAGTGAATGGATATCGCTTGTAGAATACAACTACCGATATTCTTTTCATCATAAAATATATCATCTTTGTAGTAAACAAGTTATAGAGGAATGAATAATTAAGGCAACATGGTGACTATAAGTCTCATTGGAAACAAACAGTAAGAACATGAATCACTTGAGTATATTAAATAAACACTTGATGAGTTTAAGGTATTTGAGGTATGATGATCAACTCATACACAAGAGTACCAATTTTGAATTGAGTATATTATGAAGAGAAATATTGCATATTATTTATTGATAGAGATTAAAGGGTCGTCAACTTTTCATGAGTTATAAAAGCGAATAAGCTTGTATATGAGATCTTATTTAGCCACCACAAAGAAAAATACTATTTGAAATAGATGATTCTACAAGATCAATCATTATAGTAAATATTAAATGGAGTTGTATCATGCATGATAGATTATCGAAGTAAATGCTTAGAAAAAAGACATCGACTTCAACCAAATAATTTTTCTCATTGTTCCATGTACAATAGTTTGAGTGGTCATGGTAATGTATGCTATATACAATTTCTAATTATAATAGTTAGATGTGAAAATTATATTTCTCCGAGGAGAACATAAAGAAAAAATATATATATCGCATCTAGACGATTTTGAATAAAAAAAATGAGAGATTAATTTATACATTGAACTAATCTCTATATAGTCTCAAACAAATACCAATATGCTATTATAATAAATTTGATTCTTTCATCATGAATCTTTGATACAATGGACTTAATTTGGATTATTATGCATATTACAAAAGATTTGGTGATAATTTTTTTTCTAATCATTATACATGAGTGATATGTTAGTAATAGAACCTAATAAAATAAAGATTGTCTAAGAGTTAAAGAAAACATGTTTAGTTAAATAATTTGATATAAAGGATATAGGACAGATAAATAAGAATCATGAGATACAAATTTAATGAGATGGAAATAATAGGAAAATTTGAATTTTTCAAAAAATTATACAATGAAAGTATTGGGATGCTTTAATGTGAAAGATTGCAAATGAATGTATACTTCTATTCTTATTAATTTCAAATTATTGATAAGTATCAGTCAAAATAATGCAGCAAATGAGATAGAAATGTGTTGAGGCCGACCAAGACAATGCCTGAAAACCAAAAATGATTTCGAAAAATATTATCCATCAAAAAAAGTTAATCAAATTGGCAAATTTAAATCTTTTAATTTTCCTCATTTTAAAAGTTAACGAAAATAGCAAATACCAAACAATGTTTTGAGTTTCAATAATTTTTTGCCCGAGATACATACACACATACATACATATGTGTGTGTAACCCTAAAATTAACCACAAGCACACACACTAATATATTCTGCCCACAACCAACAGAACATATAAGCACACATAATCAAATGTTCTACACCCAAAATGAAATAATATTAAAGCAAAACAAACAACATAATTAAAAATACCTAAAGTCCATATATCTACAATTTAAAGAACAAAAACATAAAATATAATTGAAAATACCTTGATAAAATTTTAATGGTTAATTTCTTGAATCTGGTGATCCTCCGAAGATTTTCAAGCGTCCACTACACAACACAAGTACAACACATATAATCTATTCTCTATGAGCACTGTACAAGCACCACATATCCTTCGCATGAACCCTACGTGAATATCACATGATCACTACACGAACACCATCACTTTTTTTGCAAGTCATGTATACAAAAGAATCATGTGAAAAAATTGCTCCTTAAAATTCCTAATTCTTTCTACACAAGTATTACAAAAAGTTATGTATTAGCTTCTTAACAAATATTACAGAAGAGAAAAACAATATAGAGAAGAAGAATTACCAAAGAAAACATGAACCCTTCATGCCCGCTAAGCCAAAAAGATGTTAATTTAATTTGGAGAAGTCATACAATACACTGATTTTCTGAAAATCCTTTATGTGTGATATATCATTGTCATTTTTTTTTTATTTTTTTTTTCAAAAATTCTAAATAATGTTTTTTTCAAAAAGATATAATTGTCTCGAGTACTAAATATATAATATGTCAGAAGTTTAATGTTTGATATGGTTTATAAAATAGATATTACGCAAGTAACAAGCGTGGTTAGTTGACATATGATGAATACTATTAAAGAACATTAAAATATAAAAAAATCTCTAACTCACTATCTATTAGTTCTATTTTAGTTACTTAGAGCATTTCTAACCACTCTTAATATAATAACTAATTAAAATATATTTAAATATTCAATTCAGTATTTTAGCTAGCAACACTTCAAATTTTACTCTAACCAAGCTTAGCAAAATACCGAAGATGTGATGCAAAGTTGAGTTTCGGTTTCGCCGGAACTAGTGAATATTGAAGATGGCAAGAATATTTAAAAAGAAAAAAAAGATTTGCTGAGTGATAAATGCTCGCTACATTTGTTGAGCGAGATGCCGAGAGGTCAAAAATGCAAGCGAGATAGTGAGCGCGTTAGAGCCCTAATTTTCTAACAACACTCAACAAAATATCAAAAATTTTATTTTTAGCGAGCCCATTGGAGATGCTATTAGCTAGCTAAATACAAAAAATTCTCTTCAACCCACTCTTTATTTCTCTAGTTTACTCAAATGGTTCACCAAATATAGAGAGCCATTTGAGCTCTTTAAATTATTTCTCTACATTTATTTCTCTCTCTCTTTATATATATATATTTGATTTTTTTAAATTATTGGAAGTTAGATGTAAAATAGAGAGTGTGATTGAAGTATATTTTAAAACGTTGCTAGCTAAAATAGTGAATTTAATATTAAAATATATTTTGAGCAGCTATTTTGTTCATTATATTTGGATATGCTATTATAAATATAATTTTAAAATATATCAAAAATAATTTAAGTATTATATTATATTATTATCTATCATATCTAAAATTTATCACATCTACTTATATAACATAGATATAATATGGTACAACTATTCAATCAAGTAAATAGACAATTTGACTATGATTAGACGAGCTAAGGTATAAATAAAATAAAATTATTTTACATTATGATTATGAGAATATTTTATACTAAGCAAATAATCAAATATTTCAATTAAAAATAAAATATATTAAAATATAATATTAACATAACACAAATAAATGTGAATATTCCCCCTTCTAACCTCTCTTTTGTGTTTTATCTTCTCCCTCATACATATAGATTCCAGAAAGAGAGTATCTTTATCTTCTCGACTTCTCCTGCAATAATTATATTCCCAACTATTTTTAGTAACACAAATAAATTTAAAATAAATTTAAAGAGAGTATTGCCACAGCCCACAACACAAAACACCATCATTCGCCACCGCCGCCCACAGTTCGTTTAATAAAAATAAAAAGGGGTCAATAACGCAAGCTTAAAACCTGATAGCAGAGGCAGCAGCTAGATAGCGGAGGCGGACGCTAACAGAGGAGGAGACTGACAACTCCCAAATATAAGAAAAGGAGTAATTAGGTCGATGTTGCAGACACCTACGGACGTGCAAAGGGAGGTGAAGGATTACGAGGATCAAGCAACGGAGAAGGTGGAAGAGATTAAGATACTGCTGCCAACAGATAAAACAAAGTTCAAGTTTTGTTGCTTCTAACTTTATTCCGTAAAAAACAAGGCCCGGAGAATCTGAATTTTATTAAACAAAGGCTTTTTTTCATAGTGTCGAGTTAGAATTCAAAACATTTAACTGGTACACTTTCCAGTTCAAAGTGGGGAGAGTTATCGCCTTGCATCCTTCCGGAAGAAAGGTGGCTTCCTTCATCAAGCTGGATCAACATTGGCTTAACTTTGCTTACCCCCTTTTCTCCCTCGTTCTAAAATCCTACTCGAGGTGGTTGGTCTAAAAACGGGTTTGAAATGGCAAAATCGAGCGCAGAAGACAAGGAATTACGTAGGGCATGCGAGGTAGCAATAGAAGACACAAAGCAGAACATAGTGATGTCAATCCGAGTCGCCAAGAGCCGTGGAATCTGGGGAAAGGCAGGAAAATTGGGTCGCCAAATGGCCAAGCCTAGGGTTCTTGCAATTTCCAGTATGGGTTTTCCCCCTCCTATTTATATGCTATTGGTGGGATGTTTTGAATGATATGTTCATTTTTTATTACTCGTATTGAGGTTTTTAAAATTTTATGGAAGACATTATCTGGATGGAATGCATTCTTCTATAGTTTTTTTTTTTGTGTCAATAAATCTTCTCTTGTGTTCCTTGTTCTCCATGCATCCTCAATTGGCATAAATTTATACTTCAATACTTGAAACAAAAAAAAAAAAGGAAATTATATAATTTCTGTGCGCACGTACTTCAAACTATGAAAGCAAGATCCTAAATAATTTTTATGTGGTGATTTCATTATGTAGCATGTTTATTTTGAAGCATACCTTGTTATTTTAATGCATTTGTGGTGCTTTAATTAAATTTGTTGGATACATCTATTTCCATCATGCTGAAATCTGAAATTTGCTCTTTCATTTTTTCTTAACATAATTAGAAAGCATTTTAAGTGATAGTGATATCATTGTTATTGTTTTTGTAAATCATATCAAATCAAATATACCAAGTTTTATTTTATTTATTTGGTGTTAGTTGTATGGATCATTTCAACTATTATTAAAAAATATCTAGGTTTGGTATTGTTTTAAAGTTGTTTTTTTTATTTTAGTCTATATGTGATTATCCGACATATACACTACTCTGACTTGAGTGCTTGTCTGTGTGTGTGTATATATATATATATATAATGATTTTTGAGTTTTTTAGCTAATGGAAAAATTTAATGTATTTTCATTTTTCTTTTTTATTTTATTTCTCCTTTTTTTTTTCTCTAACTCTCTCTTCATTTCCCAAAACCCTTATACAAAACTACATGGTATCGGAGGCTAGATGGTGTCCCAAGGTGAGTGGAGGATGGTAGAGTGCATGATAGCATTCCATGCGGGAGTGCTGACATTTGTTATTAGTAATGGTGGTGACGTCATTTTGTGGTAGTAAAATTGAGATCTCAATATGTTGCTTTTGTGGTAGTGTAATTAATGCTCTCTGGATGTGCAATGGTGGTTTTATGGTGGCATGGATATTGGTTTGTGAATGTGCGATAAGTCATCCCCCACTCTACCAACCTGGTTGACATGACTTGTTTGTCAATTGAAGATTTAACAACAAACTTTTGTAACTCTGCTGTGCAAATTTTTAATCACATCATAAAATTTAAAATTTTTTTCTTTTTTGATAATTAACTATAATATTACTTAAGTTAATAATTTGCATGATCATATAAATCTATTTAAATGATTGCTTTAATCTAGTCATGATAAGTCAATCTCATTTCTATGTATTTAATTTATTAATCTTATTTATATTAGATATTCTATTTTCATAATGCAATTAAGGATTAAAATGATTTTTAAATATAATTCTATTTTTTTTGTTTTTTCCCCTTTTATGCACAATCTAAGGTGTTATTTATTGATGAATTATATGAAAATAATATTTAAAATAATATTTATTTACCTTAGATTGTATTATTTTCACAATGCAATCTAAGGTGTTATTTAATGAGAATTATATTTGCTCAAGGTGTTACTCATGATTTTTTAATAGTTATGTAACTTCATAAATGATCATTATTGAGCCTTTATATTTCTGTATTATTAATTGATGAATTGACAAGAAATTTTTAAGAAAATATTAATTGGTGGATGTTATTCATAAATGACATAGTATTAGTTGACGAGACTAAATAAATAATAAATAAAAATTTAGAGGATAACACTTGAGTTCAAGGAATTTTTGATTAGTTATAATAAAATAAAGTACTTTAAATGTAAGATTAATCATATTAAGAATGTTAATGATATAATAATAAAATGAGAAAATAAGAAGTATTAATGGTTAGTCATTTCAATTATTTAGTTTAATATCATGTAAATATTAAGAGATCTATGAGGATATTAATTATGAGATTAAGGTTGAATAACACAAATAAAAAGTTATCTTAAAAATTCTTTTTGATAGACTAATATTAAATATATTAAAAAAATATATAAAATAACTATAAAATTAATCGTGTTTAATGAAAGTGAATATTATATGATTAAGAATCTTCATATACAAGGGATTTAAAAAAGAGAATGTTAAGGTGAATATGTGATGAAACTAAAAAAAATAAAATTAGATATAAAGTTTTAGGTAAAAACTAAAATAATATTTATAGATAAGATAAATGTGAATTATTTGAGATAATTTAGTCACATTCAATGTAGATCTTATAGTGTAATAATTATGGAGTGTGAAAATATTGAAGTGAAAAGAGGACAAATAACTAGAGATAAGTCTAAGAAAAATAGGTAGTTGTTGTAAATAATTATTTAACAACTAAATAATTGAGAATTAATATATATTTAATAGAATAAATTGAAAAAATAGGATCTATATAGGTTACAGTTAATCCTAAATAATTGTGGTAAAGTTTGATTGATGATGATGATTAGTTATAAGAATTCAATCAAGATTATTTACAATGTCAATGATTGATAATTTGAGCAAACAAAAATGAAATTTTCTATTAACTTTTATTTTTTCATACTTTTAGGTAGAATTGAAAGTATTTTGTCCATGTCTGTCTTTAAAGGAGCACCTAGGTACATACACACGACACTTTTGTATGTCACCTCTCCTACTCCTAAATGATGTGTCTTTAATAAGGTGCACTTGACATACCTTTCAAAAAACATTATGAAATACTATACTAAAGTTAGTTTTAATTGATTTTTGGTTTTGAAGAAGTAATCATAACTTTAAAACAAAGCATCATGCTGTTTATCAAATTAATTATGCAGAAAATTGAAAAATTAGATGGTACATAACAATTTTTTTTTTGCAATTAGCACTTTTTTATTTTAATTTCAATTGTTTTATTATAATTTATATTACATAAAGAGATTTATGTGAAAAACTAGGGTATCTCTCATAAGTAATGCTCTACACTAAAATTGAAGTAATGTATAAAATGAGTTTGATGCACTATTTCTATGCTAGGGTGTAGGGAAAGATGATCTAGACATGACGTAGCTATTTTTTTGTACACTAAACAATGAACAAGACATGATATACATATATTGGGGTGCAATGAAAAATGAGCTAGATGAGTTGTACCTTTGTGTGCTACAATGATGCCCAACTATAATTATAAATGAGTAAGAGTTCTCATAAGAAGATGGATGAGAGTGAATAATGAATCAAGTCATAATTAATTATATGAATGATTATTGGTAACATGTTGAAATTAATTGGTTCAATATTTTGAAAAAAATAAATATAATTTATCCTTGTTGAGATTTTCTTCTTCCATCTTATATATTAATTTTATTTTTTTTTAAGCTTTAAAAGGAGCACATAATTTGTGAGTTATCCTAATTTTTTTCATCTTTTTTATAAGGGGTTTTTATGTATATTTTTATATAAAATATTTCTTGAATTTCTATTTTTTATTTGAGCTAAAGATTCTACATGGTATTAGAGGAAGTTAGATGAGTTTTTTTCTTTTTTTGCATAATGAATCGTGCAAGGGATAGTGTGCTTGTGCAGTGGGTGTATGTAGTGGTTGCACTATACTATAATGCACACATTATAAAGGTGTCAAATGGGTCGTGCTGTGTCGGCACGACCCATTTCAAGGTGGCCCAGCTTTGCCATCGTGTTGTGTTGTCATGGCACATTATGGATCTCTTGTCGTGCCATACACAACGTGATTAGGATAGCCTTGGCCTGGCCTGGCCTGGCCTGTTTGGCTCGCAAAATGGCTGGCCATTCTGGGTCATATCGGATCATGCTTGATGATTTGGATTCTGTGGTTTTGGCCTTTAGTTAAATTTTTAATTCAAATAAAATATATATTTTTTAAATCATAATTTGTTATTAAATTATATTTTTTAAAATATAACACTTGAAATTTTAAATAAATTAAAAAAATATAAAATCATAAAAAAATTTAGGTATTCACATTTTGCATTTGTGCCTTGCGATCGTGTGATGTTTTTGGCTCAAATAAATTAATAAAAGTTTATTCTATTTCATAAACAAAAACTTAAAATGATAAATACATGTTACACATACACTTAAATCTAAAGGATATATATTTATAAAATTAATGAAATAAACAAATGATAAGTATAATGTAATAATAGTGCATAAATTATAATGAAATAAATAAATGATAGAATTAAAAAAAACAATAATAATGTTAAATTATATTATCATTACATTTTAATCATTTAAATAAATTAAAAATCATTTGAATCATCAAATTAATCAGTATTTGTGGTATATAGTGTGAATACATATGTAGATAATTATTATCATGTATGTATTTGAAGATATCATTAATAGTGACCTCAATATCTTTGATTTTCATGTTTCTTGCATTATTATTCATCATCTTTTGTGCCTTAACCTAAATGCTCAATCTTGAATTTTTTAGTCCTTAATATATGCAAGTATCTTCATGATATCTAGTTACAATCTCAATTTTTTATCTAAAATAATATTGAATCCCATAAAAAAATAGACTTAGATATTATACTAGATATCAGAGGTATTTATAGACTATATGTCATCTTTGGTAACATGATATAGCCTTACTCTAAATGTTTAATCTTGAATTTTTTATTTCTTAATACATGCAAGTGTCTCCAATATATCTAGTTTCAGTCTTAATTTCTTATATGAATAATATTTGTTGTCAAAAAAAATATAGACTTTGTCACTATACTAGAAATAGAGATATTAGTAGATCATGTGTCATCTTATGTAGCACCAAATAGGTGAATATATATAATTTTCATTATAATAAAATGTCTAAATTTTTATGGATCACCTTGTCATTATGTAACACTATATTTTCATTATGTAATTGGATGGAATTATAATTGGAATCTAAGTACCAAGAAAATTCATTCTTATTCAATGGATCACCTTATCATTTGTTTTCAGGTAATTGAATGATGAAGTTATCATCTTCAAATATGGTATTCATGTCTGTATTTGGAGTCTGACTATAATCACTATCATACCAAAATATTATAATATATAAATAAGTTAATTTTTTGTTAATTAAATTTTTTAGGTTGATGTCCCTAATACATGCATTTGGATATATATGTTAAATATTTTTTATTACGTTCATCTTAATCATAGGATTCATACATGTATCTAAACAATACACAGTCAGAATAAAAAACTTGTATATTAATTACTTGGTTTTTATCTCAATAATAATGATACTAAATATATGATAATCTTTATATTTGTCAAATATATTATTAATGTTGTATATATATTTAAGTTCAATACAAGTGATAGAAGTGTATATAGTTAATTACATATTCTTTGTGTATAAATTTTGTTTAGGAATTTCATTAAAGAAATTATTGTATTCAGGTTAATTTAGTCAATAATAAGTTTGTTATTTTTATTATCTATATAGTCTGATATTATGTATTGGTAGTTAATACATAACTTTAATATATAGTATGTGTAATTTTAATGATATCTTATTTTTGTTAAGATTTTTTAAGGCTTGTAGAAAAATATCGACTACTAAACTCTTACTATATGCTAGGGATCATAAGATATTTTAGTAAATTTTTTAGTTTTTCTAATGTGAGAGAAATAATTCTTATTCTTGCTTGTATTATTAGATTATTAATATTTCGCACATGCTTAATGTAAAAAATCTCATTTAATGGCTCTCTCTAATGTATTTTAGTGAATTTTTTAATTTTTCTAATATATAAGAAACTATTTTTATTATTGCTTGTACTATTAGGTTGATAATGTAACACATATATTTAGCATAAAAAATCTTACCTAATAGTTCATCTCTAATAATTATAACAAATATACTAGTAACTATTTAATTATTAGAAGTATTATAAAAAATAAGACTAAATATAATATATTGAATATTATATTCTTTTAAAATCCATATCATATACTCTTATATGGTAGAACAATTATGAGGAATGAAAAATCTCATGAAATTCTAAATTTTTTTTTTAAGTTTTTAGTTTGAATCTATATAGTAGAGATGAGATACATAAATGATATATCATTATGATTAGTTAAGATATTGAACTTGATGGGCATTATTTTATTATATTTTTAAAATTAATTTATTATTAACTATTTTTTTTAATTTATAATATTTTATTATATTTGTTTACTTATGGATTTAAGAATCTTACGATAAGTAGGTTTGAAGTATGTTTGCATAATACTGACTATCCTATGCTTCTCTAAAAATTTAATCAAAAGGCTTATGATCTTAATTAATTTGATTATTATTTTCTCTTAAAATTATTATGGTATATGGAGAGAGTCATTACAGTTGAATATGAATTAGATCCAATTTGAAGATCCCCTACTCAGTTATACTTGTCAAATGGGTCATGTTGATATGGTTGTAAGCAATGATAAAAGTTTCCGATATATCCACCGATATATCTTCGATATATCCATAAATTCTAAGTATCGATATATCCATTAAGATCGATATATCTATCTTTGATTGGCGCTCACATACAAATACCGACCGATATATCTTTGATATATCCGATATATTCATAAAATTCAAGTATCGATATATCCGTAGAAATCGATAGCATGATTTTTGGGTAGATCATGCTTGTTGTGCCAATTTGGGTGAGACTTGGTCAGATTAGCTTGAGTCAGGATTAGACTTGTCAATTTGGTCAGCTAGGTCATGCTTGGTCATGTCGTGCCTCTTTTGCCAAAATGTTTGGCCTAGCATGATTTGTGGTTCATCTTGGTATAGTTTTGAACCATTCCATGCTCTGCTGCAGATCATGGTTGGGCTGCACTATCTATTTGACATTTATATGCTTAGGGTAGATTTGCTTGAGATTTAATGCATTATGTTTTTTGGTGTATTAATTAGCATGTCTCTTAAAGTGACTCATATCTTTAGAGTTTCTATATGTATATATTTTTTAATAATATATATATATATATATATATTATGTAAATTTTTTTTTCGTATTTATATAATTTTTATTTTTTATAATTTTAAAGTACGTCAATATTATTGAAATTTGTCTAGTTTTTTATGTTTTAGGTGATGAATAATTTTGAATTGAGATTATTGGAAATAACTTAGTTTTAGTTTCGAATTTTTTGATAAAATTATCATTATTATCTTTATTTATGTTAATTTTAAAATTATTTTTGTTATATTTACTATTTGTCATTTTTTTTACATATTTTTATATATTTAAAAAATTATAAATCTACTCTAAAATAAAAACTCAAAAAAAATTAAAAAGATAAGTATATCTATATCAATTGCTTTGTTATAAAATACTATCATTTCTAACATCAAAGCTCAATTAAAACTTTCATACTTAAGTTGTAATTTGAAATTTACACCATATATGTCATAGTTCATATGTGTAAGCCTAATTCGTAAATAACATATTATAACAATGCATAATAATTACAAAAAAATATTAATTTAAAAAATTAGGAGAGAGAAGAGAAAATATAGAATTTTAGAATTGAGGAGAGAAAATTTAGAATGAAAATTCTAACTTTTCTAATCTATATTTTTAAAGATTTGAAAATAATTAATAAAATATATTTTAAAAAATTTTGAAATTATTTTTAAATTATGTTTTGACAAAAACTCAGTTAGCCATTAAATTTTTGATTTGTAGTCATCAGGACAAATTTTATGAATATTGTTTTTTTTAAATAATTATTTTTTTTAATGCATTGATAGCTTCAAGCCATGCGTGTGTTGTTGATGTTGGGGTCTGTTGCAAAAAAATGCAATGGGGTTTATCGATGCAGTGCAGCTGTTGCATGTGGCAACTTATCAATGGTCACTTAACTCGAACTTGTCTTATGTGGTTGAGTTTTTTTTTAATCTGCCTCGTCACATTGTTATGGGTTACTCGACAGGACATTACCTGTGAACCAAAATTCATTCTTGCTTGATCACGAGTCAATGGGTTGGCGGACCATGCCATTTGGCTAGGCATGGGAGCCTTGCCTGGCTTGACATGAAGCACAACTGACGCTGGCTTATAACATCATGAGCTATGCATTGTGCTTGCATAATCCAGGACTAGGTATGATGCTGGACAATGTCATGTCAGCATTGGAATAGCCAAATTGGGCCACTGGACCGGGCCATCCTACCACTTGACACCTCTAGCACATTATAGGCATGCAACAATTGAAGAATTACGTACATGCGAGTGCATAGTAGAGGGTAACACCTTGGATGCTATGGTCATTGATGCGTAATCGAGGCCCATGACACACTATTTTTTTCACTTAGTAAATCCTACATTTTAGAGGCAACTATGCCAATGTAGTCTGTTACTATGGTTGTGATGGTGGAGATAATAGTGTTTTGTGGATAAGGGGACAAAAGATGGTTAGGTTTTTGGAATTCCATTTATGTTAAAAAAATAGATTAATTTCTGTATTATTTTTTGTATTTTTTAGAGAATCAGATATGTGTGGCATGTATGGATAGATGTGTCAACTGGGCTGGACGACTTGGTACGTTACCTTCTGGTAGTATGCCTGTTCTCGGACCATGTCTTTTCATGGCATGGATCGTGCTGTGTTATGGCAACATGAGCCGTGCCTCATGCTAGGATAAACATGACTAGTGTGCTTTGCTCAGTGGCACGATTCACTAGCTTGAGTCCGATATTCTTTTTTGTGAAATATTTTAGATATTTCAGTTACATCATGAGATAAGATATTCAAAATTTTTTTTATTACTCTTTACTGTGGCAGTCAAACACTTTGATGTGGGCTATTTCTTCTTTAGGTAGAAGTTCTAGGATGAGACCATTGTTATAATGTTTATTAAAATAACAAAGTATTCATTATAAATTTTCATGAAAGCCTTAAAGAGGTTTCAATATATATTTTTTTCCTTTAAGTTTGTTGTTATTAATTAGTATGTACCGGTTTAATGGTGAATGTTACACTTTGTTGTAATTTTACCTATTTATTTATATTTTTTGTTTATGATATTTGATGGGATCTTCTAACTTGTGTGCTGCCCTAATATTTTTGCCTATTTTACAAGGACTCACTTATATGATAATTTATTATAGAGCATTGATTTAATTTTATTTTCTGCATTGATATGTAATAGACATAATGTAGGTGGAAGATTTAGTCAAGTGGCAATCTTTCATAAAAAATGATATAGACTCGCTCAAGTCAAATACGGCCTTATAGTTGGCTAAACTCTATTAAAAAGAAAGGTATGTGTCACAACTTACAAGTGATTTTTTAGGGGGAAAAAAGCATTAAGGAAAAAAATAGTACAAAGCAAGATTAATTTTTAAATGTTTTCAACAAAAATATGGTGTTAGCTCCATGCATATAATTTATATATGAAATAGTTAGATATTGAAATAATTTTTTTGCATAATGTGCTGAATGACAATATTTATGCAATAATTGAAAGGTTTCATAATGGCAAGCAAGGGGAACCTCATATCTAGAATAAAGAAAAACTAGTTTAAATTGTAGCAAGGTTCCAATCAGTGGTAAATGAAATTAATAATTTTTTTAGTATTAACTACTTCACAAGATGTGAAATAAATCATTATTACTAGTTACTACATCAAGAAGTTTGACATGGGAGTAAACATAGTCATGCCAAATGGCTGGGTTAGGCTGTTAAGGTAGAAAAGAAAGTGATCAACATCTGATCAATGTGTAAAGTGTGGATGAGCTTTATTTGGGTTGTGTAATAGAGAAAAAAAGAGAGTTTAGAGTTAGAATTTATGATAGAAAAGTATGAGAAAATTTTTGGTTTTGGGTCGAGGTTAAATGATGGATAGCTTTGCTACCTATCCTCAAATATGAATGATGATATATATATATAGGTATTTGTTATCATGTTGTAAAATTTCATTGTCGGAGCATCATTTGTGATGCCAACAATGATATTGTTGGTGATGGTAGTGGTTAAGTTTAAGCAGCAATTGTTGACTATTGGCTTAACTCTGCTACTACGTAATGATTTTTTAAGATATAAATATAAAATGATGTTATAATCAACTATATCAAACTTCTGAAATTGCTTGTTACATAGACAAGGTGCTAAAGTATATTAAAACTTATCTTGCATCAAAAAATTAGAGCTATTATGTGTACTCATTATATTTGTAATCATGTTTTGTGGGTAAGGTGAGTTTTTTGAGCTTTCAAGATGTGATTAAGAGTCATTTTATACATTTTCTCTTGTATGCATCAAAATGTTAAAAAAATGACATTTTTATTTTTATTTAGTAGATGATGATAAGGGAGAGAGAGTTTTCTCTATAATGTTTTTCATTGTTTAATGATGAGATATATTTGGGTGAGTAATATTATTATAATCTAGTTGTTTATGATTTTTTATTATTATTTGAGTTCACATAGTATAATTAGTTTTATACAGGTTGTGTTTTGATGTGATAATAAATATCTTATTCGAAATATAGTAGGTTTAATGTTCGAGATTCATTAGATATGGTTTTTTTGATTTTTAGGGACAAGATTGTAATATATTCTTGTGCTAAGTGAGAGTATCGAGAATGTGATTTTTATAGTATAATTATTTTTTCTATTAGTTTTTGTGGATAATATTATTTAGGCGAAAAATTATGAGTGGTGATTATTTAAATTTAAATATTTTTTAAACATAATTTCAGATATATGATCTTTGTAGACTTAGATGTATTTTTGTAATATTAATTAGGTAGACTAACAAAGATATGTAATAAATATTTTTGTTGAATTTGAATTTTTCTTATAAATAAATTGATTGAGCTAGGGAGAATTTTTTAATTGATGGTATTTTTGTTGACTTAAATAAATATAGTAAAATTGTAAAAAAAATTATTTATCATATAGTCACTAATAGAGGTGATAATTTTGGTAATACCCAAAAGTGTGTTTACGTATCATTCTGAGTTGAGCATTATCTAGTTTGATTCTATCTTGGGCTAGCCCAAGATCCAATTCGTCATGACTCCATTGTGTTGACATTTTTTGAGAGCTAGGTTACCTGGCTCAATTTGGCCCAACGTGGCAAAATAACTTAGCTTGATATTACAACTAAGGTAAAGTTATTAAAGGCGCACCTTAGGAGCACCTAAAGCCTAGTTTTCATCAGCCCCATACAAAAGTGCTTTATCCTACGTTGCCGTAGGCTCTCACCACAAAGTATATTATTTTTGGAACTTTCTCATTCACAAATCAATTACTCTCAAAGTATTCTTCTAAATTATATTATTCTTTAAGTCTTTTCTCACTTTCGAAGACTATAAAAAATATATTTGATGTTTTATAATTATACATGTTATTATTAAAATTTTATTATTTTATTTTAGAAATTTGAATATTTGTCATGATGAGAAATACTAATTATATTTGATTTTTATGTTTGATATCGTTTATTTGATTGTATTGTATTGATAAATACAAATTATAAATAAAATTTAGTTAATATGTGTGTGTGTGTGTGTCATAGTTATGAAAGGCGTGCCTGAGGCGCGCCTAAAGCTCAGGTGCCACCACTCCCGGGAAAAATACCTTGCTTCAGGCAAGGCGCAGCAGGCAAGGAAGCACGGACACGACACGGATACTTGTCCGATACGTCACGTGGCGTATCATTGATAAATCCGTATCCGATACGCCATGTGGCCTATCGGACGGTGGTGTATCGGTCGTCCAGTGGGCAGTAGAGGGCAGGCGTGATTTGAGGGGGGGAGGCAGGGGGAGAGCGCGAATTGAGGGGGGAGGCAAGGGGCGGGCGGTAATTGAGGGGGGGAGGTAGTGGACGGGCGCGAATTGAGGGGGGGAGGCAGGGGACGGGCGCGAATTGAGGGGGGGATGCAGGGGACGGGTGCGAATTGAGGGGGGAGGCAAGGGGCGGGCGGTAATTGAGGGGGGGAGGTAGTGGACGGGCGCGAATTGAGGGGGGGAGGCAGGGGACAGGCGCGAATTGAGGGGGGATGCAGGGGACAGGTGCGAATTGAGGGGGAGGCAGGCGGGCTGGAATTGAGGGAGAGGAGGCAGGGGGCGGACGGGAATTGAGGGGAAGGCAGGCGGGTGGGAATTGAGGGATGAGGCAGGCAGACGGGAATTGAGGGGGAAGGCAAGCGGAGGGAATTGTGGGGGGAGGCAGGCGGACGGGAATTGAGGGGGAAGGCAGGCGGGCGGTAAAATAAAATAAAATATTTTAATAAAATAAAATATTTTAATAAAATAAAATATTTATATTTTATAAAATAAAAAAATATATTTTTATATAATATAAGATAATTTTAAATATTATTTTATAAAATAAAATAATTATAAATATTATCTTATAAAATAAAATAAAATACAATATTTTTATTTTATAAAATAAAAATATATGTATTTATTTTATAAACTAAAATATTTTAATTTAATTTAATTTATTTTATAAAATACCTAATATTTATAAAGAAAATAATTTTTATTTTTAATTTTATTTTTTTTAGCATGACGTATCCTAGCCGTATTCGCATCCTAGTTTTTTAGAATTTGTCATGTCCTCGTATCCTGCCGTGTTGTATTCCCGTGTCCGTGTCCGTGCTAAATCAAGCAAAACACAAACACCAACATCAAAATCAAAGTCAAGACCATCTAGCTCTAAACATACTTATACTCCTGCTTTGATTGATGAAGATGAAGAAATGATCTATTCATTGGGAGAGGAAGATGAAGAAGAGAGAGAGTTGAAGATTGATGATGTGAATGATATTGATGAAGACTTTCTTGATTTAGATTTAGATGTAGATACATGAGTGTTTATTTTGTTTTATAAATTTGAATGTTTGTTATTTTGTTTTGAAACTTTGAATGTTTGGATGATGAGAGCACTATTAATATTTGATTTTTATCTTTGATGTTCTTTAGTTTATTATTAGATGAAAATTAATGATTATATTTATTAAAATATATAATTTTTATGTGTATTAGGCTGAGTACGCCTCAAATAAAAAAGCTCACGTCTCAAGTGCGTCTTGCGCCTTAAGACCCCAAAAGACTTTTGCGCCTTAGTGCGCATTGCGCCTTAAATAACTATGATGTGCGTATATATATATATATATATATATATATATATATATAAGGTAGAGTATCTCTCGTAAAAAAAGTTAGCCCCCTAACCACGTCTTGTGCCTCATTGTCCTAAAATACTTTTGTGCCTCGTTGTGTCTTATTGTCCTATAAGACTTTTGTGCCTCGTTGTGTCTTATTGTCCTAAAAGACTTTTGGTGCCTCATTGTGTAATTTGTCTTTAATAACTATGAACTACTGTGACATCTTTGGACCTTTACGAATTAAATTTTTTTAAATTTAGAAAATATATTTTAAAAAGATGTACCTAGGTTGGTACAACTTGATATGAATCTGAGTTGGGAAAAGTAACCTACCTCATGGGTTATATGTGATATATCATATGGGCCTATTATAGTTGTGTTGGAGTAGGCTGAGTTGTGCCAGTTGTCCAAGTTGGTGCTTTTTTATAGTTAAATATATTTATGTTTTTATTCTGCATACTTAAATATCAAATGAAATCTTTACGGCTTACTTTTTCTCTCGATATAATGTGCATAAACAATTAACTGATTTTTGAGTTTTGTGTGAATCAATTTTGTTTTTTGAAAATAAAATAAAAAAGGGTTGCTATATTTTTTTTTAAATATAACCCAGAGCTGGAATATAAAACTTTGATTATAATTTTTTTTAAGACTAAGTGGTATCCTTTGGCCCAATTAGGCCTAGAGAAATCTACCCATAACTCAGGAGATGTGGTTTTCTATTTTAGTGGTTGATGTTGTTTCATGGGATCAAACTTGCAATCTCGAAGGAGGTAAAAATTCAGAATCTTGCCAATCAAATAATCATGACAGTTGAACTATGATTATAGTTACATGTAAGTTTTTTTGGATCAAATTCTTATATGAGAAGATTTATTTTCTCATTTTTATTTTTATTTTATTTTATTATTATACTCAGACAATAAGATATTTTTCTTTAAATATATAGAATAAAATTTATCATCCAATTTTTTATGAGCAAATGAAATATATAGAATAAAATTATTATTTAATTAGAGATAATATACAATATAGATTGATTGCTAATGTTCATATTTCTTTCATGGATCAACTCGAAACTATTTTTCAAATAGGTACTAAGTTTTTTTTTTTTTCAATCTTATTCTAAGCTTTTTGTTTTGGGTACGTACGCCCAAGTTTTAGTAGCAACATTGATATTTTTGTATTGACTTTATGGTACATATTTATGTTTGTGATTAATGAAATATATGAGTTATTTTTGTTCTATTTTTCAACAGCGCTGGCTCAATTGATACACCATATTTTTTGTTTGATTCATATAAGCTATTTTTGTTCAATATTTCAACAACACTGAATCAATTGTTCAATATTTGAGTTATTTTTGTTTGATTCATATAATAAATTATTCAACTTTAACATAAAAAGAAAACGGAGATTAATATTCTTATAGATCTTAACTCATCATTTACAAACTTAGAAAAAAAAATAAAGTAAAAATAAAATATTAGTCTCAACAAATTGGTTGAAAAACACACACTTGTGTTCAATGACAATTTAATGAAGTGATGTTCTTGGCTTTGAGAACGATCAAACTACTTAGTAAAATCTCATTTCAAATCATATTCTGCTTGCAGGTCTTCTACATGCTCAATAATATATTTGGATGCTCTTTTGCTTGCTTTTAAAATATGTTTTGGTTGCATTTGCATGTTCATAGAAAATGAAATATACTTTATTTGTTGAAGCTGTCATTTTGAGGCATTGTAGTGAACGACTTTGATTTGTGCAGCAGTCTCAAATGGTCAGGGATCCAAAGCATTTATTCGAGTCTTAAAATATTCAACTGGTGGTGTCCTTGAGGTATTGCACTTATTAATGTTTTTGTTCTGTTCATTAAATTGAATTTGATATTGCCTGAACTATGAAATTTATGGTTGTTATATACTTTTTCTATTACCAACAATAGTTGTGATGATGTCTATATATATAATTATTGAAATTTACTTTTCAATATTTCTTCAAATGCAATAGGAGTTGCCGAAGTGAATGTTAAATTCATAAATGAATCCCATGAATGCTTTGTATTTTTATTTGAATGAAAAATGAGGGAAAATATCATAAATTCAAAGACTCATAAAGCCATAAATATGTGTGTGTGTTGTTGTATGCGTTCCTATTGCTTTTATACTTGATGTTGTTCTTACTCTCTGAAATCTAGGAGTGCTCGTTGTGTTGGTATTCATACATATTCTAGATATTGTATGATATATGTGATTACATAAATACTAACATATCAAATCTCATAAAAATTTTAAAGTTAAAAATATGTTTGTGAGAATAATATTTGAATGGATGATCAACTAGGAAGTTTTTGTGTTGCATGCATATATTTAAGGTAATAGATTTGATGCAATGGAAAGTGCCTTCGTCTAAGGGCGAGTGGTAAGACAATCAATATATTAATCTTTCTCAAATTGATCCCATACTAAAGCATGAATCTTATGTATAGGATATGACCTCCATTTGTTATTATATGATTTTTTTAATAATTTTGATTATATAAGAGTGTCACTGGTATTTGAGATGTTTCAAACTTATTTAGTTATTTTATGTGAATAATTATGTACTATTTTTGTTATTGATTGATTATGAAATGATTATTTGTTATTGTTAAAAGAAATTGATGACTTTTGATGGAATTGACGGTGAAATGACCGCCATTACTATTAGTTGTTATTCATTCAATATCAATTTCATTTTCTTTCTGGGTTATGGCGGATAGCATTGATAAAACAAACAAAAAAAAAAATAAAAATTAATTTCTTAATTGATAAATAACATGGTAATAATGAATATATATTTATAAATTTTTATGAAATCATTAATATTATTTATAATGTTTTTATACGAGTATTTCTCTATTTAATACACATTTGTATGAGCACTTTATACTTATAAAGAGTCATTATAATGTATAATATGATAATAGATAAATAACGCTTAGCAATAACAAGGATGCATATCAATTCTAATTAAGTTAATATATAATTATCTAATATGTTAAGAAATGTGAACATCTTCATAAAATGGGTAGCTGAAAACTTATCAATATTTTACTAAAATGTTAATAATATCATTGCTAATAGAAACATATATAGTGACAAGTGGATTGTTATGATTTTTCTTTCAAATTAAATTAATATAGGCGTGTAAATAGGCAAACCTATATGTGTCTCCTAAAATATAAAAATACTTCTTTTCATATATTTAACACAATTTTATTTTTATTTTTTATTTTGTATTTTCATATCCAATGTACAAAAATCCCATCTAATATGAGGTTTGTGAGAAATATATATCTTGATGAGTTTTATGCCAATAAATTGAAGTTATGTTTGACTGTCTCAAATTTAAAACTATCTCTGGATGATGTTTTTTGTCTTCACATCAAAGCATTATAGGTCAATCAATGGTTACCACTTACCATGCATGACATTTTGATTTCAAGTTCATCTTTCATGATTGGTTAAAATATATTTTAGATAAATTTTTATTTTATTAGGAAAAAAATCTTGTGAAATATGATTTTTATGACCTATATCATATGTTTGATCGAGATAAATTGTGTAGTGTATTTATGTAATTGTTCTGAAGATCCTAGATTACTTTTCATTTTTTCGTGTTTGGTATGTGTAGAAGTGGCTGACGATTGACGACCTTATCATTGATAAATGGGGAGGCCCACAAAAAAATGGGCCATGCATGACACAACCCACAAAAAATTGGGCTTGGAGACAGGCCCACTTGCTGTCAAAAGCAGGTGGCATGTCATGACATGGAATGATTGCCTTATCGGGCTGAATTGAACTTGGGTCCCTCCCTTTCATGCTTGGGTCATGTTCGGATCGTGCCATGGGAAGGTTGAACCTCTGATCCGACCATGCTATGTGAGATTCTAGTGCTGAATTTTAAAATGATATCCTTGATTGGCCCTACCTAACCATATGTCATTCTGATGCAATGGTTATCTGCCTCAACCATCATAGTCACTGTCAACTGACAGTGGTACACCAAACCATTTGACTAAATCTATTGGTTGTATTTTGTCCAACAGGCTGTTTTTTTTTTAAACATTTTAAAAAATGGTTTTTTTTTTAAAAAATGGAGAAAATTTATATTTTTTTTCATAAAATTATGTTCAAGTCTCAATGCTCTCATCTCTCACTTTATTCTTTTTTTTTTTAATTTTATTTCTCAATTTTTATTATTAATTGTAAGATTAAATTATAAATTTATTATTTTTTTATGTTTGACAACGGACTATGAATAACATTTTCTATTTCTCTTCTACTCATCTCTTCATCAATCTTAATAAATAAAAAAAAACTTAGATTATTTTTATTAATTAATAGTTTAGTATAAATTATAATAACATTGATAATTTTTTTTTTGATTTTAAAAATGAATTACAATAAAATTAATAAAAATTAATTTTAAATATATGATGATTTAGATGTAAAGAACCAAATCACATTTGATTTTTATCTGTCTTTGGTTTTCTTATGCAATTAAAATCTTATGCTTAATATATGAATTTTTTGCCTTTTGCATTTAATTTAATATACTATAAAAAATGTTAGACGAGTTGATGAAAATGCAACACAATATATATTATATAAAAATATATAATTACAAAATTAGTAATAAAATTAGACACTTTAGTAGATATGCCAAATAATAGAGGTCATAGGGGAAGTTGTATTCATGCATTAGGAATGATTAATATTTTGTTAGTCTTACTTTTTAAAAATTAAAGAGATTATGTTTAATGCATTTTAAACTTTAAGATTTATTATTTTTGATAAAAATACTTGTTATTGCACAAATGCACAAATATCAATTATCTTGATATTTTTTTATCTGATATATTTAATTTTGAAATTCTTATGAGATTCTATGTATTAGTGCTTATGTAATTGTAATCTCATACACATATCAAACAATCCATTAAAAATATGGTGTACAAGATCCTAGACAAACTCATACTAGCAATAATATTATTGAAATAAAATTTATCTTAGGTTTAATAATTCTTTTCATTTATAATTATAAGTTTGTAAAAGAATGAATGACTAGATTGATTGTTAGAATGACTCTTTTGCTTAAATTAAATTTATGCAAAAATATGACTAACTTGCATATCCTAGGATTGGGACAACTTATTAGAATGATATTATAAACTCTTTTACTTTGATAAAAATATAATAATTTTTTTTGAAAAAATATAATATAGTGATATCAGTGATTTATAATATATGTATTACTATTATCTAAAATAATATAACTTTTATATATGTTATTGTTTACTTTGTTGATTTTAAAATGAATACAAACAACAAATTATTATGATTTTATTCTATATTGTATCTTTAGGTGATTATTATATATTATTATTTGATGATTGTCTTGAGGAAATATGAAATTGAAAAAAAATATAATATCATATTTGATAATATTTTATATAATGATATGATAAGAAAATTATTCACAAGAACTCTTAGAGAGGATCTCTTAGATGATATTTTTAATATTATATAATAAACATCATAGTATAATTTGACTTAAAATTTGATTCATACTCATTACAATATATTTAGAATTAAATAAAATTTATTAACATGACTAATAAAATATAAATATTTTATAATTTATGTAAGTCAATTGACTTTCAAAAGAAAAAAGATTAACTTGAAGTATAATATTATTAAAATTCTATATATCTAATATGTGAATTGTGTATTAACTATCAATATATTATATTCAATTTTGTGAATAATAAAAATGATAAAGTATTATTAAGTGAATATGATAGGAATGTAATTTTTGTATTTTAAAATTTTAGAAATTTTTGTATAATATGATAATTTTATGTTTGTCTTTATATACTTTCACATTATATATTATACTTAGGTATATACATATATAAAATAATAATAATATATTAATAATATAGGGAATACCAATAAGTTATATTATAAACTTAATAATAAAATTTGACTTAAAATTAAGTTCATACTCATTAGAATGTATTTGTAATTCAAAAAAATGTAATAATATGACTTATTGTATTATCTATCAATATATTTTATCCAATTTTGTAAATAATCAAATTGATAAAGTCTTAATAAGGCAATATAATAGAATTAAAATGTAATAGTTGTATTTGTAAAATTTATTTTTTTTTAATATGATAAACTTATATTTATCTATATATACTTTTATATTGTACATTATATTTATGTGTATATGTAATAATAATAATATGCTTAAATAATTTAATATATGGAATATTTATATTTTAGTGACATAATTATAAAAATAAAATATTTAAAATATTAGCCTGTTATTTTATTTAAAAAAAGTAGAAAATATTTTAAAATTAATATGTAATTACATAAATCAATTATAAGAATTAGAGGATAAAATTATCAAACAAATGTATAACTTATATACATATTATGAAAACAAATATGATAGTATTAGTTTGTCTCCTAATAATGTGATTTAAATTGTAATTAGAGATGATTTATTTATCTATTTCGCTAAACATAAATTATGATGTGGTCTGTTAAATATCTATGAGCTGTTAAAAAATTTAGATATAGATTATTATTTGCAGTTATACTCGAACAAATTAAAAAATATTGATATATTGAGTTGGTATAAAATTTTTGATGTTAATACTGATTATCATTTAAAATAATGAGTAATGTATCGACTTCTCCGATTATAGAACTTCTATTTATTCTTTTTTTTTTTTTTTTTTTGCTTATTAGCTAGAAATATCTTTTCTATTCCTGTAACCGGTTTGCTACTGCATATTGGCCCATTTTTTGTTTGCTGGTCTGTTTATAAATGCCTCTTCATTTTGAGGAATAATTATTTGTTTCGACTCTCAATGCTGACTTAATCTTGCAGCCTGCAAAACTATACAAGCTCAAGCACTTGACAAAGGTGGAGGTTATAGCTAATGATCCTAGCGGATGTACATTTACCATGGTATTACACTTTATTTATTCTATTGAAGAAATCTTGTCTTCATTGCTGATTTTTTGTTTTTTATTTTTTAATGTTTAGTGGCTATTTGGTAATGTTGCTAATTTCTTTTTTTTTTTGTTTAGAGAACATGATTTTCAAAATTATTGTTTTCAACTAATTTCCTTTTTCTTTTAAAATCAAAACATGTTTCTTCCCATTCTGTATTTTATTTAAAATTTTTTTTTTTGTCTTTCTTTTTTTTTTCCTTCCAAAAAACATATTTTTTTCTTAATTTGAAATATTTATCTTCTTTGCTGATATGGAGCCTTTGAATCAAATCTATTTAGGGTTTTGATAACCTTAGAAGCCAGAGTGTTTCTCCACCTCAGTGGACCATGCGCAACGTTGATGATCGGTCAGAATTTTTGATTTAATTTCTATCTTAAATTTATTCACATTGAATAGATGACCTCTAAAGAGAGATATATATATATATATATATAAAAACTTTCAGCAATTTGACAAAATAATTTTTAATTATATTTATTTGTTTGTTTTCTTATAGAAACCGTGTTTTATATTGTGTTTTAAACGTCTACAAAGATGTTCTTGGCCGGCTTCCCAAAGTTGTTGGTATGGATGTTGTGGAAATGGCACTTTGGGCTAAGGTGCGTGATGCTTATTTCTTATTTGAGATTTTTCCTTTATTGTCGTTTAGTTCTTTTTCTATCGCAAGGATAAATTTTCTTTTTTTTTGATGCTGGTTGAGTTAGTAATATTGCAAGTACAGTCTTCTTTGGATATGCTGATTGTTCCTTTATTATTGTATAAGTTTTATATCATTGGCCTATCCATGTTTCATAACTTATGTAATGCCTTAAATTTGTTATTGTTTTTAGATTTATGTTACTTGGTGATGATATGGATTCTATGTTACTATTTCCTTTTTAGTATTGTTAATATATGACTCATATTGGAGCTGAGTTGTTATGATATTAATATATGGCTTGTATTCTATTTTTTTTAAACTAGAATTTGAGGACGAGTTTAGCTCAAGTTATTTTTTTAAAATGACATCAAAGCCTTTGTGGGCCATCCATAGATATTCGTCCAATCATATAAAATTTCAATCTCCAAATGACTAGTTTTGGGCTTGAGTTGGAGTGTTAAAAATGATTCATATCGGAAATTTTTTGATTTGTTCTAGTATTAATATATAACTTGGATTCTTTCTTCCTTTAAGCTAAATTTTTGATTCATATTGGAAATATTATGATGTTTTTTGATGACAAACATTGTTGTGCAATATATGAAAAAACTAAATGATTTACATAACTATATTCACCTGTATTGGTACCATTGGTATAAACTCAAATGTGTTTCTTTTTCATTATTAATTTACATCAATGATTGATATAAAACTTTTATTTGTTTACATTATTAATGAATAAACTAACAAAAATTAATAAAGTTGTTGGGTGGTGCATACTCTTTTTAGATAATCTTGATTATTGAGAATTAATTTGAAGTATAATAAAAATTTAAGAATAAGACAATGTGGAATATTACTTGTGATAAATAGCTGTGTATAGTTATGATAAATAGCTGGGAACAATTGTCAACAATTTTTGACAGTTGTAAACAATGTTGGATTATTTTTTTAAATATCTATAATTGCTATTCATGTAAGAATAACTTTATGTGAAATTATTCATTTTCTATATTTTTTACAAGTTTTTTTTTTCTGAAAATACTGTTCATCAAGTGTTTTTCTATTTAGTGACTGGTATCATCACTAATTTTGAGGTATTTTTTTCACTAAATTCTTACAGACACAAATTCTGACTTCCACATCAGGGTTATACATTTTCAGAGGTACATCTTTTAATTTTTTGTACCAATTTTCAATATTTCTTTAGATTTGTCAAGTTTGGCAGCAGAGAACAAGGGTCAGACTACTCTGACCATCTCCAACATCACTAATTAGAGGATGCGATTAAATAACAGTTCTATCATAACATATAATTTTAATTCTCCATCACCAGTCATAAACTGAATAAAAATAATTATCTGCAATGGTCAAGTTTAATTCTAATGTTCATCAGCAAAAAAGATAAAGATGACTACTTGAATGGAAAACTCTAATCCCCAGAAGCCATGGATCCCTACTATTGAAATTGGAAGATGGAGAATAATGTAATCAAGTCATGGCTGATCAATTCTATGACAGTTGAAATTGAAGAAAATTTCTTACTCAACTAGACAACGAATGAGATCTAAGAAGCTGCACGTGCATCTTATCTTACTTAAGACAATATTGTAGTCATTTTCAAAGTCAAAATAGTCATCCATGATTTAAGACAAGCTAATCTCACTGTTACTTAATATTATAAGGCCTTGCCTTGTCTATAGCATCATCTTGATTCAGTCCGCACGCATGCTTGGAGCCTAAGAAACACTGACACGGATACGGACATGGGGATACGACATGACATGATACGGGGACACGATAAATTTTAAAAAACTAAGATACACAAACGTCTAGGATACGGCATTATAAAAAAAATAAAAATAAAAATTATTTTCTTTATAAATATTAGGTATTTTATAAAATAAAATATTTTATTTTATTTTATAAGATAATATTTATAATTATATTATTTTATAAAATAATATTATATAAGTATCTTATATTATAAAAATATATATTTTTTATTCTATAACATAAAAACATTTTATTTTATTTTATAAAATCGCACCCCCACCCTACAGAATCATGTCCCTGCCACCCCACAGAATCACGTCCTTGCCACCCCATAGAATCGCGTCCTTGCCACCCCACAGAATCATGCCCCCTCCCTTCCACCCCACAAAATTGCACCCCCTGCCTCCCCATAGAATAGTGCTTCCCCCCCAGCCTAAAGAATCGTGCTCCTGCTACCCCACAGAATCATGCATTCCCTTTCTGCCCCAAAGAATCGTGCCCCTGCCTCCCCACAAAATTGTGCCCACCCCCGCTGTCCCACATAATTGGCCATTCGGTGTAGTGGGCGAAGTCAGCCACTCGATGTCATCAGACGTAGAGGTGTCAACCGGGCTAGGCCTGCCCTATCTGACATGAGGCACAACATGATTCTGCCATGCTTGGGCCGGCCCGACACAGGAATTTCCCCTGCTAAGGCCCGTGTCGTGCTTGACCATGGCACCAATTGTGTGGTGCCATGCCGAGGCCAATCGTGCCGAGGCTAATTGGGGCTCGTGCCGTGCCTAGCCCGCTTAGTTTCTTGGCCTGTGGCATGACCCATTGGCACGAGACATCGATGACCGATCCAAGCCACCCTATAGGCCGCGCTCGTACCGCCATCGCCATACGGAAATGGGAAACTACGCGGGCATGGGTCTTAATTAGAGGTGTCAAACGGGCCGGGCCGGCCTGGCCCAGCACGAGGCACGGCACGGTTCGGCCGTGCCTGGGCCGGCCCGGCACGTTCAAAAACCGTGCCCGGGCCCGTGCCGTGCCCGAGCGAAGCAAGGCACGGCACGCCGGCACGGGTCCATCCCGTGCCGGTCCCGCAGGCACGCGTGGCACTGGCGGCGTGCCACGCGTGCCGTGGCGTGAGTCGCGACTCACGGTCACGAGTCACGAGTCACTGAGTCGTGACTCGATCCATCAGGGCCCCCCCCGGTAAAAAGACCGCGGGTCGGGTCCAAACAGACCCGACCCGCGGTCTTTTCTGCCGAAAACCGAGAAAATCGAAATATCTAACGGGAAAAAAAAAATTTTCAAACTTTGAGCGATTTTCAGCCCTTGGATTCGACTCCAACGGCTAGGGGGCAGAATCCGACGGTCCTCGTGATTCTGCCCCTTAAATATAATAAAAAAATTTAAAAAAATAATAAAAAAATAATTTTTTTTTAAAAAAAAAACTTTAATTAGCCTATAAAATCTACCCCCTCCCTATAAAATTTATGTTTTTCAAAAACATAAATCCTCTCTATATTTTCTCTCTCTCACATAAACCGTGCTTCTCTCTCTCGGCCCTCGTGTTTTTGATTTCGGCTTGGATTTTCGTGAAACTCAACTTGAGTTTTGAACATCAAAGCTTCTTGCGGTGCATCTTGCACGTGAGTGACCTCATTGCTTTTACTGGGTAATATAATTTACTTTTTTTTTTATTTTATCTCTCTAAAGCTTCTCTCTCTAGAAAAAAGTACGAAAAATAAAAAATGACAAATTCACCTAACACAAATTTAAATTTGGAAAATGAAAATGTTAGTGTTACACAAACGTCTGTGGCTCCTGAAACTTTGGTTTCTCCTGTCATCTCAGCCCAAAGTTCTAAAAAACAAAAAACTAGGAGGACTTCTGTAGTTTGGACACATTTTAAAATAATAACACAATTAGATGTTAGGGGTGAGGAACATGAAATGGCACAGTGCAAATATTGTATGCGACTTTTAACATGCAAGAGTACATGTGGGACTGGGCACCTAAAGAGGCATGCTGAAATATGCTCCAAAAAATATGGACCGTTAGATCCTAGGCAAACCCAACTTGGCACTACATTTTTTGAGACTGGATCGAGTTCAGTCTCAAAGTTTACTCCCTTCGTATACTCCAGCGAGTTGGGTAGGGACGGCATGGCCAGGCTCATCACATTGATGGGTCTTCCGATCAGATTTTCGGAAGATCCGAGGGTAGTGCGCATCATGCAGACTTATTTTCAGCCATCCTATCGTAGGATTCCTAGGTCCACATCTAGGAGTGACATACTAAAGATATATAAGTTAGAAAAACAAAAAATAATTAAGGAATTTTTGGCATTTAGTGGAATGGTCTCCGTGACGTCCGATATATGGACATGTCACGATGATTCTTCTTATGCATGTATCACGAGTCATTATGTCGATTCAAACTGGACAATAAATAAAAAAATATTAGGATTCACAGAGATTCTTCATCCTCATGATGGCCCGGCCATTTTTGAGTGTATGATGAAAATATTTAGGGAATATAAAATTCAAAATAAAATTTTTAGTGTCACTTTCGATAATGCTGCGAATAATGGAGTAGCGATCAATATGTTTGTTAGGAATATTAGAGACGCACCTTTAGGAGAGATATTTCATGTCAGATGCATGTGTCATGTTATTAACATGATAGTTCAAGCGGGTATGAATGTGTGTTCCCCCGCGTTGGAAAATATACGCAATGCACTCAAGTATATTCGCACTCCTCGCAGACTACAAGAGTTTGGTAATCTCTGTTTGTCTGCGAATCTTAAGAAGAAGAAATTCCAATCTGATGTGAGACATCGTTGGAATTACACGTACCTGATGTTGGAATCATGTATTGGATACGAACACGTGATATCCGACTACGTCAATAGTAAGAGTGGCGAACTTATTGTTGACGACACTGACTGGGATTCAAGAATTTCATTTATGAAATTCCTGAAGATATTTTATGACACGACGAACATGTGTTCGTCGGTTTATACGCCCACCACTTGCATTGCACTCCGTTGCATGTGCTACATTAGTAGCATGTTTAGGATGTATCGAGCGGACCCGACGCTCAGCCATATGGTTGCAGAGATGGAGACCAAGTACCTGAAATACTGGTCCACCATTCCATCTCTTTATTGCCTCGCAGCATGCATGGACCCTAGGGCTAAGGTGGAAGAGGTTGAAAACACCCTGACTTTCATTTTCTCGTGCATGAACCTGGAAGAGCCACCTGAAGGGTTCATTTACGAGAAGTTGACAGACCTATATACATACTACGATACTAGGTATGGTGGTGGTGGTGTTGAGACTGTGAGTACGGACTCTGATACCTTGTTCGGAGATGACGCTTATTCCATTAACCTAGCGAGGGGGAAACGTAGGGGTGGACCTTCACATAGGAGCGAGCTGTCTCGGTACTTAGATACCGATTACTGCTCAATCCTATCACCTTCTGACAATAAGAATCTTGATTTATTACAGTGGTGGAAATCATATGAGTCCGCCTATCCCGTGCTATCTAGGATGGCACGGGATCTACTGACTCCTCCGGTGTCGAGCGTAGTATCGGAGTCTGCTTTTTCTGTTGCAGTGAACGTGATTTCGGATAGGAGATCGAGATTACGTCCAGATATGGTTGAGGCTTTGACATGTTTGAAGGATTGGGAGGAATCGAGATTTAGCATCAGTGATCGTGCTGAAGCTGGGACTATGACAGACACTGTAGTCGCATCCACATCCACTACGATGGCGGAGGAGCTGATTGCCGATGATGACGACCCATATGATACTGATCTTGATGTTGCGGCTGATGTTTCTCATTATATGCCGCCTGACGATTGATGCTCATCTGCTCTTTTTTTTCGATATTTTTTTTTATTTATACGCTTTGTTTGTACTTTGTATTATACGTTGTGTTGAAGTTGAAACTTATACTTTTTTTTTCGGAGTATTGGTTTCAAAAGCATGAATGGTAATTTTTATTTGCGTAGTTTAAATTTTTTTTAATTAAAATTTTTACTAACTTAATGTATTTATTTATTAATTTAAGATTTAAATATTATTTTAAAATTTATTAACTTTAAATCTTAATATTTAATTAATACATTATAATATTAAAATATGCTAAACTTAATTGAAAAAAAAAATAAATTTTCTAATTTTTTTTTTACATACTTACATTTAATTTTAAATGTAATATTTTTTACAAAAAATTTTATTTTTTATTTATTACATAATCTTAAATAAAGATAAACAGAAACTTAATAAAAAAATTTAAAAAAAAAAATTTTTTTACAATCTGCCAAGTCAAAGTGCCAAGTGCCAAGCACGGGCCGTGCGCCCGTGCCCGTGCTTGGCTGTTGCCTGTTGGCTCCCAGGACCCGGACCCCGGTTGAGCCGGTCCAGGAGACCAGGTCCAAGCCAACCGTGCCCGAGCGGGCCGGGCACGGCACGGCCTCGCCGTGCCCACGGGCCGTGCCGTGCCCGACTCTAAAATACCGTGCCGTGCCCGGCACGGCACGGTAGCACGGCGGGGCACGTGAAAAACGGGCCGTGCCGTGCTGGGCCGGCCCGTTTGACACCTCTAGTCTTAATTGACTCCGACCCCATCCGTGGGCCCGCCCTGAATCCCCCTCCCCCCCAACAGTTCAAAAAAATAACTTTAATTTTAGCCGTTGGATTTCGCCTACAACGGCTAGGGGACAGAATCCAACTGTCCTCATGATTCTGCTTCCTAATTATCAATAAAAAAATAAAAACAATATAAAAATTATTTTTTTTTAAAAAATTCATTCCTTTAATCTATAAACCCATCACACCTCTCTATAAATTTTGTTTTTCAAAAATATTTATTTTCTCTCAAATTTCTCTCAAAGTTCCTCTCTCAGGATTTTATCATTCGGCTTGGTTTTTTGAGACTTATAACTTGGGTTTGGAAGTTTGAATTGGACTGTGGTGCACATAATCTACCTCATTGCTTTACGGGTATTTTTAATTCTTGTTTATTATTTAACTAAAACTTTTAAGTTTTAACTTAATAATTAATATTAAAAAAAGTATTTTTGTTTATTTTCTCTCTCTAGTCTCTCTACATACTTTGAATATTCAAATCTATCATCTAGGTTCTATATCTTGTTTAACAAAAACTAAAAAAATAACTAATATTAATGAAACATATTTAAATTTAGAAAATAAAAATCTTACATAAAAGTCGGAGGCTGCTGAAACGTTGGTTTCTCTAGTCGTCTCAACCCAAACATCTAAAAAACAAAAAATTATGAGGACTTATGTAGTTTGGACTTATATTAATATAATAAAATAAAAAATACTAGGGGTAAGGAAGAAGAAGTGACTGTAAATATTGTATGAGAAATTTAATTTGTAAGAGTGTGTTTAGGACTGAGCATCTTAAGAGGCATGTCGAATTATGCACCAAAAAATATTATTTATTAGATCCCATGCAAATTCAACTTAGCACTATATTTTTTGAGACTGTATCAAGTTCAGTCTTAAAGTTTACTCCCTTCATATACTACAACAAATTGGGTATGGAAGGCATGACCAACCTTATCACATTGATGAGTCTTCTGATCAGATTTTCGGAAGATTCAAGGGTAGAGAGCATCATCCAGACATATTTTCAGTCTGCTTATAATAGGATTCCTAGGTCCATATCTAGGATTGACATATTTAATTTTAAAGTTAAAAAAATAAAAAATAATTAATGAATTTATGGTATATAGTTGAGTGGTGTCCGTGATGTCTGATTTTTGGATAAGTCACGATGAATCATATTATGCATGTATCACCGGTCACTATGTAGATTCTAAATGAACAATGAATAAAAAAATTTTAGGATTTTAAAAAATTTTTCACTCTCATGATGACTCAGTCATTTTTGAGTCTTTGATGAAAATCTTTAGAGAATATAAAATTCAAAATAAAATTTTTAGTATCATATTCGATAACACATCTAATAATGGAGTATTAATTAACATGTTTGTTAGTAATATTAGATACGCATTATTAGGAGAGATTTTTCATGTCAGATGCATGTGTCACGTGATTAACCTGTTGTACAGGCAGGTATGAAGGTGAGTTTCCCCGCGTTGGATAATATATGTAATGTACTAAAAAATATTCGAACTTCTTACAGACAATAGAAGTTTGGTAGTCTCTGTTTGTCTGTGAATCTTAAGAAGAATAAATTCTAATCGGATATGAGACACCGTTGTAATTATACGTATTTGATGTTGGAGTCATGTATTGGATACGAACATGTGATAACCTACTACGTTAATAGTAAATATGACGAATTTATTATTGATGATACCAACTGGGCTTCAGGAATTTCAAATATGAAATTACTGAAGATTTTTTATGACACGATGAACATGTGTTTGTTGGTTTATACTTCCACGATTTGTAATTCACTCAGGTACATATGTAATATTAGTAGCATATTTATAAAGTATTGAGCTGACTCGACACTTAGCCATATGATTGCAGAGATAGAAATTAAGTACTTAAAGTACTAGTCCGCCGTTCTATCTCTTAATTGTCTCGCTGCATGCATGGATCATAGGGTTATGGCAGAAGGGATAAATGACATTTTGACTTACATTTTCTTGTGCATGAACCTGGAAGACCCACCTAAAGGGTTCATTCACGAGAAGTTGATTGACTTGTTCACATACTAAGATTTTAGGCATGGTGATAGTAGTATTAATACTGTGAGTACGGACATTGATACATTCTTCGGAGATGATGATTTTTCCATTCAGTTAGCGTGGGGTAAACTACGAAGCAGACCGTCACATAAGAGTGAGCTTTTTAAGTACTTAGATGCCAATTATCGCTCAATCCTATCATATTCTGATATTAAAAATCTTGATATATTACAGTGGTGAAAATCATATGAGTCCACTTTTTCGTGCTATTTAGGATGACACGAGATCTACTGATTTCTTCGGTGTCGGGCATAGCATCAGAGTCTGTTTTTCTATTGCAGTAAATGTGATTTTAGATAGGAAATTGAGATTATATTCAGATATTATTGAGACCTTAACATGCATGAAAGAGGTTTAGCATTCAAGTTCGTGTTGGGAGAGTGACTGCATTCGTATTCACTGCGAAAACGTAGGAGTTGATTGTTGATGATGATGATTCATATATAGTGATTTTGATGTTGTAGTTGATGATGATCATGATATGCCGATTGATGATTAACTTGGTTGTCGGTTGTCCCTGCCCATTGCCAAATCCCAATTGTCAATGCCACACCATATGCCATTTCATTTTGATTTTTGATGCCTCACGAATACAGTTGATGATTTGTATTATTCTTGATTCTGATTTTTGATTTTAATATTTTGTTTTGTATTTATTGTACGTTTTTTTATTTACGTTACGTTGTATTTGTTTTGATTTGGTATTAATCAATTGGACGTTTGGTTTGTTTTTGTGACTTCGTAATTTTTTTAACGAAATTTTATGTTTAATTTATTTTTGTGTTTAAATTTTTCATTAAAAATTCTAAAATTTAATTCTAATAAATTATATTCTAAATTTATTAAAAAATAAAAAAAAATTCAAACTTTATAACTATTATCTATTCAATAATTTTCAAGTTACAAATTTAAAAATTTTAAATATTATTTATATATAATATATATTTTATAAATAGTTTAATACAAAATTTTAAATATTAAAAAGAAACAAAATTTTTAATTTTTTTTAAACAAGCCTGTACGGGCTTGACCCTGCACGGTAAATTTATTGTTGTGCCGGTGGGCAGTGTTGGGCCTGGCTAAAATGCCCGGCACGAAAGCATGGTCATGCTCACAAAAAATGGGCCGGGATAGCTCGACACGACCCATTTGACACCTCTAGTTGAATATATGCCACTCGGCGTTGTCCGCATGGATACTGTATCCGACGCATCCGTCAGATACGCCATGTGGCATATCTGACACGGATTGGTCAATGATACGTCACGTGGCATTTTGGACACGTGTCCATATAATATCCACGTGTGCGATACATGGACACGACTATAGGGAGCCGTATCCATGCTTCCTTGCTTGGAGCAACGCTGAAGATAGACAGCGATTCAAATGAATGATTGAAGTAGACAAAACTATGAAGTTTTTAGCTGAGCTCAACAAAAACCTAGATGATGTTTGGGGTCGTGTATTGGCAATAAAGTCCCTACCAAACCTTCGTGATGCATTCTCAGAGGTACGTAGGGAGAAACTCTGAAAGCAGGTAATGATGGGAGGAGTATAGGGTTCAGACCACTCTCTAGCTTTTGTTGCAAAAGATTACTCTCCAGCGATGATGACAAAAAATAGTACATGCTATGACAAAAAGAAGGGTGGTAGGCCTTGGTGTGATCGCTACAAGAAGTCTAGACATACTTATGATACATGCTGAAAGATTCATGGGAAGTCCGCTAGTTGGAATCCTAAGGAAACTTGTGGCAATATTGTTGTGGGCAACGAAAGCAAACTTACCGGAGTCTTTGCATTTAGCACAAAGCAGATGTTAGACACTTTGATGGCAATGCTTCAACAATTCCAAAGTTAGAAAAACTCAATGGTTTTCATCGCCTTCAAAGATAATCATATATATTTCAATACCACACATAATGAAGTGTAGATTATTTACTCTGGTGCTTCTGGTTATATGACAGGGACAAAGTATTTATTCACATCTTACCATCCTTCGATAGGTAAATGACAATAAAAATGACAGATGTATTAATATCTCAGGTTGAGGGCATTTTTCAATATCAGTGATCAATGCCATCAGTTTACTTGATATCATATATGTTCTTAGATTATTTTATAACCTATTGTCAATTAGTAATTTAATAAAATATATAAAATGCATTGCTCATTTTTTCTCTGATGTTTGTAAATTCTAGATTTTGATGTCGGGGATGGAGATTAGCAGTGATAAGATGGTTGATGAATTCTATCAAATTCATGCTTATAAATTTGGGTCTAGATAAACTTCACCGGTTGCCAGTTTATCTACTTATGGTGATTCATTAGAATCAGATAAAGAAAGTGATGCTATGTTGTCTTACTTTTGATTATGACATTCCAATTTTGTTTATCTTCAAAAATTATCCTATTCACAATTTATCAATAAAATTCTTAGTTGTCTTTAATGTGAAGTGTGTCAGTTATCGAAATATTCTCACTTCTCTTATTCAATACACCCATATGTATCATTTTAGCCTTTATCTCTTATTCACATTGATTTATGGGGATCCTCACGGGTAAAAAATATTAATGGTGCTCAATGGTTTGGCTTGTTTGTAGATGATCTCATTTTTCTCACATAGCTATATCTCTTGAAAGAAAAAGCCAAATTTGGAATCTTATATCAACAATTTCACATTATGATCCAAACCTAGTTTCAAACTAAAATTTATGTCTTGTAGACTGATAATGACAGAATTTTTTTGAACACTTCTTTAGAGACTATCTATCAACATAGGGAATCAATCATCATAGCTTCTGTGTTTATATACATCAGCAGAATGAGATAGCTAAGCGCAAAAATATGCACATCCCTGATATAGCTTGTTCCTTGATGCTCACTATCCATATCCTTTGTTTTTGGGGAGAAACTGTCCTTATAGTCACTTATCTCATCAATTGGATGTCTTCTTGGGTCTTCATGTTTAAAACTCGCCACTAGGTACACTTCACTTCATTTTTACACACTCGAGTCAAGTCTAACTTTTTTTTAAAATATTTGGGTGTTTTATATTTGCTCTCATCCACTCACACCACCGATCCTAGAGTACATAAATATATTTTCTTGGGGTACTCACCATCTTAGAAGGGGTGTAAATGTTACTGTCTGTCTACATATTGATTCTAAGCATTTATGGATGTCACTTTGAAAATTAATTATTTTATCCAAAATCTGATATTCATGGGGAGAGAAATGTACCTCAAGAATATTTGGCTTAGTAAGTTGTACCTCTCACTTTTTCGTACTACAAGTCAGCATGTCCAAACCCTATCAGTCTAATGATCTCTTTAAGGAATATATACTGTCACAACTAGAGCCTAGTGAGTTTCGTGTCTATACAAGGAGAACTAAGCCAGTCTGATGAGTTCTAACGACCACATGTGCAGAATCAAGTTCTTGATCTGACAAACAAATCTACATAAATACAAGGTAATTCTTGTCCTCTATATGTTTTAATTGATTATGATGATACTATTGTTCTCGAGGAACCTGATGATATGATTATTGCTTTAAGAAAGGAAAAGATGACTTGTACTCAACATTCAATCCAGGAGTTCGTTGCATATGATAATTTGTTTTCTAATCATTGTGCTTTAGTCAGTTTCTAGAATGAAACTTAGATACCTAGATTTATTCAAGAAGCTCTTAAGGTTCCAGAATGAAAAAAATGGTCGAAGAAGAAACAAAGATACTGAAGAAGAATGAAACTTTCCTGGTAACTAAATTGCCAAGCGGGAAAAAGCTAGTAAGCTGCAAATGGATCTTTACCATGTAGTATAAATATGATGGCAACATTAACAGGTACAAGGCTCGGTTAGTGGAAATAGGATTCACTCAGACCTATGGATTGACTATTAGGAGACATAATTCATGGTTGCAAAGCTCAATACAGTAATAATTCTTCTCTCTCTAGTTGTTAATTTCGATTGGCTATTATATAAGTTAGATGTGAAGTATGCTTTTCTTAATGGAGAGCTCGATGAGAAAGTATGCTTGGAGATCCCACCATGCCTAAACACGCCAGAAACACTTGACTTAGTGCTGAAGTTGAAAAAAATCTTTGTATAACCTTAAGAAATCATCCAGGGCATGATTTGACAAGTTCACCAAGGCATTTAAGAGGTATGACTACACTTAGTGTCAGACATGTCATATGATGTTTATTAATTATCTTGAGGGAGGATGGAGAGCCATTCTCATAGTCTATATTGATGATATTATTTTCGGCTAATGAATTCGAAATTAAAGACTTGAGAAACCTCAAATACTTTTTGAGTATGGAGATTGCCCAGTCAAAAATTGGAATATCAGTCTTCAGAGAAAGTAGATGCTAGATCTTTTAAATAGAATTGGTATGCTTGGATGCAAGCCAATTGAAACTCTCATGGATACTACAATTAAACTTAGTATGCAATTCCGTAGAGTTTAAGTAGATAAAGGTAGATATCAAAGGTTAGTCGACAAACTCATCTACTTCTCGTACATTAAACCTGACATCAGTTTCTCTTTCAGCATAATTAGCCTGTTCATCAATAACCCAGCTGAAGAATACATGCATGTAGTATACTAGATCTTGAAGCATCTCAAATTGACACCTTGCCAAAGGTTGTTCTTTGTGAAAACTAGTGATAGGTATTTGTAGATTTTCACCGATGTTGATTGGGCAGGTTTACCTGTTGACCGACGATCAATCTCAAGGTATTGCTCATTCACGTGAGGGAATTTAGTTATTTGGAGGAGTAAAAAGTAGGATATAGTAGCAAGAAGCTCAGTTAAAGTTGAGTTTAGAGATATTGCCTTGAGAATTTGTAAAGGTATGTGGTTGAGCAGAGTTTGTAATGTGCTAAATGTCCATGTTGACAAATTTATGTAAATCTTATGTGATAATAAATCTGTGATTAGTATAACAAAGAATCTGATTCATAAAGATAGAACCAAACATGTGGAGATAGATCGACATTTCATCAAGGAGAAGATCAAAGAGAAAGTTGTAGATCTGTCTTACATTCCTATCGAACAACAGACAACATATATCCTCATCAAAGCTTTGGCAAGAAAAAAATTTGATCAGCTAGTTATAAAGCTAGGGTTGCTTACCATCTACAACCCAGCTTGAGGGAGAGTGTGAACTATAATGTGTGATAAATAGCTATGTACGTTTGTGATTAATTTTATATAATGAATGATTCTGATCAATAGTTGTGAAAAACTATAAACATTTATTTACTACTGTAAACATGTAGGATTCTTAAAAAAAAATAGGTATTATTGCTATCTATGTAAGAATAATTCGAAGTGAAATTATTTATTTTCTATATTTTCTATAGAAAACTTTGTTATAAGTTAAATATTTTAATGAGTAGTAATAGAATAAGTATTTGTACTATATTTTTAGTAGTTATTAATATTGTGTGAAATATATATATATAAATGGAGAAGAATGATTTTGAAGGTAGAGTTTTTATTATCATAGATTTATTATTAATCATATAAGCATCATTGTAAGATTTATTTTTAATATTATTGAGCAGGTTCATTGATTTTATGTTGTAAAATATTATAATTTTTTTTATATTTTTCTCAGTAAAATTATGTTTCTTGGTTTTGTTTCATCTAATTTTTTAATTATATATTTTTTTGTATATATATTCTTTTTATTTTGGATTTCTAATATTTTTAATAGGGGGTGTTACATCTTTTTCCTCCCTAAAAATCACATAGAACACATGTTTTTTCTTAAATTAACAAATATAAAATAAATAGATTATCATAGTTAATACAAAATTAACGTATATCAAATATCCTTATATAATTAGCAGAAATAATTATGACAACTTACTTATTGAGTGCTCATATCTAAAAATATAAAAGACATAAAATGACTAAATTAAAATTGAAATACCCTATCAAGCTGATGTGTACCATCTACAATACCCATCTTGAAGGAACGAAAGATAAGTTGCGACATCTGTAAGATATTCATGAAGATATTAGTATGTTTTACTAGTAGTTTCTTCCTGAATTTTTTTTGAGAGAGAAATAATTCACCTCAATGTATTTCGTATGCTTAAGAAAATTAGATTAGATATTATATATCTTATTGCATGACTGTCATAATAAATGATAGTTTTGTTAGAAAGTGCATATTCAATTTCACAGAAAAGATATAATATTCAAAATATCTTTCATATAATTATCATTATTATCTTGAATTGTCTTTATATTATATTTCAAAATAATTATATGTCTCTTATTTTTTTTAGGAGATAAAATTATTTTCAATAAAATTATAAAATTTTTTCACGGATCTTCTCTTTATTTATGTTGGTACCCAATTCGATTCTGAATACTTGCATAACTATAAGTGATAACGATCTTGGAAAGATATCATAAGTTCTATAATAATTCAATTATGTTAAAACTAACATGCCGAAGAGAATGTAAAAAGCTACTAACTATATTGATTTCATATATTATTTCTGATTTGATCATAGTCAAATAATTAATTTTTTTCATTATTCTTTTATATGTAGTATAATTAATTAGAGTCAATATTTGAATAAATGTGAATATATGTTGAAAAATAATCTAAAAGACCAATCTCTCTATGAGGATAAAGTGCTTATTTCCTCTATGAAAAATTGATATCTCTCGTAGTCATAGCATAAATGAGCTTTATGCCAAGAAAATATTTAAATCTTTCATGACTCATTCATCTGAAATATTATTTGTATCTACTCCTTGAGTTGGATAATTTCCAACTAATCATCTTGCATAATTAAAAAATTATGTATGCGGATAATTAGCAAAATAATTTTCATTAAAATTTTTTTTGAAGAACAAAGAAAAGTTAGTGATATACTAGTATAATTCATTTCTGGTAATTATTCGTGAAAATTTTATAAATCAGTCTTTTGATGGTTTTTTTAGACCATATAATACCTTTCAAATTTGTAAATTACACTTCATTGTATTGCTTGAAACCTTGGTGGCTGCTTTATATACATGGTCACTATGAAGAAATTCTTCACAATTACCTCGTATATCATTAATTTAGATACTAGAAGAAAAATAAGAATATGTATTAAGACCATCATGATAATATGAGCGTAAATATCCTAATAGTTAAATATAAAATATACGAGAGTTTTACTTTATAATAATTATTGTCTTAAAATGATTTATCTTTTTATCTGAATTTGTTTTTACAGAGAATGCCCATTGACAACAAACAACAGACTTTTCTGAAAGTCATGATGCCCCATCTTGTCTTCTATTAGAATGAAATACATGCATGTCTTTCATTATCATTTAATATTATTCTAGATGAAATAATATCTCAGAAATAGACTTGATATCTTATTATTATCAACAAAATAATACAAAAAACAAATGGAGAAAGATGAGCATAAACAAAATTTGTGAAATTGGGTATTAACTACAACTTTTTTACCTCTTTTGGAAATTAAGCGAAAGATTAAGATTAGCTAAATTGGCCATAATATTATTTAATTTCTTAGTAAGATTGTCTCTGGTTTGAGAAGGTTGAACATGTTCTTTTTCTTGATATATAGTCTAAGTCTTGAGTAGTTAAGTTTTATAGTTTCTGATTCAATATTAATTTTTACTGATAAATATTCATAGACTACTCTATCATCTGTGTTATAATGTAATCTCTCTACTTATAAATTTTTATTTTTAGATTTAATATGATTTGAATTTGTTGATAGGTACGATGACATCATTGGAGTATCATACTGAGTACTAACATGCTTTTTTGTAACTATTATGTGACTCTCTCAACTATATGCAAGGAAGGAAATGTAAGGGACCTATATGTTACAATTGAATTCACTTATTTTTTAGATTGTTAAAAATTGAGTTATGTTCAAAAAAATAAAATTCGTACTTACTAAAATTATATTAGTCTCTGATAAGAATTACTTATACCATATTTAAGTTTTATAGTATCTAAGAAAAGTATATCTTAAAGTTATAGATATTAATTTGTCCCCCCTTGAAGTAGAGGTTTCAAATGGGCCGTGTCATATTAGCATGACCCATTTTTTGGAGGCCCAGTTGGGCCCCTCCATGCTGTGTCGGGCACGGTACGATTTGATAATGGACAATCAGCCGGCTTGTGTTTGGGCAGAGCAGGGCTGGGTCGTGCTTGGTCTTGTCGGGTCATGCCTAGAGGCTATCAGCCTAGTTGACTGGTCATCGGTTATCGTTTAATGATTTAATTTTTTTTATAAATTTAAAATTTTACGCTACCCATTATGAGTCACTATATTATATTATTTATTTATTTCACATAAATCATAAAAAAATAAAATTCTTAACACAAATGATAGTTTCATAATCAAAATATTAAAAAAATATATCTGTCAATCATCATCTAATCCAAGAAAAATTAAATAATACATCACAATAACATAAAATAAAAAGTATCAATCATAATCATGTGACATGTACGCTCAATCCTAAACATCACAAGAAAAAATTATGTAATTGATCATTATCATATAAGTGTCTGATGGTATCACTATAGGTGAGCTCAACATCTTCAAAGTCCCATTAGTCATCTTCTATTTGAAATGATATCGACTATAACAGAAAAAGTAGATTCTGATATTATGTTTGATATTGGATGAGTCAGTAGATCCTATGTCATCTTAGATAGCATGAGATAGGTGAACTCAAATGATAAAATTGAATAGTAATCAAAATTTAAGTACTGAGATAGCTCATTTTTAATTGATGGTCTTTCTTATTCTTTCTCCCTCGCTAACTAAATATAGAAGTCATCATCTTCGAATATGTTGTTCATGTTTGAACTTGTTGTTTGGCTACAATTATTATCATACCTAATGTTGTAGTATATAAATAACTCAATTAATTTTTTGTGAATGAATCATTCATGCTGGTGTTCCTGGTTCAAACATGTTGATATATATGCTAAAATATTATTTATCATTTCAACCTTAAGCCTAGGATTCATGCAGACAGCAAAATAATAAATAGATTAAATAGTTGATAAGTACTTTAAGTATTTAATTTTTATCTCAATAATCATGATACTAAATGTCGGGTCATCTCTAAACTTCTTAAATATATTATTAATATTATATATGCACCTGAGTGTAATGTGAGTGGTAAGAGTGTAAACAGTCAAACACATGTTTGTTTTGTTATAAAAAATTTTTAAAAATTTTATAATTGAAATTTTTGTATTCATACTCTCTTATCAATAATAAGTTTGTCACTCAGATTATTGACATAGTTAGATATTATGTGTTCGTAATCAACACATGACTCTAACATCAGGTAAGTCTAATTTCAACTGTGTCTCATATTCGTTTGAAATTTTTTCTTTATATTTGTAGACAAATAGAGATTATCAAACTTCTTCTACTTGCTAAGTATTCAAAAATATTTTTATTCCTGCTTGTACCATCACGTTAATGATATGACACATGTATCCAACGTGACAAATTTTTTCTAATAGTTCATCTCTAATATTCTTAATAAATATGTTAATAATTATCTTATTGTTAGATACGTTATTAAATATGATATTAAATATTTTATTTTGAATATCTAAATTTTTTCATCATACACTCATATATTGCAGAATAATCATGAGGATGATAATTTTTAAAAATTTTAAAATCTTTTAATTAAGTATTCATTTAAAATATACATAGTGGGCGGTAAGACATGTAAAAGATGTGGACTTAGGAATATTACAAATATTTAATCAGAACATTCCTAAGTATGATTAGATGTTGACTTAGGAATTTACGTGACTAGTCTAGATATCGAATGCTAAGGATACTACGTTATTTTATTATTTAAATTTATTAATTATATTATATTTTTATAATTTATAATATTTTAGTACGTCATTCCTCTATGTAAATTTACGAATTATATGATATGTTCGCTGAAAATAAGTCTGCATGATATTGACTATCCTAAGATCATCTGAAAATATAATCGGAAAATCAATCATGGTGAATTATTTGGCCATTATTTTCCTTCCTAATTCTATGTGGTTTATAAAAGAGGTCAATATAGAAGTTGAAATAGATCACGCCTTAAAGATCCTATCGCTCAGTTGGGGTTGCATAAGATCTAATGCGTCATGTATTTTGCTGTAATGATCGGTATTTTTCTTTAGGTGTCTACTCCCACACGCACTTCTACATGTATATATATTTTATAATAATACTTATAGTGTTAATTTTTTGTTTACACATTTAGTATTTTTATTTTATATTATGTTAAAATGAGTCTAAAATATAACTATTTTAATTTTTTATTTTTTAGATATTTGCATTTGAGAGAAAATATCGTTTTGGTTTTGGATTTTTTATAAGGTTATTATTATTAATATTATTTATGTCTATGTTAATATTAATTTCATTATTATTAAATTTATTTTTAGTAATTTTTAATTTTTTTAGTTTATTAATTATATTCTAAATTAACAAATTAAATGATATTAAAAAAATTAAAATTCTAAATAAAAAACAATACATCAATACCCGGTAAATTTTATGGGAAGGAGAGAAAAAACTGCAACTTGAGCGCACACGAATTTTCTACCCTCTACTTCTATCTTTTTTTAAGATTTACAAAAATAATGTAAATCTAAAATTATAAATTTTAGATTTACAGTGAAAGATAATTGAGTTATTGAGACCAAGATGAGAGAGAGAGATGAGTGTGAAAAAAGAGTTGATAGATTTGAATAAAAAACTCAAATCTATTATTTCATTTATATAGATTTTTTTTATTAGAGTGAGATAATTGTGCCTACCCTCCACGTCTACGTGAGCTTGGTCATACCACGTGGACGCGCTCAGCCAACGACGTGGTCAGTAATTAAAAAAAAATCTCCCACATGTATTAGTTGGGGCGGGCGTGCTCCAATTGGACTGTGTCCGATACTCAACCCAAGTTCCGGGGCATGGTACCTGTGCATGCTGGACCATGTTTGTGGGCCATGCATCCAGGTCATGCTAGGCCCATCACGAGGACTAACACTGCCCTACCAAACATGGTACCAGCCCTGCCTCGGTTCGGCACGACTCGGGTCCAGCCAGGATTCTATACCGGGCCATGTTGGGCTAAGTATGACTTAGTTGGGCTGTGTCCTGGCCGCTCAGTCCACTTTCCACTTCTATTCTGAATAAAAAAAGTATATCCATGTACTATTAGAGGGAAAATAAGTGTATCTAAATAAAAAAAGTACATCTCAATGCCTTAGGTGTTAATTTTTTATTTTTCATGTTTTATTTTGTTTATGTTTCTTTTCTTTACATTTTTCATTCATATTCTTTTTGTGCGTATTTTTTCCCCAACATTCTGTTTGTATTTGTGTTTGTGTTTTTGTATTAATGGTTGAGTCATTGTTTGGGTTTTGGTTTTGTCATGGGCCATGACTCATGCCTTTCAATGATTGATCTGAACATGACTTGTGCCATGGTTGTATTAACGGTTGAGTGCATCTTAATGTCTTAGATGTTAACTTTTTGTTTTTCATGTTTATTGTTTTTTGTTTCTTATCTTCACTTTTTTCATTTATGTCTTTTTCGTCTGCACTTTTTTTCTTAACTTCCTATTTTTAATTTGTGTTTTTGTATTAAAGGTTGAGTCAATTATTTGGTTTTGCGAAGGTCATGGGTCATGATTCATGCCTCCCAATGTTTGACCCAAACATGATCTATGCCAGGGTTGTTGGGCACATGCTACATGGTCTCATGTCACTGTTGACCGATGGCATGACACACCCTTTTAGGCCCGGCACAACCAAGGTTTCGTAATGTGTTGGCATGTGCCCGACACAACCCTTTTAGGCCGGCCCGGCATGGAAAAATTTTCTTGCCCGGGCTCGTGCCGTGTCGTGCCTGACCCGGCAAGGTTCGGCACGGGTCTGTCCCGTGCCGCGTGTCCCGTGAGCCCTACCCCAGGATGCCCCTCCCGCAAAAAAAAAGACCGCGGGTCGGGTCTGATTCGACCCGACCCGAGGTCCCCCGTATTCCGAACCGCTCGGTCAGGCAAGCTCGAGCAGACCAGGCAAGGAACGGCACGGCCCGCCGTGCCTATGGGCCATGCTGGGCTCGGCTGTTTTTAAACCGTGCCGGGCCGGGCACGGCACGTTAGCATGATCGTGCCCTAAAAACCCGGCCCGGCCCGGCCCGGTCTAGCATGTTTGACACCTCTATTGCCATGTCATTAGTCTGATTCATTAAAAATCTCAACATTGATGTGCGATGTTTTGATTATATTAAAATTAAAAAAGAGAAGACTTGCTGAGATATATGAATACACACATACATATATATTACTTTTAACATTCCGAAAAATAAATTTAAGCTGGGTTTTTACTTTTGGTTGAGGTTCTCATGAAAACATGTCAAATTTGTCTCACAATTGTTTGTTGGCACTATGATTTGTAGACAATCTTTAAGATTTCTTTGGTAGTTTGGTCGAATGTTTGATCACAATATTTTAATGCACACTTTTTTTTTTTTTGAGATTTGTAATTGAATTTTATGAATGGTTTATTGCTTGTGTTTTATGTCATGGATCATTTAATTTATTTGCATGCCTTCTTAGGAAAATTCTCCTGCAATTACTAAGCAGACAAATCGTGAAGATGGTCCTATTGCAGTTATTACATCAGAACATGACTTGAAAGTTACTGTAGAGAAGGAGCTCGTCTCTCAAGCTGAGGAAGAGGACATGGAGGCTCTACTTGGAACGTACGCATCTTTATGTGTTGTAAACTATTTAAAGAAAAACTCATAATGATAATATTAATTTCAAGTCATGTTCTGATTATTTATTTATTAATTTGAGTGGCAAAAGAACATTGTATCTTTAGGGTATTTGTGGAATCTTTTGCAAACTAATATATACTAAGAATATATGCAGTGATGAGTAAATCATTATGATTTTTTTTTTTGTGAAAAAATAATAATTTGTTTTTATATAATTTGGATATACACGAAAGTTAGAATTAAAGGTGACATGTCTGATTATTTATTTATTAATTTAAAATATCTTATATTCTATTTTTTAAAAAATACTTAATTCATTGCAACTCACACATAACACATGATGTGTTCTTGTGTTTGCCTTTTTATTCAATTGATAATTAATTGGTTATATCCTTTTTTTAGCTGACAAAATTTTCATCTCGAAAAATATAAAAAAAATTGGGATGAATCTTATGTTTTAAAAATATTCTTTTATATTTGTTTTTCTTGTCGTTAATAAGAGTAAATTGGGTCAAAGATAAACTTTTAATTATAATTATTAACCATTAGATTTTGCTATAACTAATTTCAAACTAATTATATTCAATTGTTATATTTCAAATATATAGTTTTCTACCTAATTGTTCTTTAGTCATATCAATTGACACCATGTCATTTGTATATAACATATAACAAAGATTGTATTCTTAGAAATTTTTTGTTAATTCATTCATAATTAATATAAAAATATAAGGATTGAGTAATTATCTTTGATGTAATATCAAGATTTATTAGAAACACATAAGTAACATCTTGAAATAATCTAACTCTAGATATTACTTAGGCATACATATTTTTGATCAACTTAATATACATGTTTATTTCTTTCCTAAATAATATTTATTATATAAAATCTCTTAGTTTTATTATATTTTTAATTAATTATCTGATTAGGTAAGTAATTTTTATAATAAATTTATTATACATAAATTCAAATTAATTCTCTAAAATTTATCTTTATATTTAATATGTGTTGAATTATTTTTTCTAAAAGCTTAATAATGGCTCATGAGTTTAATTTCTCAATATTTATTACAATTTTAAATATTTTTTTTTATTTTTATAAATAAGAATTATAATATTTTATCTCATTTCATTCGATATTTTTTAGTCATCATGATTTTGTTATAAAACATAGTCAGTTATATTACATTCCTTATGCATTATATATTATATTTCAATAGAGGTATCATTGAGCCCAAAGATTTTTTTTATTTTCATTTTTTTGAGAGTTTTCATAAACATTAAGATTTTTATTTGAGTTATATATTTAAAATTATCTAGCTTTCTATCTACCTTAATATTTCAAAATGAATTAGTAAATTTGTCTAAAAGATGTTGAAAATATATTTGATATTTATTATTGTTCTATTCATCTTTTATTATGATCTGATTGTTTTTAATTTTTAATGTATTTTACATTGTAATGTCCGATCTTTTTTTATTTCCTCCTAGTTATCTTATAAATATTATTATTTTTCTTATTGTTTTATAGTTCATCATATAATTTATTATATTTCATAAAATTTGGTTTATTCAATATAGTTTTATTTTTTTATTTTGTCTCATACTTTTTCATATTGCCTTTATTAATATTTTTCTATATTTTTTTAAAATAATTTATTTTTCTTCTCAATTCTTTGTTGTACCTTAGAATTTCACCGCTAAGTTTTTATATGTTAGTTAATACATTATTTCAAATAGTTTTTATATTTATGCTCAATAATTAGTTAACCTCATCATCTATTTTTTCCTTTTAGAATTTATTGTTCTATTTTTAGATTTTTATTTTAATTTTTTTATGATTTTACTTTATTAGATGCATATTTATCATGACTAATTTATTGTTGACTGGATAGATTTTTACTTTATATTGTTTTCCAATCTTTGTATATTAATTTATTCTTTATTCTAATGAGAGAATTTATTTGACTCATGGTAAAATTTTTTTTGAAGGTTATCAAATATTTTTCTCTTAATAAAATTGGTATTCATTATAACAAAGTCAAAGCTAAAGCAAAATTTAAAATTATTTCTCCTATTCTATTTATTTTTCTAAATCAATATCTTTTATGATCTCTCTTATAATTATTATTATATACTCGTACTTGCCAAATTGATTAAATATCATATTTGTGAGAGATTAATATTTTGACAGTTTTATCTCAAAAGTCAGGTAGGTAACATTGAATAAGGGCCTTTTTCATAAACCATTGAAAACATTAAAACTATTGAAAATGAAAAATTTTAATGGTTTTAATTTTACAATATGTTTGATAAAAAAATTTAGGAAGCTTTTAATTAAAAATTTTAAATGAAAAATTATTGAAAATAATAAGTAGGTAGAGGCCTACTTATAGTTGAATACAAAAAGTATTAAACAATATATTTTTTAAATTAACCATTTTATTTTTTTTTTCTTTCTTTTTTGTTTTATTATTCACGTTACTGTTAAATTTGTGAATCTGTCTTCTCCTTATTTATTCATCATCATAAATCATAATACCAACTCTTTTTCATGATTAATTTAAGAGAGAAAATAACAAATCAATTAGTTGCTCATTAATTTTTATTTTTATATAAAAAATTTAGATAGTTTTAAAAAGTTTTGATTCTATTAGTTATTTTTTAAATATATTTGTCTTTTTTTGGATATTATGATTTATTTATTAATATGTTTTTAGTGATTTTCTTTTAAATAGTAATTAATAATTATAATGAAAAATAAAATATTATTAGAAATTTAATTTATTTTGGATAATATGTAACAAAATGATAATAAGAATAAATATGTAAAATACATAATTTTTAATATTTAGTATTTATAGATATCAAACAATATATTTATCTTCAGTATTTAATTATCAGTAACTTATCTAACCGTTTTTACAATACAAATTCAATATTTAATTCAACACTTAATTTTTTAGTATTTATTTTTCAGTATTTAATTTTTTTAGTTTATCAAACAGTCTCGAAGTCTTTAATTTTATACCTACTATTCTTAGATGAAATTGATTGCCATCGCACTAAGTCATGTAATATATGTATGTAATATAATAATTTTTTAGGTGATCAGTTATAACGGTATTATTTTCACACAAATATATTTAATTAATATAATTTGCTAATTAAATTTTTTTTCCATGATATACCTTGTACTAATTTATATATGTCATTCAAAAAATATTTTTTCATTCTTTTAATTATTGTAATTGTATCATTAGTTCTCTTGATATCTACATCCTTATATTTTAACTATTCTCGCAGCTAGCTCAAACCAACCTGAATTATTTTAGGTTATGCAATTTTACTACCACAACTTCTAGTGATTGCCTTTGCAGTGCACACCCTGCTGTAACATGGTTGGCTGGGTCTTTTTAGCTCGACCAGCTTGGATCATTGGGTTCCGTTAGGCTGGTCTTGGGAAAACAACCATTTTTCACAGATAAGATCCCGAGTTCAAATCTGGTTGGGTTGTGCTTGATTGTAACATTTTTCTTGGGTCATGCCAAAAGAAATGAGTCAACTTGAATTGTCACCTCTACTGACATTTGACCATCTCCTGGTTCCTAGTTCCTACATAACTGAAGGTGTGCCTCACATGGGCTCAACCCTTGGCACGATGCACGTGCACCTCACCCTTTTGCGTGGATCATATTATCTAAAAAATTTATTTTTTCAACTCTATTTCCCCTAATATGTTATGTATTAACTATTTTTTACTAATATTATTAAGTGATAATTTTTTTAGCTTTATTTTCCTATTTAATAATTTAATATTTTAAAAGTAAATAAGAGAAGCTTGATTTAGTTAATAATAATATATGATATTTATTTTAGTGAAATTTAAATTATATGTGCATTCATCTAGACAAATTACCCATAATTTTTATTCGAATTATATAAATGATATTAATTCATATATATATACACCACTGTTACTGTTACCAAAAATCTCTTAAGACATAAAAACCTTAACATTATTTAATATCACATTGACAATGTTTTGTGCCATCTTCTTTGCTTCGGCCGCCAAATTGGCCATCTCTAGTTATTTTGTTGTCATTAAAAAACAATTTCATTTTACCTAAATTATGTTGCCTAATATTTGATGATATCAAAAAAAAAAAAAACATGAAACACCTATTGTATGTGGGTGATGTAGTATTATTGTCCAATAATGCTATCCTATTAAATTCTTTGGCGATATTTGTTGCTGAATCTCTTAGAGGGTCACCACTATGTTGATGCCCCTTGGATACATGTGAAAACTACCTGCCTTAAATGTTAGGGTTTGTGCTGAACAAAAAAGAGAGGAGAGAGAGAGAGAGAGAGAGAGAGAGGAAGGAGGATAAATGAAAAATAAAAACTAAATTTTCTTTTAAATGAAAAGTCAAAGTTTGAATATATATAGTTTGAAGCAGCCTACAAGTCATATTTAGTGATGAGCGACGTGCTTATTCACATTTGTTCAAGGTTTCCATACATCCCAGTGTATTCAATCAAATGAGACATTACTTACATATGTTTTCCTAGTTGACATACTTCAAACTTCAGCTTAAAAATCTCTATAATTACTAATTAGGATTAAATCGAGAATAAACTTTGTTAGTGATGAGTGGTCAAGTCGAGAATAAACTTATAATTGATCAATATCACTCAATCTTCTAGTTGGTTACCATGCGGTATAAATAAGTTGTCTTTGAACTAGTCTGATGATGCAAACAACTATTAGTAAAAAAAAATGTTAAGTTGCATGAAGAGGAAACAAAAAAAAAAAAACTAAGTATATGACAAGCAATAAACATAACATATGAAAGGAGTAAGAATCTACGCTGAATCTTATTATAACTAATAATTTTGGATGATATGCCATTGACTTCTATCATACTTAATGAACAAGAAGAAAAATTAGTAAAAAAATATTATTTATATATACTATGATTATTGATTCATGTGTTGATAATTAATGAATTTGAAGTAGGAAGATAAGTCACAAGACTAATATTACTTGAATTGTCTATTGTTATCATACTAGTTGATATTTTTATATATTTTTCTCTGGTAAGGGTTGTAGAGGGTGAACAATGTGAGAGCTTTTATAAACTCTCGTAGTTAGCATGTTCTCCTCAATTGCCGGGAGTGCTATAGGTTTTATAACTAGAAATAGCTCTCAACAATTTCTTTTTTGGTGTGACATATCCCCTTGCAGTGTGAGCATTGCACTAAGTATCTCTTACCTTCATCTCTATTATGATTGATACTCTCTCAACTACCATTACATACTGAATACTGTGTCTTGCTAGTAGATGCCAATTTGTTTTGTATATACTTAACTAATAAGTAATGTAACTCTTGCATGGTCGGACACTCCTAATGAGACTAGGCCTGAGCATGGAATTTTGATAAATTGTTTGGTCGTGAGTATAGAAATATCATGTCAAGAAGTCATTTTATTTGTCTCTTTCTCTCAGACTCATCAACCTATATTTACAAAGCCTCCATGAATTGTTTGACAAATTGAGTGAAATGAGTAAAATGGATACTTTAGCCTACTCCACTATAGTATACTATATCCTACTTTGCTAGTCCCAAACTCTTAAACGGTGAAACTCTTTCATATAATTGTATCATCTATGATGGATATAGCAATCCTGTAATCTTATAGTATCTTGCATGCAATGATCAAAATTTTTGATATATCCACTGATATGTCTTCGATATATCCGTAAATTCTAAGTATCGACATATTCATTAAAACTGGTATATCTATTATTGATTGGTGCTCATATACAAATACACACCGATAAATTTTTGATATATCTGATATATCCATAAAATTCAAGTACCGATATAACTGTAGAAACTGATATTTTAATCCTTGCTTGCATGAAGTGCTCAATTAGGAAACAAGTACGCCAACTTGTTTCCACTTTTTTTTTTCTCTCATTGTTGGTTGGTTAATTTGTCAGATGATCTATCATATGATTAAAGAATCATGACCCAATTTTTGTAGCTCATTGTAATTAAAATTTATGTGCCCAAGTCTCTATAAAAACATACTAACAATGCACCAGCATGCCATCGTGACTGCATCAATACTATGCCCATGATGCACAATCACTGCATCCACCGTGCATCCTTGCTACACCCATTCACACACCCACACACACATGCGAATCATCCACGGGGCACCCTTACTGCACAATGCACGCACATGGCTCGCACACTATGCACCCTTTCTGTTACTGCCACAGACATGTGCGGCACACTTGTAGCATTGATGTCTGCCATGTGACTTGCATGGTGGTTATTGTGCCCATGTGACTTGCATTTACTATCATATGAATACCAGTTTTTTCATGCACACACATGCTTTCACTTTGCTGGTGCACTTCATTATCCTCTGGAAAGTTATGGGGTTTATTTTCTTCATCAAGGATTTGATTCATATATCATGTGAAAATCTAAATCATTAGATATCCAATCTCAATCTCAATCTCAAATGGAAAACTCAATCCCTAATATAAATGTAAAATGAGAATGAATCTACTAGAATTTGGATTGGGGCCTCTCTCATGCATGATCATCTCATCCATAAAGCATAATAAAGTAAGCACAAACGCAAATTGTAATAATAATATTTTATTTTTCCGCATCAGGACCTTTTGTTTTTATCTCACGCTTCTCATTATGCAAATACATGCAGCTATGTGATGGGCATTGGTGAAGCAGAGGCATTTTCTGAAAGGTTGAAACGAGAGCTTCTTGCTTTGGAAGCTGCAAATGTTCATGCAATTCTGGAAAATGAACCTCTGATAGAAGAGGTATTTTTTTTTTTTTTTTTTTGGGCACTTGTTTGCTTAGTTCTCTTTATTTTTTTTTCCTGCACTTCTTTTGCTTCTCTCTCTTTTGAGTGCCCTTTGAGACGTTGGGTTTCTCCTAGTGGTATCATTGCCTCTGCCACTATTTTCAGCTTCTGCTAGAGGTTGCACACAAACAAAGTGAGTAATTATTTGTAAATCTTTTTATCCAAGTATCGATATATCCGTCGAAAGCGATGTTTTAGTTTTTGCATCACTCTCGAAAATAAGATTATTGTGTTATTGTTGCTGCTATTCAATGATTGGATGATGATCAAGACTTTGTTTTCAAGACCCAGTCGTAGGTTATGGTATTTTGAGGGGTTTGAATTGTTGCAGGTTTATGTGAGATTTGTTTATTGTGTATTGGCCTCCTCGAGCATACCTTCAGGTTGTTGGTTGGGAAAATCTTCTTGGCTGAAATAAAGGTGAAATGACTTAATTGTACACGTCCTCATTACTCTCTCCCTGACTTGGAGAATTAAAAAAAAAAAAGTAAATGTTCGACAAATCTTACTAAAGAGTTGTAAAAAAGTGAATATATTTATACCCTCCTTCATAATATTCCTCTCAGGGAATATTATGGAGGAGGAGAGAGATGGAAAAGATATTAAGAAGCGATCGAAAAGATGTTCTGAAGTCTAATACTCTAGATGACATCTCCCTAAGGTGAATTAGAAACATTCATGGTGAATAGGAGAGACTGGGAAACATCAAGAAGGTGGTGGTTTTTCCACTCTGCCACTCTTTTTTGCTGTGGAGTGTTATTGCAAAAGTTTTGGTGAATAATTTTCGACAATGAGAAATAATCACCAGGGGTAGAATTGGAATAATGTTTTATATTGTTCAATTTCAAGACTTGAATATTAGTGTGAGGCTGATTTTGGATCATTAAGAAAACCCATGAAAGACGATTATGGTCATCAACAAATAATGAAAATCATCATGAGCCAGAAATGCTTAGAATATGGGAGGGTCTCCGCCATGTGTCACTATGCCAAATTTCACTATGAAAATTAGTAGAATTAATACTGATGAATAATGTGGGCAGGACATGCTCGAGATAAGAAAAATTTGGATGCCCTCTTCTTCTCTTTCATTAGTGAGTTAGGAATGCTAGGACTTGATGAACTAAGAAGACATATATGATCGAAAAACACGAGAAAGAGATCGAGAACCTGAGAAGGTAATGCAGCGCATTTATTTCAGTATCGCCAATATGGATTGTTAATGGAGCCATCTGCAATATAGATTGTTAATGGAGTGATACAAGGGTGGCAAGTATTGAACATTTATAATTTCTTAGTCGTATGGTCTGAAGTGCCAGAATCGACAATCCAAAGGTTTGAGGGTGGCTGATCTGAATGGAATGCATGTGGTTGCATACCTTCGTGAGAAAAATTGATAGAAGAAGCAAACTGAGGCAATATTTTGTTGGAGCATCTCCTATAGTAATTCCCAAGGAAGCACGGACACGGCTCCCTACAGCCGTGTCCACGTGTCTGACACTTGGACACGTGGACACGACATGGACACGGCACGGATACGTGTCCGATACGCCACATGGCGTATCATTGCACAATCCGTATCCGATACGCCATGTGGCGTATCGGATGGTTTCGCCGGCAGTCGTATCCATGTCTATAATGCCCGACGTCCGATGACGTCGGGTGGCCAACGTTGCTGCATGGGCAACGTTGGACACATGCAGGGGGCGGGCACGATTTGAGGGAGAGGCAGGGGCGGCGCTAATTGAGGGGAGAGGCATGGGTGGGGGTGTTTGAGGGGGAGGCAGGGGTGGGCGTATTTGTGTGGGGATGTGACATAAAAAAATATATTTTTATAAAATAAAATAAAATATTTTTATTTTATAAAAAAAATATAATTTTATATAAAATAATTATAAAATAATATCTTATAAAATAAAATTAAATATTTTTATTTTATAAAATAAATAAAATTGTTGGGCAATCGCGCTTTCATGGGTAGTAAGATTAAGAAACAGAAAACAACAGAAACACAGAAACAAGCAATATATATATCTCAATCCACAAGCATCCACGACAGAATCAAAATAAGAAATTAACACAGCAAATAACGTGGTTCGCTAGTCGCTCAGTACGACTAGCTACCTCCATTAGAAAATGCTTATGTGTTACAGATTAAAACCAAGAATAAAATGTCTTACAGTATGCAGCACGGAGCAGTCGCGAAATCGCGCAGAGAGAAGAAGAGAGGATGATGAATAGTTCAACCGGGTCAAAAAACAGCCGCCCGAAAAATAAATACAAATCGTTTTATATAAAAATAAACATCCGGTTCATTTAACCGAAGCGGGTCAGATCATGGAACGGGCCAGGCTCTGCTCCAAAAATAAATACGAAATAACGGTCAGCGGGACCTCCGTTATTGTGCTGCTGCTGCATCCCCGGGCTTTTAATATTTCATTTCCTGCACTTACATGAAAATATTAAAACAGATTATTAAGTAAAAACAAATTACATATACAGCAAAAATATATTTATTTTATATAATAAAATAATTTAATTTAATTTAATTTAATGAATTTTATAAAATACCTAATATTTATAATTAATAATTTTTATTTTTATTTTTTTTTATCATGCTGTATCCTAGTCGTATTCGTATCCTAATTTTTTAGAATTTGTCGTGTCCTCGTATCCTGCCGTGTCGTATCCCCGTGTCCATGTTCGTGTCCGTGCTTTTTAGGTAATTTCATTCATTCATTGTTAAAGGGCTGAGCAGTGGAAGAAATAGAACCTCAAAAAACATCTGCAGCATTTGCATGAGGCTCACGTTCAGGACTAGTACGAGATGGCTTCCAATCAGTCGGATGGCTATGAAGTTTCCAGCACATGTCGTGGATAGGATCCATGTGATGATAATGATCACACCATGTGCGTTGATGATGATGATGATGCTGATTTCAGGAGATTAGCGAATGTTTTGCTGCATTGACATGAATAATGTAATCCAATAGGCCTTGAGTAATAGGGGCCAAGCCTTCAACATGGGCATATGAAGACATGCCTATCATCACTTTTTGTCGGCTCTCCTCATGTCGAATTTCTGAGAAATCCTCTAGAAGGCTTGGAAGCAGTTTGGTATTCAAGAAACGACCATGAGCTCCATCGAGATTTTATCTGAGACCAAACAGAAACATGAACAGCTGCTTTTACTCGATAATGAGCTTATATAAATTAACATCAAAAAAGCCAAATTGCTTTCAATAACGTGTAAGATAATTAAAATAGTTCAAGAGAATTAAAAAGTGTTCATCACATTGACATCCTCCTGAGTTCTGTTTGAGCTCATGAATACTATTTTCAGCTTTGAACAACTCTTTTGTCTTTTCACTGCTTGAACATGTATAGATTTAGTACCTATTTATTAGGATTAGAATTATAAAACAAAAAAGAAAAAACAAATTTAGTACAATTAAAAAGGAAAATAAAATACAATAATGTATAGAATAAATTAGAGGATATTCAAGAATATCCTATGATTCTAAACACCTCCACTTAAGCTGGAACATATAGATTATATGCATCAAACTTATTACAAATGAATTGAATCCTTTGACATCGAAGATACTTAGTAAAAATGTCTGCTAGTTGGTTACTAAAGTTAATGAAACTAGTAGTCATGTATTTTGAGGTAATTTTCTCTCGAATGAAGTGAACATTCACTTTAAAATTTTTGTTTATTTTTTGAACGATAGGGTTGGAAGCAATGTCTAAAATTGTTTGGTTAGCACACACAAGTATCATTTGACTATTATTTCCAAATCTTAGTTTTTAAAGAAGTTTGAGCTATATAAATTCAAAAGTTGTCAAAATTATAGCTCGATATTGAACTTTAACACTAGACCTGACTACAACATCATGTTTTTTATTTTTATAGGATATTAAGTTATTTCTAATAAATACATCTTAAAGTTGAGAGACGAGTTTTCTCAATCTGCATCATAATATCCAATAATTTGAGTGATCTTTATTTTTATATAACACCTCTTAACCTGGTGTTCATTTGATATGTTGGAGAATATGGATCACATCCCATTGTCTATCTATAAGAATTGACAAACGATACTCAAATTAAAAAAATTACTTGGTCGAGTGATAGTGATGTGGTTTAGTCTTTCTACTATTCGTTGATATCTTTCTGGATCTCGTAGAGATTTTTCCTGTCCAGGTACAAGCTTGACATTTGGATGCATAGGAGTCTACTGGTTTACAACATAGCATACCACTTTTCTCCAATATATCTAAGCATATTTCATATGTGAAATGACTACAAAGGAACTAGACTGAATTATCTCAATTCCCAAAAAGTATTTAAGTTTTTCTAAATCTTTTGTTTAAAAGTGGCTTAGTAGATGCTGTTTAAGTTTTAAATACCATCATGATCATTGCATATTATAATATTATCGTTCACATAAATAATTAGATAAATGCATTGTCTTGATTATGTATGATGATAGAATACAGAATGGTCTGATGTGCTTCGAGACATATCAAACCCCTATATCATAGAGCTAAAGTGGTCAAACCAAGTTCTACGGGATTGCTTTAGGCCATATAAGGAACAATGTAGCCTACATACTAAACTACACTTTTCATGAGCAACAAATTTTGTCGGTTGCTCCATATATATCTCCTCAATTAGGTTGTCATGGAGAAAAACAAATTTGATGTCCAACTGATACATGAGCCAATAGCTCATAATGGCCATATAGAAGAGAAGAAGAACGAAAGCTATCATCACAACAAGAAAAAATGTATATCTCCTCAACTATACTTTTCATCTATTTGAGTATTCTCCTTGCCAACCAAACGAGACTTAAGATGTTCCACCTGATCATCTGGACCAATGTTAATTGTATGAACCCAACGAAAACCAACAGAGGACTTGTTAGCAGGTAAGGGGATGTGGTTCCACATGCCTATAGAATGTAAAGAAGCCATTTTGTAAACCATTGTCTATTTCTAGCTTGAATGAGAGAGTATCTCATGGACATTATGAGGAATAAAAACAGAAGATAAAGTGAAAATAATAACAGAATATGGTGAAGATAAATGATGATAAGATAAAAAAGTATACATAGGATGATGATTATGAGATAAATGAGTACTTTTTTGAATGACAATTGGAGAATCAATGGGAGAAGGCAAGATCGACGATTGGGAAGAGGGTGCCATATGGAATGAGTCATCAGGATACTTGTTGATGTTATGAGATGACGAGTATAAACTTATAAAGGATGAGGTGGAGTAACTAGAGACTTCGAGGATAAGGATGAAAGTGGAAGGATGAGAGGCATAGATAAGACCTTGGAATCGGGAGGTAGTAGGGTAGAAAAAAGAGAAGTATGTTCAAAAAATGTGATATTAGCAGACACAAAGTATCAATGTGTATCTGGAAAATAGCAGTGATACATGCATTGAAGGCGAGAATAGCCAAGAAAGATGTACTTCGTTGCATTAGCAGAAAGTTTATTTTGGTCAGGAGTAAGGATGTGAATAAAATAAGTACAATCAAATACACATGGTGGGAGACACAATCTGGATTGATTAAGAAATAGAAGAGAAAGAGAAACTTGATCATTTATAATAAAAGATGGCATATAATTGATTAAATAGCAGGCGGTTAAGATAACGTTCCTCGAAAAATGTTAAGGAACTTTATAATGGAAGAGAAGTGTGTGAGCTGCCTCAACTAAGTGATGATTTTTGTGCTCACCTACCCTATTTTGTTGTGGAGTGTAAGCATAAGAAGACTAATGAAGAATCTCATGAGAGGAAAAAAAAAATCAAAAAAATTGACAGAAAGGTATTCCAATGTATTATCATTGCGTAAGATGCAAATAGAAGTACAAATTAGTTATGAATCTCAGTTAAAATCTTTTGAAATACAAAAAATAACTCAGTTTAACTTTTCATTAAAAATAGTCAGCTAGAATAGGAAAAATCATTAATAAATATAACAAAATAGCAAAAATCTAAAGTAGACACAGTTCGAGATTGATCCCAAACACTAGTGTGGACAAGCTCAAAAGGAGACTTGGTCTAAGATTCTAAGTGCTTGGGGAATGATACATTAGTATGTTTTTAAAGCCGACGTGACTCACACTCTAGTGAATATAAGATAGAAAGGTGAAAGATTATCTTTTGAAGCTTAGAAATATTAGGATGACCAAACCGATAATGGACGAGAAGAGTGTCATTTGTTGAGCTGTAGACGGTGAAAGATGAGATTGAAATGAAATGATAAAGTCCATGAGACTCATGTCCTTTACTAATTGTCATCCATGTACTTTGGGCCACTATTACAGCGAGAGGTGGGCGACCATGCTACTAATAACACTGGTCTTGAAGGTGATCTAGACTATTACAATAAGTACAATAAGGTCACTGGCCTCTGTCTCGGTGTCTACCATGAGAACTCTAAGAATCATTATGAGGATTAAATGGAATACATATTATTGAGGTGTCTGAGAAAGCTTCAGAGTGTCAAGATAGAGTTGCATTGGATGAATGGCTCAATAATCGAGCAAAAATATCATCAAAGGTCAGAATGGTGGAGTCTGTGAGGATTTGGTCTTGAGTGCTATCAAATTCTCTGTCAAGTTTAATAAGACTGAGTATCATTAATTTTTGATTCATGTTGAACAAGTAGGTATTGGAATATGTGACTCTAGGTAGAACAAATATGAGCTCATTTTTCAATGCTGACATTTGCCCAACGAAGAATGATATTTTCATACCAGGTTGTTCCTGACTATCAATGGAAAAGATGACACTGTAGAGATATTGAACATCATTAGTATATAAATTCTTAGCATTGATTCAAAGAGGCTGACAAGTCTGATAGTCCCCAAGATTGTTGAGTGTTTTGGGCTTTATTGAATGCTGAAGAATATTACATAGTAAATCATTATGTTTTTGTCACTTAGAGTTTTTATTCGCAGCAACACTAAATTCTCTAGTGATCAAATTGTATTTAACATCATTTCCAGTGAACCATAAGGTAACAGAAATAACCCAAGACTAACAGCTATCACTGTCCTTAAGTTGATTTATAGTTATCATAGGAGTTTCAGCTAGAAACGAAGAACATCTCAAAGCTCTTTTAGGCATAATAAGAAAAATCCATAAAATAAGCCAGAAAATTGGAGGATCACAACTACTGAAGGGGAAAGAAGATTGTGAATTAAAATTTTGGCAAACTTTAAAGTAAAAAAAAAAAAAATCTAAATAATCATTTTCATCTACGAATTAAGGGTAGTTTGTGCTTTATCACTGTTATGGATACTTATTTGTACCTTATGGAGTGTCCTGAGTGCTCTTTCCTTGGACTGAGGCAATTAATGTCTTGGACTGAGTGTCCTGAGATAAATTAAAATTTTTTCTCTTTTCTTTTTGGTTAATTTTTTTTTTTGTTTTTTTGTTGTTTACTATTTGGGTACTAATTTCTACAAATACATGGTGCTGAAGACTATAAGTCAGTGGAGGTATGAGTGCACCTCCATGTAAATTTAATTTGTTCACATGAATACAAAAATGTTAATTAACAATTAAAAAAGTTGTAAGAATTATCCATAACATAAAGAGAGAGGGAGGGAGAGAGAGTGAGTTTAAGGGAGAGTTTAGCTTTGGGTAACATTGAAATGAAGAGATATGGGAACAAGCTAATTTGATGTAATCATGCAAGTTTAGTTACTCCAACCTTTTAATCCTAAGACATGCCAATCATCGTTAGACAATTACATGGAAGGTAGCCTAGATGGGAATTCATAAGAGATTTTGAGAACATCTCTTTTTAACCATATACAATAATTTATGGGGTAGCAAAAAGAGAATAATCATATTTTGTTGTATTTCTTGTAGGGTTTCAATTATAGCACGAAAACATATAGATGTTAAAAATGCAAAGCATATCAATGAATAAATGCATCATAGGGCCAACGACATGAGACACTCTCCAACTAACAACTTAAGAGAATCTTATTTTCAAGAAATGTTAGATATCCACATGTGGTGAATATCATGTTCATAGAGTCTACTTGAGCTCATAAAAGGGTTTTCAAATAAGCTTCATCATCAAGATTGTTGTGAAATTTTGTTTTTGTGTCAGGCTAATCTTAAGGCCTTTGCGAGATCCTTCTAAATAAATGAGTATTTGAAAGCATTACATATCCCTCTAACTCCTAATGCGACGGCACAACCATATGAATTAGTTTTTGTATCTTATGGGAGTTGTCAAATGGATTTAGCTGCAATAGAAGTCGAACCTTAAGTCTTTTTTATTTGGGTGGTTTATAGTTTTTTCTTCATCATCCAAAACTTTTTTTGAAGAGAACACTATAGATTGTCTTTATTGTTGTACTTGTTATTTTCTTTTTTACTTGCAATTTTATTGCTAGTCAATTGTTTAATTTTAGTTCAAATTAGCTTGTGGTTTATCTATTCTTTAAACTTAGTATTTTAGATTTGCACCCATCAATTTGAGGAAACTATTTGATCTTGTTCTTTGGTAAATGTTATTTTTGTTTATCTTAGTTATATATATTTTTTTGATAGAAGTACCCAACTTATGTTGTTTATCCTAATTAATTTACTTCCTATAAAAGAGGATTTATGTATGTCGAGTGTATATAATTGTATTGAATTGTAAGAAATTATTAATGTTGTTATTTTTAAAGTTATGTTACATTAATTTTAATTGTTGTTTATTTTATATTCTTACCTCAATTTGTTATTGCAAATATGATATGTTAATGGTGGAATATTTTTTATGAGGCTGGTTGTGGTTAAAACTTAAAATCATATATTTACAAAAATATTTTGGAATATTCATACAAAAATGGAGAATCTAAATTTTTAATTTTTTCTACTAAGTATTTAGTCTTACTTTTTGTAACTATTCTATGGGGTGTGCTCACTTATGATTTCTGCTATATTATCATGTGATCCATATAATAAGTATTAAAGTTATTCAATATGTATTTTAATATATTTTAATTTTTATTTATTTTAAAACTAATTTAATATTTTTTTAATTAATTGATCAAAAGAAAGATTTATCAAATGAAGCAAAAAAGAATCACTCATATAAAATACATACAATTATTAATAAATATAATAACTCATGAGGTCTCATCTCTGCTTGATTTTCATATGTTGTAGTGTATCAGATTGAATAATATTTACTCAAACATGTTTGAAGAGCAGAATAGGAAGCAATGCTATATTTTCCTAACATGTCTTATAATTTAGTATAATGATATCTCTAATATCACGATCTAACATTTTCAGCTTGCCTAATGATAAGTGATTAAGTTGAGAATTAACAAATAATAGATCATTATTATTCAATTATTTAATTGGATATTTTCTTGTAAAAGGAAGAAAATATAATCTACCTAGCATATTCTTAAAAATTCTCCAATTTTTGCGTTCATGCAAAAAAATATCAGTTAAAGATCTTGATAGTCGATTTGTTCTCTCCAATTATTTATAGTATTCTTAGTCTCTTATTTGTAAATAATTCTCTATAATTATTTTTAGTGTGATTATTCTTTTATAATTTATACATTAAATCTAGTTTCTCCCATCTCAATTACTAATATGACTAATACTTTCCTGACTATCATACATATTGAATGTGACAATTTCTTAGTATTTTTCAGTTTGCCTCCTACATGTTGAACATATTGTTAGTGTAACTCTAACATGGTGGAAACTCCTGATTACCCATGACTTGACTGTAACTCTAATATCATGCCATCAAGTTGCTTAATATGTCTCACTCTCTTGGATGCTTTAATCTTTAATGATAAAAACCCCAAGAACCATGTAACAAACTGAGTGAAATGCATGAGTAATGCTTAAATATTATTGCTTCATCTAATCCAAAACACATGAGCTATGAAAAAGAGACATATTGTGATACTGCCTGCTCCCAATGAATCTTGCATGAATTTTAGGATGAGAAAACAAATGCAAACATACAACTTGATAAATCTTCATGCAACAACAAAAAAAGTGAGTGTTAATTTGTGGTTATTTGTTATTTCTCTATAAAGAAATCACCAGAATCTTGATCTTGTCGATGCATAAAAGTGCAATTCACCAAGTCTTTGTATACATTGAACGAATTTGTTTCACACACATTGCACCAGCAATGCACTTGTTGTGCACCAACACTGCACCCACTATGCACCCTCACCGAACCCATGGTGCACAATTACTACATTAAGGCTTGTACACATCATACTTATTTTTTTGCCATGGGCACGTGTTTCACCCTCACCACACATATTGTGTATCGTGCACGTGGATGCAAAGGATGTTGACTTTCATCACACTTGGTGGATGTATGATTGATGCCCACACAATCACCATTGCATGTGAGTGCACATGTGCATGGTGTTGTTATAGTGTACGCCTCACTCCCCCTCTCTCTCTCTCTAGGAAAATTTAAGGTTTGCTCTCTCTGATAGGGTATGACTTTGATACTACTTGTAAAATCAAGACATACTAATATCCAAAATTCAATGTGAAACATAATTGTATAACGGAAATAAATAGATTAGGGTTTGATTAGGAAGTCCAAGGAAGCACGGACACGGCTCCCTACATCCGTGTCCACGTGTCCGATACCTGGACATGTGGACACGACACGGACACGGCACGGATATGTGTCCGATACGCCACGTGGCGTATCATTGCACAATCCGTATCCGATATGCCATGTGGCGTATCTGATGGTTGCGTCGGCAGCTGTATCCACATCTATAGTGCCCGACGTCCGACGACGTCGGGTGGCCAACGTTGCAGCATGGGTGACGTTGGCCATTGACAGGGGGCGGGGGCGGGGGCGATTTGAGGGAGAGGCAGGAGCGGGCATGATTTGAGGGGAGAGGAAGGGGCGGCGCAATTTGAGGGGAGAGGCAGGGGTGGGCGGGCTTGAGGGGAGAGGCAGGGGCATAAATTAAAATATTTTTATAAAATAAAATAAAAAAAATATATTTTTATAAAATAAAATAATTATAAATATTATCTTATAAAATAAAATAATTATAAATATTATCTTATAAAATAAAATAAAATAAAATAAAATATTTTTATTTTATAAAATAAATAATATATATTTATTTTATATTATAAAATATTTTAATTTTAATTTAATTTAATAAATTTTATAAAATACCTAATATTTATAATTAATAATTTTTATTTTTATTTTTTTATCATGCCGTATCCTAGTTTTTTAGAATTTTCCGTGTCCCCGTATCCTGCCGTGTCGTATCCCCGTGTCCGTGTCCGTGCTTCTTAGAGGAAGTCTATATAGTGAGTACTCTCATCCATAAAATATAATAAAATTAAATGAAAAGAAAATAGACACAAACGTAAACTATAACACAGTAGATCCAATTTAAGGCCACCTTGTTTTTATTCCCATGTTTTTGTATCTTTTGCTTTGTTACATGGATAGTGTGTTCCAATGCCTCTAATGCCATAGTTTTTGTGATTGTTGAATTTATCTTCCTAGGTTTTGCAAGGGCTCGAGGTGGCAGTAAATTGTGTCGATGACATGGATGCCTGGCTAGGCATCTTCAACGTGAAACTTAGACATATGCGAGAAGACATTGAATCGGTAAAGCATGACTTTCTCTGAATGTTCTTATTTTGATTCTACATTATGCCACTTTCATGTGCGTGATGCTTGCTCTAATTATTTCATGCTGTCTTCCTGCATTTAAAATCCAGATTGAAAATCGCAATAACAAATTGGAAATGCAGTTCATGAATAACAAAGCAATCATTGAAGAAGTTGATAAGCTTCTTGAACGGTTACATATCCCTGCTGAAGTAGGCTTCATATTGCTTCCTCGATCCTTTTTAATGGCTTAGTTTTTGGGTTTGATTTGGGGTTCAGAAATTGATTTTGGTTTGAGTTATCATGTAATAATACTTATTTAATTCTTAGCATGCAGATTCATTGGCTGAAGGTTCTTTCGATGAGGCACACATGCTTCAAAACATCGAAGCTTGCGAATGGTTGGCTGGTGCTATACATGCCCTGCAACCCCCTAATTTGGATCCTATTTATGCAAAAATGCATGCCGTGAGGCCTTTTCCTATCCCTCTTTTCTTTCATTTTGTCGAACATGATCATGAATTTGTTTGATGGGCGGCTGTCTGTGGGCCTGTTTCTGTTCAAAATCACCAGTTTCAAGATATGATTTATTCTGTGATGGTATTTTCTCCTGCTGACACAGTTACTGATATTGCCACAGGTGAAGGAGAAAAGAGGAGAACTTGAAATACTCAAGGCCAATTTTGGGAGAAGAGCTTCCGAGTTCTTGAGGAATTATTTCTCTGGTTTGGTTGATTTCATGGTTAATGACAAGAGTTACTTTTCCCAGGTATTTCTGAGCTTTGTTTTTTCTTGATTATGGCTCATGATCAAGGCTGCAACATGGTGGCATGCTTTAAAACAGCGAGGACAGTTGAAGAGGCCCGATCATGCTGACTTGAGATACAAATGCAGAACTTATGCTCGCCTCTTACAACATTTAAAAGTTAGGTCGCACCTTTTTTGTGATTAAATCAATATGCTTTTAACTCAATTTGTTTCCAGACTTGTGTCATTCTTCTCTCTTATCAGAGTCTAGATAAGGGTTGCTTGGGTCCTCTGAGGAAAGCTTATTGTGCTTCTCTTAACTTGCTCCTTCGGCGAGAGGTATGAAGAATATGTTTTCTTTTGACAATTTTGGACTCTGTTGGCTACTGATGTTAGAACGCATATCATTGTTACTGTCTTAGGGATATAGGAACTTGGATAATTATGGTGAAGTTAATTCAATAAAAATTGCATAAATGAACTTGAAACCCATTTTAATGAACATGCAAATCATGGTACCAAAGAACTAATATACATCCACACAAGCCAAGATAATTGAGGCACTAAACAAATGTACCTAAGACTCATGATGTTAGTTTACAAGATGTATACAACAAAGCCAAGATAATTAAGGCTAGTAACTACAAATACACTAGTTCAAAATCATATGTTATAAACTTGGAAAAGAATAAGGTTAGAAATATATTAAGGCTAGAAAAGAATAAAAATACATTATTATTTCATTAATATTATTGTGTCTCTATGTAACACAGAGAGAAAATTGAATGCATATTATCTTTTATAAACTTGGGAGAATTTGTACAATAAATAAATAAAATAAGGTTGATTGTGCAATGTTTTTTCCATCCACATAAATTCTTTTAGATGTATGACTACTATTAATTTATTGATGATACAATTTTGGTTAAGGTGTACTTTATTTGATAATTTAAACAATTTGAAGTTAAGAATTAAAGATATGATTTTAATTGACGGTAAGACATATCAATTTGAAAAATATACTTGAGTTTTTCATCTACCTAGTTATGAGAGTTTTATGAAAGATTTGTTTCATTTAATTTATCTAGATATTTGAGTATGGTATAAGATAATTAGACATGATGATTCAAGATATTTTAACTATTTTTATTTATTATTATATTTGATATACATGTTATTAATTTGTAAGGAATAATATTAAATTTTGGATATATAAAATTTTATTAAATAATTAAAAATAGTTTGACTATAATATTAAAATATTGAGATTTAATAATATATTAAAATAAAATTTTTATAAATTTATTATTTTTTGAGTATATAATAATTTATCAGATATTTTATGTTAATAATATTATATAGATTTAGATAGTTAAAATAAAAAATTATAATTTGGCTGAGGCACTAAGTCACTTTTATTGCATAAGAGTACTCTTTTATATTTTTGGGGAGAAGTGGTACTAATAACTAATTTTCTAATTAATTAATATCACTCATGATATATCTCATATTAGTTTTTATATCAATGTGAGATATTTTTTTTATCTTTCAATAAAAAATTTTTGTTGCATTTTTTTATTCAAGAATTCTCTATAGGTAGAGAGGATATGATTGTTCGTCATCAAGTGTGTATTTGTTGGGTACTCTAGTACTCAGAAGTAAGGATGGTAACCGGCCGATCCTAGTCGAGCCTAAATTTGAACACTTTGAGCTAGGCTTGTTAATTTATGAGAGAGCTCGAGCCCGGGCCGAGCCTTTGAATGAGCTTAAAATTAGGCTCAAACTTGACATGATTTAAAAAAAAAAAAGCTTGGCTTGAGCTCATTAGGCTTGTTTTCCATATTAATGAGCTTGAGCTTAACCTTGAGCTCAAGCCCAATTTCGAGCCTAAATAGAATGACCAAAAAAAGAAGATAATGATATGAATATTTTAAAAAATAACATCTATATCATCAATTAAATAGGTTTTGATGAGGCCAAACCAAAAAAATAATAAAAAAAATATATTTTTAAAATTAAATAAACTAAAACCAAAATCAGAAGGCTAAATTATATAATAATGCTTCTCAGTGTTATCTATATTCTAGATGACAATATTGCCAAGGAATTAATATGAAACAAGGAATGAGCATTTGTTTGTTTCCTCGACCAATTCCTAAATTTTTTATACAACCTAAAATATAGGTAAATTTAAGTTTTGATTGCTATCTTTGTATACAGTTTTGATGAGGCATGAGCTAAATAAAAAAAATTTTTAATTAAGGCAAACATATTGCAATTTTGGGTTAAGGAAAATAATAAAAACGACATCATTTTTTAATGTCTAGGCTCGGTTGGGCTCGGCTCGAACTTGAAATTTATCAAGCCTAAATTAATGCTATAGCTTGGCTCGTTTAGTTAACGAGCTGAGCTCGAGCCGAGCTTTTTTCAAGCTGAGCCCGTGTAGCTCGGCTCGTTATTAGCCGTACTCAGAAGTTATATAAGTATTGTTTATTAGAAGCTAAGGTGATCATTACGAGCATAAATGTGATGTCTATGATAAAAAAGTTATTTTTCAAGGGCTTAATACAAATGAATACACATTCAAACAATATAATAGTAGGATTATTTGTGTCTAGTTGTTATTTATAGGTGTCAAATGGGCCATGTCAGGCTGGCACAACTCATTTTTTTTAGGCCCGAACATGCCTTCGTGCTGTGTCGTTCATGACATGCTATAGTAATCATGCCGTGCATGACATGACATAGTTAATTGCAGGGCATGCTCGGCATGGCCTGCTGCTCGCAATCAGCTCGGGTTCAAGCTTGTTTGGGTTTGTTTTAGGTTAAGATAAATCTTAACTTAGAACTAGAAATAGGGATGGCATGCCCGTGCTGTTGTAGCCAGTCGGCCCTCGGGCGTGCAGAGCCATCACTCATTGGGCATCGCCGCGTCGTCCCTTGTCGGGTACCACTGCATTGGTCGTCGTGCATCACTTGTCGTGCCTGACACAACATGCGAGCTGAAGTTCTTTAGCATGGAACGACATGAATTGTGTTGAGGGTCTGCTCGGCCCAGTCCCGGGCACGGTCCTGTGCCGTGCCGGGCTTTGGGCCGGGCACGAACCACCTAGATTGTTTGATACTTCTAAATGTTACTCCTCACAAAGTGGTAATCACGATCTTTGATCCTACCATTGTATCTAATACTGTTAATACGATTTGTTTTTGAGGATATTGTAAGACTTTTCTTCTTGATAGCAGTGAAATCTTTCTTTGAGCTCTGTGCTAGGTAGAGGAGTTTGTAATGAATATTCAACTGGACACGAGATGTAAGTCTTCCTAAGAAGGGAAAATGAGATTTGTGAGACTTGATGATCACAATCTAACTATATATACTAGATGGATACATTAATAGAGCATTTCCTAGTTGAGTTTCATGTTGTGTCATTTGATCTGACTCAAAATAATGATTTAGACATTTTAATTGCTCTATGAAAGAAATCAACTTCGTGTTCTATTCAGTATTCATTGTCATGAGTATTATCTTTTTCTAATTTAGTATTATTTATTTTAATTTTTAATCTTTGATATCAACTGGATGATAAGTCTTTCTTTAAGAACTTAATCATTATGAGCATGAATGTGATATTGTTTGGTGACAAATATTTCTTTAAGGACTAAAGTTAAGAGAACACACATTCACACATCGTAATGATATGATAATTATCATGTCTAGTTGTTACTTATCCCAAAGTGGTGATTGTTGCCCATACTTCTACTCTCACACTTAATACTACTAACATGATTTATTTTTCAGGATAATGATGAGACTTATATTCTTGATAGTAGTAAGATCTATTTTGGAGCTTTGTACTAGGAAGAAGAGTTTAGAGTATGTTTCACCTGAAATTAGGAAGTGATAATCAGTGTTGTGAGATTTGATGTTCGGAACATAAATGTACAAATTAAAAGAATACATTCACAATCTTTTCCATATGAGTGTTATGATGTGTCAATTGATCTAATTTAGCCTAGTAATTTGAACTTTTTATTTTGCTCTACGAAAAAAATCAATATTGTGTTCTATCTTATACTCATTTTCATGAGCATTATCCTTTTCTAATTTGATACTATTTTATTTTGATTTTTTATTCTTTCATGATAGTTGAATGATTTATAAAATTCTTTTTAAGATAATTTGTTATCCAAGATATATATATATGTGTTATGTTAGCTGAACTAAATCTAATTACGACAAATTTTATTTAGGATCTTATTCCAAATTTTTTAGGTAAGACTATTGTAGGATGATACATGATGATGATTGAACCTAAAAAAAATTGATTACTTAAGGCTATGTTGGTAGCCATATGATTTACATAAAAATATGATATTGGTTTTTGGGTTATTTTTTCTTATGTTGTCAAATTAATTACTATAAGATTATTTATTTTCATTGATGTTTTTTGCATGTTGATTGAGTATCAACAGAATGTGAGCAATGTATTCCTTAATGATGATTTGAAGGAGGATGCATTCATGCGCTAGCTCGTGTTTTGCTATTCCATGTAGCACATGCCTGATTTGTAGATCGTGGAAGATTTTTCTTAATCTAAAGTAATCTCTTAAAGTATGATTTAACATGTTGTCTTCTATAGTTATTATCTTTAACATTATGATACATATCTTGGATTATTTTTTTTTTTTTTTTGATTTGGATTTGGTAAATAATATGTGATATTAGTGATGTATATTGATGATATTTTAATTTTATGAGATGATCAATTGAGTATATACTAATTGAAACTATTTCTGTTGATTAAAATTTCAAATGAAGTATTTGAAGCGTCTTAGATATTTCTTGTTTATTGAGGTCATAATTAAGATGTATGATTTTTTTTTTCTAAAATGACATACTTTAAATATTTTGTCTGATATTCATATTATTCAATACACACAAGTTGATCCATCACTTTATTCAAGTATAGATTTATTTAAAATATCGGTTCCTCAGTTGATTCAACTGCATATAGGAGAATCGTAGGAAAATTGAATTATCTAATAATGATTACATAAGATATTATCTATACTGTTAGTATAATTAGTTATTTTTATATTTTCTCTGACTGACTCTTATGAATTTAATTCTCATGATTTTCATATATGTGAATAGTATTATTAAACATGAGATGTTATTCAAAGATTAAGAGAATAGCTGAATAGTAATTTATTTTGAGTTTAGCTGGACTCCACTAATTATTGAGTGGAGATTTTATTTATAGTTTTATATTTTTATTAGGCACTGGTGTGCCATTATATTGTTTTAGGCATGACATGATTTTGTTAATTGGGTTGTGTCGTGCCAGTTCCATTCCAAAAAATGACAGCTTGACATGGACTAGTAGATGGTCAGCTTTATGAATTGGTCTGATTCATGTTGGATGAGTTGGGTTGTCCCTACCCCAACCATGACCGAGTACCAGGCACAACTCCATCTCATGCTTGTCTGGTTTTGTTCTTGTCTAGCCTAAATCATGTTTAGGCAAGCACGGTTCATTCCAGGCTAGCTTGGGTTATGTCAAGGCTAGCCTGGATTGTCTAGTCAAACTGAAATCGGCCCACACATGCCGACATGACATGTCGTGCCATGCTGCAACCTTTGCGGCATGTAGGCCAAAAATCTTGTCTTGCCACAACATGAGTTATGGCATGAGGTTGGCTTGATACATGTTAGGATGTACTATAAGCTTATTTTTATGAGGCATGTTGTGTTATAGGCCTCCGGACAATTTGACACCTCTAGAAACATTACAGGAGTAATAAAAAAATAATGAGTTTATATGTATTTCAACTCATAATTTTTTAGTCTTGCTAAAAAATGATTAATATTTTAAAAAATAATATTAATATTCATTAAACTCTTAAAGTTATTTAATGAAAAAGATTTATTTATTTTTGGTATTAAAATATCAAAGAAAAATATATCTCAAGATTGTAAGTGTCATCTATCTCATCCTGATGAGAGATTGTGAATAACGAATGTTCTCTAAAACATTTTCAAAGTCAGCCTAAGTTATCTTTCCATAGGATTCAACATATGAAATGCACATACTCAGAAAGAATAAAAAAAATATCTAGTTGATGGGTTAGTTTACAATTAATATTATTTCTCCCCAAAAATATAGTGTGAATACGACAAAATATGTGAAGCCGAGTGTTTGGTAAAACGTATTCACTCCTCCTAGAGGATTATTAGAAAGTCTAGATTAGAATAGCTAAATATAGATCATTTGGATTTTTGGTAGATTTGTCTCTGGTATGAGTATATTATGCATGACCACATTTCCTTGTATAGTCTTTAAGTTATATGTCATCAATTCTCTTAGAATATAGTTCATCATGATCCTGAACATGTGTAGACAGGTGGACTGTAATATTGTTTGGTCTTAAGAGGGGGTTTTTTTTTTTTTGAAAAAGCTCATTTTCTCCACTCTCAATATGATATGTACTTATTGATATATATGATAATTTCTTAAGTATAATCATAATATAAATTATAAATGTAGTTGATGTGTGATCATCTCTATTAATTAGATGCCAAAGTGGGACAATGTAGGTGTAAGAAAAAGTAATGAAACTAAATTTATTTTCCAGGCGCTGATTTCTATCAAGCTTGCTAAAAAAATAAGTAATGTTATAAAAAGATATATTCAATAATTTTTAAATTTCTTTTAGACTTAGGTAAAAAATATTTACATCATTTTGAGTACTTGATTATCAAAGAAAGACATCACAATGTATTAAGTGTCATCTTTCCTATCACAGAGAGATATTATGAGCTAAGAAAATACTCTCAAAAATTGTGGGAGAGATTAAACCATATTTTTTTAGCATGGAAGATTTGAAATGTGCATGCTGATAAAGGAGAAAAATATTCCGGTGATGAGGTAATTTCTAGTTAACAATGTGTCGCTTTAAATTATTTAATTTTTTTTATAATCTTATTTTGTGTGAGTATGGTGTCCCATCAAGTTTGATATATAATCATATTATTCATATAGTATAATAGTAAGTATTAAAGTTGTCTAATATATATTAAAATGATTTGTCATTTTTTTATTAGGTCTTTATGTATTTGAGTGTATTAAATTAAATAAGTTATTATTTAAACTAGTCTATCAAACATGATACGAAGTTCGAGTATACTTTCTAAACTATCATGACTTATACTTTTTGGTCAAATTATTCTTAAGACTAAAGTAAAAATTTTAATTTATTAGTGATGAGTGATTAATTTGGAAATATATACACAAATGATCCAAGATGTTCAAGTATATGGTAAGAGATCTTATCATAAAAGAGAATACATATAATTCTCATTGATTTGTTCTAATGAAAATTTTTATCGAATTCTTTTAACGATTCAAATAAATATTAATAAAATAGAAAATAAAGATAAAATTAAATCATTTAGAAAGAAAATTATGGGAAGAAAATTTAAAAGACAATAAAGATAATAAAATATCTGGAAGAAATATGTGACTAAACTGAATATTATTATACCTAATGAATTTTGAATGATATTGATTGACTATGATAATATATATTAGATAAACAAAGAAAATAGTAAAAAAAAAAATTTATTATTTAAAATGCGAGTATTACCCATTGTGGGACCCATCATTCCTAGCACGTATATTGAATTGAGATTCTCTAGCTTTTATCTTTGTTATGACTAATATCCCATCAATTACTAGTAAGTACAGACCAAGATGTCCGTCCTTGTATAAATTAAACTGCTCTAAAATAAAAGTCATATCTAGTGGGAAATTCCATACAACCCAAAATATGATTGTGGTATATTTAAAAATAATCTAAAAATAAAATATAAATACATGAATATTATACTCCTAACTATTTCATTCTATTTTTAATAACAGTCTTGGCTAAATATTTTCTAAATTCATTAATATGGTAGTCACTATATTTTCTAAATTCATTAATATGAAACTGAAGAATTATATAGTTAATCGAGTGAACATTGGAAATTGAGTAGCCGTTTGTTTGGGCGTCAGGCTCAATTATCTTCTCTACTCTCAATCAAAAAATTTGAATAATTATATCATATATTTGTGTCATTTGATAGAAGTATGGTGTTCTTCTTGGTATACCTCATTGAATCACTACATCACAATCAAATAATGAGAGTCTATTTGTAGCCATTTTTTTTTTCATCTTATCATTGGGTGATTTATTTGTTAGATAGCTAAACATCGGATGACTTAGAAATTATATTATGACTCATACCCCCCATGATGAGTAGTTATGGTTCTTAATTTTTAATAGAATTATAACCAGAATTCTATTATTCTCTATAGTTTTATCAAATAACAAATAAATCAATAGCACAATACCTTAGGGTATGCCCTTTGTACAGGATGAATATGGGAGATTGCCAAAGGGGCTGTCAGAAACTATAGTAAACACCACCCGAGAGTGCCTCTTTCACAACACAATACAAACTTGGCTGCCCTAAAATACCCAATCCACACTGCGTAGCCATGACCACAATGCTACACACTTAACACACCTAGTTGCCTGACAAGCACGCCCAGCGCAATCATAACATGGTGTTCGACGGTGGAACATGGCAATGCACAATACCGTGCGCCTCCTCCCTCGTTAGATTATCATGCATGTGCGTGCGCTGTTACATACAATGTTACATGTATTATGCTGGCACAATGTACGTGCTCTTCCTCTGCAAATCCTAGGGCTTGAACTCTTTTAGGGTTTTAGCTTTGTTACATGCCAAAATCTAATCCAAAAAATGTTCAATCAGCTCAAAAATATTAAAATTAAGCATTGGTATGGCTAGAAATCAATCATACTGATTTTCAGGCCCGTGAATTCGCCAATGAGCTCCGAGCTGGTACTAAGGCACCTAGAAATCCATCCATATGGCTAGAAGCTTTTGCAGGATCCAATCAAAGCGCAAATGCTTCTGATTCAACATTTGTGACAGATGCATATGGAAAATTGTTGACAATTTTTATCCCACTTCTCGTTGATGAGGTGATCAGCATCTTTGCGCATGATACTGAATGTAAAATATCGTTTACCTTTTGGTGTATAAGTTTTTCTGTGACCTGATTGCAGAGTTCTTTTTTTGCACATATCATGTGCTTTGATGTTCCAGCACTTGTTCCCCAAGGAGGCCATTCTAAACTTAAAAAAGTTGGATGTGCCAATGATGATGATGATAACGATCTGGGTATGTCGAGCAGAGATGAAAATGGAATCAAACCGGGTATTTTGTTTGAATCGACTTGATTTCTGGATGTGATTTTTTTTGCAACTTGTTATGCCGATGAACCCTAAAAAAATTTAGATATTTGATCTGTAGGAAAAAAAGATGGAGATCTGGGAGAACTAAATGACTGTCTTCAGTATCTGCTAGATGGGATCCAAGTAATGCTAATCCAAGTTATTTTATTGTGTCTGATTTAATCCTTGTGTCATATTTTTATGTTTTCCTTCTACAGTTGCATTGCATGCCATTAAATTGGCTTCTCTCTCCTACCCATTATTTTTGTTTGTGTCTAATTTCAATTCTCATTTGCTAACTCTGCTCGTGATGAACTGCAGGAAGATTTTTATTCTGTCATAGATTGGGCCTACAGGATTGATCCTTTGCGCTGCGTATCAATGCATGGAATCACAGAACGATACCTCTCTGGTCAGAAAGCTGACACAGCAGGATTTGTGCGTCTTTTGCTTGGTGACTTGGAATCCAGAATTTCAAAGCAGTTTGACCTGGTAACGGCGTTAGGCTTTCACCCAAAAAAGAGTTGTGATAGCGTGAACTGCCTTTATTTGCCTTGTAATTTTTGTTGCAGTTCATTGATGAAGCTTGCCATCAGATTGAAAAATCTGACCGTAATTTGCGCCAAATGGGGGTATTGCCATATATTACAAGGTAACCTACATCTCATATGAAAAAAGAAATATGCACACACACTTTGATTAGCTCAAAAACAAATAATAAGAAAAAAATAAAAAATTTCACATGAAACTAACAAAATTATATTTATCATTGATATCATTCTCATTTGATTCTATGTTGTGTTGAAAAAAACTGTGGTTTAGGTTAAGCAAGGATGCATGTGACCACTTCATTCAACTTGACTCAGCTTTTTTTTTTAAAATGTGGTGTGTGACATGACACATTGTGCTTTGTGCGTGGATTCTTGGTAAGCTCTAAGAAGGACTCATAATGGCATGTTACCTGTGCAAAATTTGGCCCGTGCAAGCCAACACACCCATTTGTGTCGTGTTGGCATGCACTAACTTCATAGGTAGGTGGCCATCCGACTTTTTTTATTGCCTCTACTTTTGAGATTTTTTGGATCAAATATCTAGTTTATGAGATTAGATTTTCAATCACTTCTTATACTATTTTTTATTTTTATGGTTTGTTAGTGACAGTTTTTAATTTAGTATTTTATGAGCATAAAAAATATTTATTGTTATATTTGATTTTTTCTCTATGAGAATATTTAGGATTAAATTATTGTCATGGTATATATTTATGTAATAGATCTACTTGATATATTTATTAAAAATTTGAGAATATTTTAGTTTATTTTTATTTTTTCTAAATTTAATATTCTAAATATTTACATGCCAGATTGAAAAGAGTCATTATAAATTATTTTTAGTCACTCTTCTTTTATAATGGAAATATGCTTTATGTAGGTTGCCCCAAGCTTTGTATGTCTATATAATCTTAGGACTTTGTTATTTGGCATGAGTTTTATTAATTTCTCATAAGAACAATATTATTGAATATCATGAATATATCAATAACATAATTTACGGATATATTTAGATATATCAAGATATATCGATTGATATTTTGATATAAAATATTGGTAAATAATATTATAATTAAATTAAAATTAAAGTATGATAGATATTTTAAAATTATAAAAAAAAATAATGTCTATTATATAATTTGTGATGTAAAATTAAATTATATCATGTTGATGAATAATAAATATTAATTTTGTAATTTTATTTAGTTATTTATTATAATTATATTAATTTTTTATTTAAATATAAATATTTATGTTATTTATATCTATTAAATATAAAAGCTAACAATATATTTAATTATAGTTTAATATATAAACAAAATTAAAAATTAATATAATTTACTTTTTATATGTATGTATTTAGTAAAAAATTTATTTAAATATATCTCTATACTATTCAATTTATTGAAAATAAAATTTTAATTATATTTTAATATGTGAGTAATATTAAATTTAATTTTATTAATTTATAAAGATAAGTATATTATTAATTCGAATATATAAATATATATTATTTTAATTTATTCAAATCAATTGAATATAAAAATAAAAGTAAATTTAATTATATTATAATATATAATTAATATTGAAATAAATTGATTCAAATATAAAATATCATAAGATTAAAAATATATGAATATATCTTAATATATCACAATTATATTAGGGATGTATCATAGATATATCTTATCATATTCGGATATATCACGAAAATATTTAGATATTTCTTTTCTTAAAATTAAATTTTATGAAATATTAGGCAATTGCACTTCTACAATTGTGATTCAGAAGAAGAAAGAACAACAAATGATATATATCCAATCCACAATCCAACCATGACATAATAAAAAAAAATAAAAGACAGAAACAAAAAATAATGTGGTCCGCTAGTTGCTTAGTACGACTAGCTACATCTATCAGAAAATACTTATGCATTACAGATAAAATTTAAAATGTCTTACAGTATGTACAGCGCAGTGACAGTTGTGATAAATCGCGTAAAGAGAGAGAGCGAAAAAGATGAACAGTTTCGGATCCGAAAAACAGTAACTCAAAAATAAAAATATAAAATATTTATATTAAAACATTCTCGGTTCAATTAATCGAAGCGGAACCTCCGTTATTGTGCTACTGCTGTATTCTCGGCCTTTTACTATTTTTTTTTCCTGTACTTACATGAAAATATTAAAGCAGAAATATTTGGTAATATAAACAGATTATAAAAACAAGTTATATATATATAGCATGAAAATACCAACATATTTGTGATTGTCAATATATATGTGCTATATCACTGATTTTTGATGATAATTATGGATTTATCAATTATCATATTTTTTTATACTTTGTGTTGTGTAAGTAAACACATATATAGTATATATCTTAGATATATCAAGAATATATTTGGACATTTTCATCCTTGATTGTTCATTAAAAACAAATTTACTACATTTACTCAATCTACACATTAATAAATTATTCACAGAAACAAAAACTGGCATAAGCATGAATAATATTTATATTGACACTCCTTAATATGGCATCTTCTGTTCACACTTGGCCACGTATAGTTTTGCAGTTTTTGCAACTCGAATGGAGCAGTATTTCCAGGGGCAATCAAGGGATTTGGTTGATCAAGCTTACACAAAAGTTGTGAGTTGTATTTTCATGCTTGTTTTAGTTGTGTTATGGATGGTGATTGGGTTGGTCTTTTAATTTGAAGCTTACTTGCATCTTTTCAAGGAACGATATATTTATCACCTTTTTTTTCTGCATCTCACATTGGTAGCCATTGTTTTTCAGGTTAGTGCCATGTTTGTCACTTTGGAGAAAATTGCAATGATAGATCCAAAGTATGCAGATATTTTATTGCTAGAGAACTATGCAGCTTTTCAAAATAGGTATTATTTTTCTAGTACCAGAGGATTTTTTGTTTCCACACACACACACACAAATATCTGTTTGCTGATCTGATGCTCTCAGCTCTCCCATGTAGTGCATATGATCTTGCTAACATTGTGCCAACATTGGCCAAATTTTATCACCAAGCAAGTGAAGCTTATGAGCAAGCATGTACACGGCATATCAGTATGATAATTTACTACGTAAGCATATCATATTCATTAATTTTGGTCTTGTGGCTAATTGTTTGTGTTTCATCTTCATCACTCATCTATGAAATGATTTTATGATTTTTGATTATTGTAAATGTAAAAAAAATTGTATGAGAATAGTATTTGGATGCTTGATTACCTAAGAAGTCCTCGTATTGTATTGGAGGTGTAATTTGGGCCATGCCAAGTCGGCATGACTTGAATTTTGGTGTCCCAATCATGCCACCAAGCTATGCCAGACACAACATAAATTGGGAACATGGGCTATGTTAGAGGTGTCAAACGGGCCGGGCTGGCCCCGCCCGTTTTTTTTTGAGCACGAGCGTGCCTTCGTGCCGGGCCAGACATGGCACGGTTACTGTATCGTGCCGTGCCTGGCCCGGCACGGTTTAAAATTGTCGAGCCCGGGACGGCGGGCCGTGCCGTGCCTTGCCTGGCCCGCTCGGGCTTGCATGTCCGTACGGTTCGGGATTCGGGGGACCACGGGTCGGGTCAAATCAGACCCGACCCGTGGTCTTTTTTGCGGGAGGGGCCATAGCGGGGTCGGGCTCAAGGGACACCCGACATGGGACAAACCTGTGCCGTGCCACGGGCCGAACCATGCCGAGTCAGGCACGGCACGGGGCCAGGCACGGCACGGCTCGTGCCTGTCCCGGGCACAGAATTTTCCCGTGCCGGCCGGCCCAAGCACGGCTGAACCGTGCCGGGCCGGGCCGGCCCGGCCCGGTTGACACATCTAGGCTATGTCGTATCATCAAGACAATTTTGGAGGTAGGCCGAAAATATTTCATCAATTAGAATTATGTTTAAAGTAATATTATCATTATCAATATTTTTGATTTGCTCACCCATTATTGATGGGTGAGCAAATCATTGATAAACAGAAACTCTTTTCTACTTTTACATATTATCTTATAGGAGTTGTTGCTCTATCATGTATTAAAGAGATGAAAAAAATATTTGATTCATTGAGATAAATACATATAATTAATCACAAAGCATGAATAAATACAAGCTTAAATAAATGTATAAAAGTGTAAATAAAAATATAAGATATAAATATATTAAGCATGAGAAGAAGAAAAAAGACAAGAAATACTTTTTTTTACACTATAAGCATTTCATTACAGAGAAAATACATATAATTGAATACTCTCTCTATAACTTATGCATATATCTCAAATTATAGGTGTCACGGTTCGGCCGTGCCTGGGCCGGCTCGGCACGAGAAAAAACCGTGCCAGGGCCAGTGCCGTGCCCGGGTTAGGCACGAGCCGTGCCGTGCCTGGCCTGTGCCGTTCCGTGCTTGACCCGGCACGGTTCGGCCCGTGGCACGACATACCGGCACTGGTTCGTCCCGTGCCGGGTGTCCTTCGAGCCTATTGCCTATGGCTACCCCGCGATAGACCCACGCCCCTTCCGCAAAAAAGACCGCGGGTCGGGTCTGATTGGACCCGACCCGCGGTCCCACTTCCACGAGGCCCGAACCGACCAAGATCCCCCAACGGGAAAAACAAATTAATATAAAAATATATTTTCAGCCGTTGGATCTCGCCTCCAACGGCTAGGGGGCAGAATCCAACGGCCCTCATGATTTTGCCCCCTAAAAAATTAAAAAAAAAATTTTTTTTTATAAAAAATTAATATCTTTAATCTATAAATTTCACACCACTCTCTTTAATATTTATGTTTTTCAAAAACATAAATTTTCTCAAATCATTCTATTTCTCTCTCAAAAATCTTGCTTCTCTCTCTCGGGCCTTGGGATTATGACATTCGGTTTGTATTTTCATGAATCTTGGCATGAGTTTTAAACATTAGAGCTTGACTGCGGTGCACCGTGCACGTGACCGACATCACTGTTTTTACCGGGTAATTTATTTTATGGTTTTTTTTTTTAATTTTCTCTCTCTATAGTTTCTCTCTCTAGACCAAAATAAAGAAAAATTAAAATCAGTTATCTAGTCTTTATTAAACTATTCTTAGAAACATAAATCATAAAAAATGACAAATACAATTGAAACATATTTAAATTTAGAAAATGAAAATATTATACAGAGGTCTGAAGCTACTGAAACTTTAGTTTTTCCAGTCGTCTCAACCCAATCTTCTAAAAAACAAAAAACTAGGAGAACTTCTGTAATTTGGATTCATTTTAATATAATAAAATAAAACAATGTTATGGGTGAAAAACAAGAAATGACATAGTACAAATATTGTATGAGACTTTTAACACGTAAGTGTTCGTTTGGGACTGGGCACCTTAAGAGGCATGTCGAATTATGCACCAAAAAATATGGACCATTAGATCCTTGGCAAACCCAACTTGGCACTGCATTTTTTGAGACTGGATCGAGTTCAGTCTCAAAGTTTACTCCCTTCATATACTCCAGCGAGTTGGGTAGGGACTGCATGGCCAGACTTATTACATTGATGGGTCTTCCGATCAGATTTTCGGAAGATCCAAGGGTAGTGCGCATTATGCAGACATATATTCAGCCTGCTTATCGTAGGATTCCTAGGTCCACATCTAGGAATGACATACTAAAGATATATAAGTGAGAAAAATAAAAAATAATTAAGGAATTTATGGCATATAGTGGAGTGGTGTCCGTGACGTCCGATATCTGGATAAGTCACGATGAATCTTTTTATGCATGTCTCACCAGCCACTATGTAGATTCAAACTGGATAATCAATAAAAAAATTTTAGGATTCCCTGAGATTCTTTATCCTCATGATGACCCGGTCATTTTTGGGTGTATGATGAAAATCTTTAGGGAATATAAAATTCAAAATAAAATTTTTAGTGTCACATTCGATAACGCATCTAATAATGGAGTAGCGATTAACATGCTTGTTAGGAATATTAGAGACGCACAATTAGGAGAGATCTTTCATGTCAGATGCATGTGTCACGTGATTAACCTGATTGTTCAAGCGGGTATGAAGGTGTGTTCCCCCGCGTTGGATAATATACGTAATGTACTAAAATATATTCGTACTCATCGTAGATAACAAGAGTTTGATAGTCTCTGTATGTCTGCGAATCTTAAGAAGAAGAAAATCAAATCGGATGTGAGATATCGTTGGAATTACACGTACTTGATATCGGAATCATGTGTTGGATACGAACACATGATATTCGACTACGTCAATAGTAAGAGTGACGAACTTATTATTGACGACACTGATTGGGCTTCAGGAATTTTATTTATGAAATTCCTGAAGATTTTTTATGACACAACGAACATGTATTCGTCGGTTTATACGCCCACCACTTGCATTGCACTCCGGTGCATATGTAACATTAGTAGCATGTTTAGGAAGTATCGAGCTGACCCGACAATTAGCCATATGGTTGCTGAGATAGAAACCAAGTACTTGAGATACTTGTTCACCGTTTCATCTCTTTATTGCCTCGCTGCATGTATGGACTATAGGGTTAAGGTGAAAGGGGTAGAAAATATCCTGACTTACATTTCCTCGTGCATGAACTTGGAAGACCCATCTGAAGGGTTCATTCACGAGAAGTTGACTGACCTGTTCATATACTACGATACTAGGTATGGTGGTGGTGGTAGTGAGACTGTGATTACGGACATTGAGACCTTGTTTGGAGATGATGATTTTTTCATTCAGCTAGCGAGGAGAAAACATAGGGGGGACTATCACATAGGAGCTAGCTGTCTCGGTGCTTAGATACTGATTACTGCTCAATCCTATCACATTCTGATACTAAGAATCTTGATTTATTACAGTGGTGGAAATCATATGAGTCCACCTTTCACGTGCTATCTAGGATGGCACGAGATCTACTGACTCTGCAGGTGTCGAGCGTAGCATCGAAGTCTGTTTTTTCTGTTGCAGTGAACGTGATTTCGGATAGGAGATCGAAATTACGTCCAGATATTTTTGAGGCCTTGGCTTGTTTGAAGGATTGAAAGGATTCGAGGTTTAGCATCCATGATGGTGCTGGAGCTGAGACTGGGACATGGACTGCAGTCGCATCCACTGCGATGATGGAGGAGTTGATTGCCGATGATGATGATCCATATGATACTGATCTTGATGTTGCGGCTGATAATTTTCATGATATACTGATTGACAATTGATGATTATCTACTGTTTTTTGTTTTTGATGTTTTTTTTATTGATTGTACGTTGTGTTGAAACTGTAATTTGTTTGGTTCGGACCTTCGGTTTCAAATGGATGATTGATAATTTTTTATTTGTGTTGTTTTTTTTCATTTGTGTTGAAACTGGGACGTGCCGTCCCGAGCGGGCCCGGCAGGGCACTGACTGTCGTGCCTTCGGGCAGTGCCGGGCTCGGCATTTTTAAACCGTGCCGTGCTTGGCCCGGCACGAAAGCACGCTCGTGCTCCAAAAAAATGGGCCGGGTCGGCCCGTTAGACATCTCTATCTCTAATGCAATACTAAGTTTGATGATAAAGAGAGTGATTTGTGACCCTCTAAAAATTATTGTAAAGATATTGATAAGTTAATTTCTCGTAGGCATTCAAACTATAATAATTGATTTTTCTTGAATTTTATTTTGGTCAAGGTGATATTTTATCTTAATATACATCATTAGTTTGTGAAAGATAGCAATAAAAATAATGTGTTGTGATGGTTAATTTGCATAAAATAGAGTGATAATCTATAAACTAAAAAATTCAACTCGATGAGGGCTTGATCTAGTTAAGATAATAAGCTTACAAGTTGTAAATGTTATTTTATTGTATATTTGTTATATCTCTGTCACTTGATTTAAAAAATATCTTTTTAAATTTTTTTATAATAATTTTTTTTCTACAAAATTATAAAATTCTCTTGTATAGTGTGGTGATAAGGTTTTCTATTGATTTGGAGATGCTTAATAAATGATACATGACTGATTATTACTTTTACTAGATAAATGAAAATTTTATAATTATTTAATTATATGACAATACTAAATATAATATTATATGTCATGTTAGCATAATTAGTTATTTTATTGATTCATTTAAATATGTATAATTACATAAATATTAACATATCAAATCCCATAAAAACTTTTAAGTGTGTATAAGTAAAAATAGTACTTGGATGATCGATAATATAAAAAATATTCATGTTGTATTCATGTTATGGATGTCATACCTTGGTGTGTTGGATTTGAGATATTCAGGCAATGGGTCTAGGGTTTTGATGTATCAGACATAGACTCTTTGATTCTCAGAGATATAATTATTAAAATGTTAACTTTTCCCAAACTTTTTGCCTTGGTATGATGTATTTGAGATATCTGGATAGTGCGTCTAGGATCCCAGATGCATCAGATGTAGACTTTTTGATTCTCTTAGATATAATTATTAAAATATTAGTTTCTCCAAAACTTTATATTAAACATGAGTTTTGTGTATTGGGTATAATCTCCACGTCTATAAATTCCCTTAGATAAATTCAAACAAATTTAATTTATTATACAAAATTATTTATATCTTTATTATATCTTATTAATTGAATTGGGGTAGCTCATATGCTAAAGAACTGCAATTCCCCTCATGTTAATACGTAAATATCTAGAACATCAAACTTAGAAGAAAAATAAGTAAGTTGAGATATTTTCAGATTCTTAATGAATATGTTGCTTAGCTGAAATGTTTTTGAAATAGTTATGGTCACATTTTAGTTCTCTTTCTTGAGAAATAAATATTTTTCTTTGTATTTTATCTATTTTTGAGATATCGAATTTAAGATTATATATTTTAGTATCTAATTATTATAGTGAAAATAAAAAGTTATATATTTTATTATTTGATTATTGATATTAGTATATATTTTTTCTATTTTATATTTATTACAAGAAAAAGACTTTGATGATGACTCTCTTCAATTTTGAGAAAGATAGTTTGTATGTGTTTTTTTATTGATAGAAAACTTTCTAGGTATTTGAATATTTCTTTTCAATTTTAAAACTATTTCTTGAAGTTATTGAAGATGAATTTATTTAAAATATCAAAATTATAAGGAGTAAGAATATTCTGGAATACATGTCTGATAATTTTAATATTTTTTGTATTAACTATGAGAATATTGATCAGTTTTTATGTGTTAGTACACTCACACATTGAATATGTAAAAAGGAAAGATATACATTCATTACTACTATTAGAATACTTTTATATAATAGAAATGTTCTAACATATATTTTTGGAGATATAATTTTAATTATTAATTAATTGATTAGCTAAATATTTGAGAGCCATAGTTTTTGCATAACATCTCTTACAAATGTGACAAGTTAGTATCAAGAGTATTAAAATATATGTATTTTGATTACTTTAGTATCCATTAAAGATATTTTTGTTACTCTTTAAAACAAATAAAATAATATTTTCTACTTAGTTATACTTTTGAGCATGTTTTATTTTTTAAAGACTATATATCAAGTAAATATTCTATATTTTTATATGAATTTTTTGCTCCATTAATCTTCTACAATTTCCTTGATGCATTTGACTAGAAAAATTATCATCTATTAGTTATTTTTAAATTTGTTTGATCATATTATGATGAATCATTTCTTGAATCATCAAATGTAGCAATAAATATGAAATAATTTAATTAGAATTTCTTAGAAAAGGAATAGTCTCCTAGTCTAGATAAGGTTGTACTTTACCTTCAAAATCCAAGTCTCAACTCTAAGTGAGTTGGGAGATTTGAGACTTGATTACTCTGAACTTTGTGTTTATTCTATAATAAAATACTACTTGGTATGTTCAAAAAAAAAAAAAAAATTTACAATGAAATTTGAAAATTTTGTATTTAATTTTTTTGATCTTGATCTTTTATTAGATTTCTAGAAGAAATATAAGAGTTATATTTAATATTCTATCTCATAAGTTTTATCATATTTATATTTTTCTTATTCATTTATCTTTTATTATCATTTGGTCATATTAGAATACCCAAGTTTCTTTCTGATGTATTATCTCATCTAAGATGATATTGGATAATGTTGGAAGAAATACATATCTTTTATTCTAATAATTTTTGGGTACTAGTATCTTGATCTTCATGAAGGCTTGTTGTTGGTTGCATGTGTTTGGTGTTCTAATTATCAAATATTTTAATGTATTTTGGTGATTTATATTAATATGTAAACATGAAAATATAAATAGAATAGGTTTGTTTCATGACTTTGATATTTCGAAGAGTTTTGATAAATAATTATAAAATAAATAGGTTTTTGTTTTTGAAGGGGTTAAACAGATGTAGTAGATCATTGAGAATCACATAGTTTCGATGTTCATTATTAGTTGAAATTCTACTTATTTGATCGGGATAATTCTTGTACATTATGATTCTATAAGCTTGTTAATACAATCTTTTCAATGTGGGAAATATTCTTAATAACTATGATATTATCATGAAGCCATAATCATATGTAATTCGGAAAATTTAAATAACTATGATATTAATTATTTATCGTTGCAACTAAGTATCACTTTGGTGCTCAATGTCACGATCAAATCTTAGTAATAAGATTATATCTTTAATATGATTCTGTAGTCTCGTTTCAGAGTTGTGGTCTTTTTACAAAGTTGTGATTTTGATACTATAGAAAATTATAAGGTCATAATCACATATGTCAAAATTCTGATAATTATTTAATGTTGCGACTTTGATTATGATTATTTTCTAAAAATCATTATCAATGCTCATTACATCCTCATAGTTGTGACTCATATGCTCAAGCTAATGCCTTTGATATCCTCATAGTATTGTGATAACATGATATATAAGAGAATAAATGATCAATGTCTTGTTCATCTACGTTGCCATGGTCACTTAAGAGATATGAACAGATTTTTGTGTTATAATTATTTCTCAGTGTCATTATTATGATCAACAAAAGAAAAACCTTCTTAGTGGTGCACCTATTTCTTAGAATGTTGTAGTTTCTATATAGCATCGTGATTATATATTAATATTTGATGTCAACGCCACTCCGTGGTCAACTCTCAGTGTCTTGACTTTTTTTGAATGATAAAAGGACAAATGCATGAAGTCGTGACTATTTTACAGTGCAACTTTGTGCTACACAAACATTAAACCAAAGTCATGGTGTTGTCAATTTCATGACTTTATGTTGTAAAAAATTCAAGATGCAGTTCAGAGTAACCGTAATTTTCTAGAGTCGCGCTTTAAGCCGAAGAAATGAATGTTGAAGTTATGATTTTTTTTAAAAGCCAATATTTCCTACTTAGAGTAATGCAATGTCATCCGAGAATAAAAGTGAAAGAGGGAAATTTAATGAAATCTCTCATTTTTTGCTTATTTTTTCACTTAACAATCAAAATTATGATAAAAATCAAATCCTATGGCAGAATTTTGTGCTCCTTAAGAGTTCTACAACCAAGCAAAAAATATTATTCCCTAAAGTTGTTGGGAATGATTCTTAAATTTTTTATCTCTAGGGATATATTCAGGAATTTTTATCAAAATTAACATAGATTTAGGATTTATATAAGTTAAGAGATGTGATGTGAATAAATTTTTTTATTAAAAAATAAATATATTTGATTTATTTAATATATGAATATTGATGAATTATAATTAAATAAAATTAAAATTAATTTTTTGGTTATTGGTAAATTTGTGTAAGATTATCATACTGGACAATGATAGGTAAATCATGAGGCTTACTCATGCATATGGTATAAATGAAATGATCCTTATTCATACCGTAATTTACAAGATAAACAAATATGTTGAAACTCAAAATTTTGGTATGTTATTAGTTGCGAGCAAATTTTTAAAAGGCAAAAGCATAAGGTGAGGTATTTTTATGTTCGTGAGGAGAGGCGTATGCCTTGAGACGTTAATGCGTAAGTTTTTTGACCAACATAATATTTAATTAATTAATATTTTAAAATATATAAAATAAAATAACATAAATAAAAGCATGAAAACAATTAATTAGAATTATTAAAAAAAAATATTAGTTTATTATTTTCACAAAAAATCATAACAAAGTCATAAAATAAAAAATAAATTCAACCATGCTAATAGTTTTAAACTTTAACAAAAATTCATATTCAAGTCATGAAATAAGAATTAGAGTGAATTATTTTAATTTAAATTCTCATCTTCAAAGGCATCACTATTCTCATCTAATATATTAAAAGTAGAAAAATATTTACTAATATGTATTCTCATTTAATACAAATCTTTATCTTCATCAATTGGTATAAAATTAAACTCTTATTTGCCTTTGCTTTTCTTTGTACATAGTATACATTATTAATTAAGTGTAAATATTATAAGTTTTTTTTATTTAATTTAATCAAATTTATGATTTTAATTTTTGTGTGCTTATTTTGTATTTCATTAAATTTCTTTTGGTATGAATGTAAAGAACATTTGATCTGATGATGCTTGAGCCTGTTGGGAGTTGCTGATACAATTTTAATAGTATCATTATTGAATAACTCATCATCCTGAAGTCAACAAATATCAAAGGGGATGAGGGGATTTTCTTTCTTTATAATCTATTTATTATCTGAATCAATTTTCTTTATCAAAATCGGATCAATATTTTATTTCTTTTATAGATTTTATTCTTTTAATCTAGTGTTATACTTTACATACACTAGAATATTCAATCTTTAATGTTCAAATCTATTTTTTTTTGTATGTATCTACAAATAATGAATTAAAAAAAATTAAGTGTTAAAATGAAATAAAGTTTGTTAACATTTAAATAGAAATATTACCGATTCAAATATATTCTAATTTCTTTCACATCCCGAAGCATTACAAATAAGACTAAAGAATTGAATAATGAATTTTTGTAACCCCCATGGCGCATCCACTAGTTTGTAAGATTTTTTAATATTCGAGAATCAATTGCAATATTATTTCTAAATTCATCTATTTTTTTGTCAAATGAGTCCAACTGAATATCAGTTTTTAAATATTCTTGATAATTCAACATATTATCTATGTATTCAAATAATTTATTCATCTTTTATTACTTATCAAAAAAGAAAAATTTTCTTCCCCACCTCCTCAATATTAGAGAACTTATCCTCATACTATAATTGAGGATTAAGATAGAACATGCTACATGTAAAAGTTGATGAAGTTGTGAAATTCATTTTGCTTTAATTTTTCTAAAAATTAGGCCATATTTTTTTTCCACGCTCCCTAATTAAATGCAATATTCTCTTTAGCATAATTCATCAGCTTATAAATATATGCTATCTTTCATATCTTTTATCTTTTTAACCTATTTGTTTGAACACTAATTTTTTGAGGAGAACATTGCTATAAGAATTTGTTTTTACTTATAAAGACTTTTGAGAGTAAGAAATGAAGTAGCAAACCATGTAATCACTGGATGAAGATCTTTATGATTTTTTGTAAATATTCTCATCAAGCTAATAACCCAAGTATCGTCATATATAAATTTTACTACTTACCTAACTCGAGCAAGTGTAGTATCAGAAATATTTACCTTTCTAATATCTTCAAACATCCAATCAATACAATGTGCATCACAAAGAGTTCACCATAACCTTCTTTTTTTTTCATAAGTTTTTTTCTAACATTTACATAATTAGAGGCATTATCAGTGATGACTTACATAATATTTTTTTCTTCATTTTCTTCAATCATGTCATCAAGATAGTTGAACATCAATTCTTTATTTTTTATTGTATCAGAAGCATCGTTTAATTTCATAAACCAAGTGCTAGTAGGACTATTCATCAAAAAATTGATAAGATATACTCTTTTCATCTGTCCAATCATCTGATATAACTAAACATCTATATTATTTTCAAGTTTTTTTGTAATCTTCCATTATGATATTTTGTTTATTCACCTATTCTTTTAGAATTCATGCTCTCAATTCGTGCATAGACGAAGGCTTAAACCTGTACTCAAAATTTGTAATTGCATCCATCATATGAATTCAATAAGGATCATTCACAATGTTAAATGAGAGACCTTTTGAATACATAAATCTATTAATTTTTGTATACACTTCATTACTTTCTTCTTGCTTCTACCTTAGATTCAAAATACTCTGATAAGATTGTGAAGTTGTAAATTTATGCATGAGTCTCCTAGGAATATGTTACTAACTATCACTCCTACTCCCTAAGATACTTATTGTTTTGGACAAGACATTCTTATTCATTGAAATTGGATGCATTTCAATTTCTTTGAGTAATTCATTTCTTTTTGTTTTTTAATCCTTAAAAGTGGTTAATAGTTCTTTACGTTTCAATCTAACATATTCACTGGTTTTGGGGCATAGTTTCTTATCATGGTGAGTTTCAGCTAATTGATGCTTGAGTCTATTCTTTCCTCTTGCGTATCTTTTATTTAAAAATTTTCATATTATATATTATATATTTTTGAATCGAAAGAACTCATCATGAAAAAAATATTAATTATAATATTCAGTTATTCATATTTCTATATAACAATAAAATTAACTAATTAATACTAATAAGACATAATTGAAAGGAATTTAAAAATTAAAATTAAAATTTAATTAGTTTAAATCCAAAAAAGCCAAGGTGTGCCTAAAAAAATGTTTTTGAACCAATTATATTCTGAATTTGATGGGAGTACCCCAATTTATGAATTACATAAAATTTTTTTTGCTCATTTTATAAAAACATGTTTGTTAGAATTTTATTGTTGAGTGTTAATAAAATTTTATTTTTCACATTGATTGGTAACATTAATTATAATGTTAATAAATATTATATAAAAAAATAAACTCGTAAGATTTCACCGAATTGATTATAAATACAAATATATATGAGTTTTCATATGTATTTTTTAGGATAATGCTACTTTGTTCATAAATTAATTGAATTGTTTATTTTCATGTTATTTTTCACCTTGTCTATCTCATAACTCATAACTCATAATATTTATGTTCATAAAACATAGTTGTTTCTTCGTTTTTTCGTGCTAAGCCATAATATTTTTTCTTGGTTGTCTTAGTCATGAATATTTACAGTGATTTTAATAAGATCTCAATTTTTTCTTGATTGGATTGATCTATTTTCCAGTGCATAAAAACATAATTTTTTATTGGTTTGTCGTGCTAAGCCATAAAATTCTCATTTGTTTATGTCAATGTGATGAATATTATCAATAATTTTATGAAATCTTTGGAAAATGCAAGTTTATTGAGGAGATCAAAATGTGCCTTTTGTTTGTGGTCCATATGCATGTATTGGTGTTCTCCGTAGCAATTTGAGCGACTTTTCCAATTCTCAAAGAAAATTGAAGACTTGATGTACACAATTACACAAGAAGAGGTTGTTGTTGTTTTTGTTTTCCTTGTGCTCTCCCTTTTTTTCTCTGCTTATTTGCCTGCCAGTTTGATGACTCGAGTCCGTCCTTAGATTCCTTTTCAGCTGGGCTTTTCAAAAATGGATCTCAGGAAGACCGTAAAATCAAGTTTATCTGGTGTAAGTTTTATAGATCGTTAACTTGTTAAAAAACATGTTTTTTTTTTTTTTTTAATTTCATCAAGCCGTGGTCATCTTCTTCTTCAGGTCGACAAGTCCATTGCTGCCATGTATAAGAAGCTGCAGAGGAGCGTCGCTTCAGATGACCTCCTGCCATCTTTATGGGATAAGTGCAAGGTATTAGTTTATTCAAGAAATTATGAGTCTGCGTGAATATTAATCTCAAAAATATTATTGGTATGTAATATTATCATAAAAATAAAATAAAAATATAATATATATATATATCATTTATACATATATGATACAAAAATATATATGATACAATAATCTCAAAAGTGTAAAACATATTCTTTAAAACATCTTTCCAAATATTTATTTTACATTTTTAATTTTGTAGAATTATTTATTCTATTTATCTAACTCCGAATTTGCTCTACATTTCTAGTCAAAAAAAAAAAAAAAAAAAAAAAAATACATTTGTTATGTTAAAGTTGCTGCATTTGTGTTTGGCAGAAGGAATTTTTGGATAAGTACGAAACATTTGCAGAGCTCGTGGCAAAGATCTATCCCAACGAGACCATTCCCTCCGTTGCCGAAATGAGAGAGCTCGTGGCTTCCATGTGACACCATGCGCTGTCGAATCCTTCTTAATTGGATCAATTTTATTTAATTCGTATCCAATTATTGGTTTTGTGGGCTTATGCTATTCCATCCCAGTCGCACGTGCTCCCACACACACACACACACGCTCGCACGTGTGCACTCACACATGCACACGTGCAACAATCTAACAAATTTCTTGGGTTTCTATTTTTTCAGAGTAAAGTTTTAATTTTTCTAATAATTCAATTTGATATATTTTCAATAGAAGAGGGATTTCTTCTACTGACAAATAATGCGGCCACTAATTTGATTTCAGTAATTGTAATGAACTTATGTGCACTAATATTTGTATTTGTGCCCGTGCTCTTTAAAATTACTTTTTTGAGTTTTTGTATGTTTTGTATATTTTGAGTTTTTTGTAATATTTTGATTTCAGTAATGCAGCCACTAATATTTGTATATTTTGATTTCAGTGATCCTAATAAAATATGTTTTTCGAAAATAAAATCGTGGGAAACTAAAAATTGTAACGATAATGCATAAAAAAACCTTTGAATTTTGATAAAAAATGTCAAAAATAATTTTCTGAATTCGATTGTCGTTATTTTTAATTTATTTATGTTGGTTATCTTTTTTTTCAAATGTTAAAAGATTAGTGTTATATTTTTAAAAATTTCTTGGGGAGTACCTAGAGGTGTCAAACGGGCCGTGCCGTGCTGGGCCGGCCCGTTTGACACCTCTACCTAATTATATATTTGCTAGGTTGACATTTCTAGAATTAATGAAAATATAAATTTATTTTTATCTTCATTCTCGTCTCAAAACTTCTCTCTCATTTCTCTTCTCTCTCCGAACCCATATTCAAAACTATAAGGGTTTGACCATCATCACCTAGAATCTACTTGACTGGGCCTAAATCTTTCTTAGAAAAGACTTTTCCTAGCTCATCCTTTAACTTGACATAGCTTTACTATGTCATAATTGCTAGAAGTATATGTAGTAAAGAAGTCGGAGAAATATGCAACTTGCAACATAAAATACTAGTTATCCTTGATAACTAGCATAATGTCACCTTCTAATAAGGAGAAAGGAGAGTTTTCACCTTTCTGCTTGATTCTACGCTCAATAGAGATTTTGTAACAATAAGTGATAAGCTTAGAAATACTACTAAGTTATCTAAACTATCTAAAAGTGAGCTAATTAATAGACGAGCCAGTAACTATCATTCAAGCACATCTTCTCAGATGTTAGCTGGTTCACCAGCCCTTAGAAGTTAATGATATGCGCCAACATTTAATTGTTAACATTGAATTGTAAATTTAGTAGATATCTAATGATGATTTAATTTTATTATCAAAGAGAAATCATGAAAGATAACTAAAAGAAATGACATTAATTCATATATATATATATATATATATATATATATATATATAACAAGACCTTGCTTAGCCAAGTAATTTATATATTATAAAGCATATTCGCTTTCAAAGTGTGGCAATCATAATATGCAATGCAATGAATGATTGATTAGTCTTGTTTTACTTAGGGTTTTTAGCCATAATGAGCTTAGCCTCGGTGCTGGATAATGTTGTGCACTTATGTAACTTTTTTTTTTATTCCCATCCCACCCTCCCATCCCAAATCTAACTCATACTATGGCTTGACCCAAATATGAACCTCACGACCCTGGGATAAAAGCTGGTAAGGCCCCAGTCCCAATATTATGATAGATTCAACTAATAGACCCTAAGAATCATATCCGACATCCCTAATCATCAGACTTATGACCCAAAGATAAGAGTATCCATCATTTTTACCATTCAAACCACCATGTTTTGGTTATTCATATGAAAATTCAAGATCATATAAACTATCTAAATAAGTAATATGACTCAAACATGAACTGCAAGCTCTAATCAACACCAAATCTCACTTTCTTTTATTGCCATTTTCAACCCACAACTACTCTTTATTATTATTATTATTATTATTATTATGATTTTTAATTTTTATTTCAAATTAAAATAATAATTTAAAAAGTACTTTTAATTTTTTTTTGTAATCTAAAATAAATTTAAGATAAACAATCGTGGAAATACAATTAAAAGTAACTAGTGGCATAATATATACTAGATGAAATAATCATAAAATATTTTTAAGAAATTAAAATATTTGTGAAGCACCACATCTCATAAAAAATTTGAAGTTAAATATAATTGGACGATAATAATATTGAAATGATTAATCATATAGAAATTTCTTATTTTTTATGTATTTATTATAATTTATACATTGGTGTGATAATAAATATTTTTGTACAATAATAATATATCTCACGTTCTATACTCATCAGACCCAGTCTCTTTGATTTTTGAAAGTAAGAAAATCTCTAATTTTTGAGAATAAAACTATCAAAATACTAAAATCTCTCATATCTTACACTGGAGGATAAATTTTTTGAAATTGTAATAACTTTGACATCTACTTGATATTAGGCCAAATAATTTATTCAAAATATCATATTAATGATTCTTTTAAAATGATTTATTATTTTTATTTTTGATTTACCCATTAAATTAAATACATAACACACGCTCCAATATAAAAAATTAAAAATATTATTAAATTAACTCAATTAAAATATATAATAATATATGAGTTGCCATGCTATGTGACAAGAGATTTCCAAAACTTTTATGTGCCTTGAATACTAAAAATTATGGGTGAATTTATATTTTAATGAAATCCTAAATTTATATTTTTATTCTCGTCGAGTTATTACGGGGGAAGAATATATAATTTTTTAATTTGTGAATTAGATTTCTTAAGGATGGAAAGTTGCACCTTTCTTAAGCCCCCTCGTGCATTTTTCATCACAACGTCCAGTTCATGGCATGCAGCAACAAATTCGTCACTTTCATTTCCTCTATAGCAGGAACAAATTCAGATGAACAAGCATTTACCTCGGCGTACAGCAGCATTTCTTAATGATTTATATGGAGGCTCTTCGTTTTGCTGATCAACCTGCAAATGCAAGCTGGAACTCTCCACTGGCTATGGCTTCTTCCCCTCCAACACTCATCTTCCCCCCTGCACCATTACCGCCCCATCTTCCTCCCCCAATGGCGTCCTCTCCAACACCACGAGCGCATGCGCATGGCCTACAACTACCTCTCCGGAAGATTCCAGGGTATTATGGCTTCCCGATCTTAGGAGCCATAAGAGACCGCCTTGATTATTTTTATGGCGGAGAGAGAGAGGAGTACTTCAAGTCCAGAATCCGCAAGCACAAATCCACCATTTTCAGGGCCAACATCCCGCCTGGTCCATTCCTCGCTGATCCCCATGTCGTGGTTCTCCTCGACGGCAAGAGCTTCCCCGTCCTCTTCGACGTCACGAAAGTGCAGAAGCAAGATCTGTTCCTGGGCACATACATGCCATCTACGGACCTCACCGGGGGTCACCGAGTTCTATCCTACCTCGATCCGTCCGAGCCTAAACACGGCCAACTGAAGCGCCTCGTCTTTCACCTCCTCAAATCCCGCCGGGATCATGTGATACCAACCTTCCAATCCACTTACAGAGAACTGTTTCAGATCGTCGAGGAGAATCTCGTGACCAAAGGAAGGTCCAATTTCGACGAACTGAACGATCAGGCGGCGTTCGATTTCTTAGTCTTGTCGCTGTTCGGAATTAACACTGCAAACACAAAACTAGGCCAGGACGGACCCAAGCTCGTCTCCAAATGGCTTCTCTTCCAGCTCGGGCCGATTCTAACTCTGGATCTCCCGAAGTACCTCGAAGATCTGACCATCCATTCCTTCCGTCTTCCTCCATTTCTCGTGAAAAAAGATTACCAGAGATTGTACGATTTCTTCTGCTCCTCCTCCTCTTCCTTGTTGATGGACGAGGCACAAAAACTAGGGATTTCGAAAGAAGAAGCGTGCCACAACCTCCTCTTCGTAACGTGCTTCAATTCCTTCGGCGGCATGAAGATCCTTTTTCCGAACCTGATCAAATGGCTAGGCCGCGCGGGAACGAGCCTCCACGATCGCCTCTCCGAAGAGATCAGATCCGTGATCGAGTCCAACGGCGGCGAGGTGTCGATCTCTGCGATGGACCAAATGCACCTCACCAAATCTGTCGTTTACGAAACCCTCCGCATAGATCCGCCCGTGCCGTTGCAGTACGGCAAGGCAAAACGCGACTTGATCATCGAGAATCACGAGGCAGCGTACGAGGTGAAGCAAGGGGAGATGATTGTCGGATACCAGCCGTGCGCGACCAAGGATCCCGTGCTCTTTGAAAATGCCGAAGATTTTGTGCCCGATCGGTTCGTCGGAGAAGGAGAGAAGATGTTGAGGCATGTGTTGTGGTCCAACGGACCAGAGAGTGCCGATCCGACCGTGGGGAACAAGCAATGTGCTGGAAAGGATTTCGTGGTGATGGTGGCCAGGTTGCTTTTGGTGGAGCTGTTTCTGAGGTACGATTCGTTTGAGATTGAAGTCGGTAGGAGCTCGCCTGGATCGGGCGTCACGATCACGTCGTTGAAGAGATCGAGCTGCTGAGCGAAGGTTCCGCCATGACGATCTCTGAGATTTTAATAAAAGCAGATTTGTGCTTTCACTTTCAGTAACTAAACACAAAAAAAAAAAAAAAAAAAAACAAGAGAAAACATAAAATATTTACGCTCTTCTCCAATGAAAATTGAATTTTTTTTTTGCGTCATTATGACATGCAATCATACTATAAAATAAAATAAAATAAAGGGGGAATTATGTAATAATGGGGTATTTATCCAGAAATTTTTAAGATTTAGAAATTAAATTTTTGATATTTAATAAAAATTCACAAAACTAAAAATAAATTAAAAATAAGTTCACATAAATTCGCAAGTCTTACACTACCCACGCCCTCCCCCTCGCCCACGCACTTGTCCTCGCCATCGCCCCTCGTCCACGCCCTCACCCTCGCCCACACTCTCGCCCACACCCACCTCCACGGGCTCATTCGTGGAGTCGTCGTCGAGCTTAGTGGAGCTCCTGGAGCTCGAAGGAGCTTGTGGGCGAGGGCGTGAGCAAAGGCGAGGGGTAAAGGTGTCAAACGGGTCGGGCCGAGCTGACCCGGCAAAGTTTTTTTTGAGCACGAGCGTGCCTTCGTGCCGGGCCAGGCACGACACGGTTACTATACCGTGCAGTGCTTGGCCCAGCACGGTTTAAAATTGCCGGGCCAGACGGGCCATGCCGTGCCTTGCCTGGCCCGTTCGAGCTGGCATGTCCGTACGATTCGGGATTCGGGGGATCACGGGTCGGGTCGAATCAGACCCGACCCGCGGTCTTTTTTGCAGGAGGGGCCATCGCAGGGTCAGGCTCAAGGGACACCCGACACGGGACAAACCCGTGCCGGTGTGCCGTGCCACGGGCCGAACCGTGCCAGGTCAGGCACGGCACGGCACGAGCTAGGCACGGCATGACACAGCTCGTGCCTGACCCGGGCACGGCATGGGCCCCGACACGGAAATTTCCCGTGGGGCGAGTGCGAGGGCGAGGGGGTGGGCAAGGGGCAATAGCGAGGGCAAGTGTGTGGGCGAGGACGTGGGCGTGGGCGTGGGCAAGGGTAATTTAGGAATTACGAATTTAGGTACACTTATTTTTAATTTATTTTTAGTTTTATGACTTTTTAATAAATATTTAAATTTTAGTTTCTAAATCTTAAAAATTTAAAAGTAAATATCCCAAAACATAATTATCCCTCAAATTAAATTGTAAAGATGTTTTTATCACAATAATACGCGCACGTGAGATTGACAACCCCAATTCAAACCATAAAAAAATTGAGAAATATAAAAAGCTACGGGATCGCTAAAATCAAAATTTTTGATATTTTATTGAGTGTTATAATAAAATTAGGCTCCAATACGCTCGTTATCCCGATCACGTTTTTAACCATTCGGTTTATCGCTGAACAAATATAGTGGGTATTTATCGCTCAATAAATCTTTTTTTTTTTTCTTAAAATATTCTTCCCGTCTTCGATCCATCAATACTGGAACTCAATTTCGCACCTCAGTATTTTGCCGAGTTTGGTTGGAGTAAAATTTGAAGTGTTGCTAACTAAAATACTAAATTGAATATTTAAATATTTTTTTATTTGTTATTTTATTGAGTGTGGTTGGAGATATTCTTAATTTCATTTTGAAAAAAAAAAGGATTTCTCATTTTTTCTAGTTTGGTACCCATGACACTCAAAAATATAAGATATTTATAATTTAGAGCACCAAATATAAAATAATTTTAAAAATCCAAAATAATTTAGAGCACTAAAACCCAAAATAATTATGTTTCAGTATGCTGAAATTCAAAAATCCAATTTTGCTCACAATATTAATTTCAAAAAATATTTATATATACAAATATTATGAATTTTACCTAGCTGGTGATGGTAAAATTCGAATTCACAATCTCCAAGATTAATATCACATTCACACTAAAGCAAATCTAGCTACATGCATCCATTAGAAACAAAGACAAACAGTATATATAAAGAGAGAAACTAAGACATAAATATATATAAGCATATTAATTTAAAATTATAAATAAATAAAAATAAATAAATAAATAAATATATATATATATATATATATATATATATATATGTTTATGTGTGTATGTGTGTGTATATATATATATACACATACACACATAAACATACATATATATATAGACACACACACACACACATATTTATATGTCTATATATTTGTATGTTTATGTGTGTATGTGTGTGTGTGTGTGTATATATATATATATATGTATATGTATATGTGTATATATTGTGTGTGTGTGTGTGTGTGTGTATATATATATGTTTATATATTTATGCCTTTGTTTGTCTATTTATATATTATTCATCGATATTTTTAAATGATGCATGTAATTGTATTAGTTCTTATGTGATTTTATGTTTGGAGGTAGTGAGTTTGAATCTCACTACCATTAGTTGGCATAAAATCATGTTATTTGTTAAAAATGTGATGTTGAAAAATGTGAATGTTGTCGAAAATAAATGTTAATGTATAGTATATTCACTATGCATCTCTTTTAAAAGGAATTTAATCCTTTGTATGAAATATGTTTTTTAGTAAGAAAATTATCTTTACTTTTCTTTTTATTCTCAATTTTTGCAATTATTCTATAATATGTCATCATTATGAGTTTGCTCCGAATAAGGTAATATTATTTTAGTTTGTAAAATTTTATATTTTTGTAAAAGACTTTACAAAAATAACAAAACTTTCAAATATCAGTTGTTGGATGCTTGATATTTCTGGACAAAATTATTTATATTGGATCCTAAATGTTGAGTCACATCTAACTGTCTCAAATCTTGGAGATACTATCATAGAAGGAACTACAATGTTCTTGCAGGACTATGCAAAATTACTTATTTTTCTTAGACAACATATCCATGAGGATCTACAAAATGAATATCTTATTGTAAAAAAATTTCTTACCATGTGGAATTAATTAAAATTGAGATTTGACTACCAAAAGACTATGATTTTACCAATAGCTAGTAGTGACTGGATGCACCTAAGGTTGCAAGATTTAAAATCAATCAGCAAATATAATTTTGCATTATTTAAAATAAGTTCTCGTGGGAAGCTTTACGGAGAAAATATCACATAAGGAGAGATGCTAGAAAAAATATTTTTAATGTTTAAGGCCTCTGTTGCGCTCCTACAATAATATTATAGAGAGCATAATTTTACTAAATATTCATAATTAATTTCATGTCTCCCAGTAGCTAAACAAAATAATTAACTACTAATGAAAAATCACTTGTCCCATCCCACTGGATCTGAAGCATTCCTAGAAGTGAATGCAACATCATCCCAAAATTATAGGCGTGAGATGAGGATGTGGTGGATGAGGACATAGTAATGGAAGAAACTACTAGCATTATAATAATTATCCTCAAACATAATGAATAATACACACGGTCATTTGAGATAAAAGAAATTCTATAATTTGACAAAAACAAATACTGGATTAAATATCATATCTGGTACATCAAAATTAATTGAATACTCCAGAAGAGCAAATATAATGTTACCAAATAGAACTAGATTTCACATAAATAATCTATTATATTCTAGTAAATCCATAATAAATTAGCTAATTTTTAAAAATATATACAGAAATAGATATTATATTAGAACTATGAATAAAAGTACTAATAAAGAATGTATTTATATTATATAGACAATTTATGGTAAAAAGATTATTGTAGAAAATCACTCAACATTGTCCTCGGAGTTATATCATACGACCATTAAGCATATTGAATCACATATAGTTTTGAACCAGAAGTTCAACAATCCACAGTTTTTTAATCTTTAGCATGATAGGCTAGGTCATCCTGAATCTTCAATGATGCGACACATCATAAAATAATCACATGAGTATCCATTAAAGAACCAAAAGATTATTTTGCCCAATGAAATTTCTTGTGATGCTACATGAAATGTTAATAGTTAGACTATCTTTTAGTAAAATTTTATCAGATTCACCAGTATTTTTAGAAAAAAAATACATGGGGATATATGTGGACCTATCCATCCATCATGTGGACCATTTTGTTACTTTATGATTCTAATAGATGCCTCCAATAGATGGTCACATATTTGTCTTCTTTCCACAAAAAATATTAATTTTGCTAGACTACTTGCTCAATTGATTAAATTAAGAGCATAATTTCTTGATTACCCAATCAAAACTGTTAGAGTTGATAATATTGGTGACTCTATATCACAAGCTTTTAATAACTATTGTATGTCAATTGGGATAAATATTGAATATCATGTTGCTCATGTTTCACACAAAATGGTTTAGTAGAATCACTCATTAAATATCCCCAATTAATAGCTAGGTCATTATTAATAAAAATTAGACTATCAACTTCTACATGAGGACATGCTATTATGCATGCTGCAAGTCTTATTAGAATTAGACCAAGATCTTACTATGAGTATTCTCATTCATAACTTGTGTTAGGTAAATAACTAAATATTTCTCACTTAAGAATATTTGGTTGTACATTCTATGTACCAATTGCACCGACACAACATACCAAAATGGGCCCCTAACGTAGACTTGAGATTTATGTAGGTTTTGATTCGACATCAATCATAAGATATCTTAGACCCATGAAAAAGATATTTTTAGAGCAAGATTTGCATATTATCATTTTAATGAAACTGTGTTCCCTTTGTTAGGGGGGAGAAAGGTCTGTTCATGCAGAACAACAAGAAATTTTCTGGAATAAATCAATATTATCCCATTTTGATCATTGTACAAATTAATGTGAACTAGAAGTTCAAAGGATCATTCATTTGCAAACTATTACAAATCAATTACTAGATATATTTGTTGATGCATAGAAAGTGACAAGGTCACACATCCCAGCTACAAATGCTCTAGTATGGGTTGATATCCCTGAAGGACATAAATCTAATGAATCTAAAATACACTAGAAAGATGAAAGACCTATTGGGTCAAAAGATATAAATCTCTAGAAGAGGAAATTAACAGGAAAACAAAACACAACTAGAGAGGCATAAAATAAACAATTAGCTCATGAAGAGGTACATAATGAACAATGAGCCCTCCTAGAGGCACATGTTAAAAAATAAGTCCCTGAATAGGCACATGTTAAAAAAACAAGTCCCTGAATAGGCACATGTACCTGAAAATCATGAGATCTCAACAAGTTTTGTGCACAAAGAAGACAAATGGGATATAAATAATTTTATTATTAATAATGTTCTTGCTTTCCAAGTAGTCATCGATATCATACAAAATGATGATGATCTAGAACCAAAAAATGTGAATGAATGTATAAAAAGATATGATTGACCAAAATGGAAAGAGACTATGCATGCATAGTTATTCTCATTAATGAAAAGAGAAGTTTTTGGACATGTAGTCCAAATGCTTGAAAGTATAAAGCCTATTGGGTACAAATGTGTATTTGTACGAAAGCGCAATGAAAATAAAGATATCATAAAATATAAAGTGCGATTAGTAGCTCAAATTTTATCGAAGAAGCCTAACATTGACTATGAGAAAACATATCTTCCTATTATGGAAGTTATCACTTTTTGTTTTATAATAAGGCTATCAGTCTCTAAAGGACTAGATATGCATCTCATGAATATTATCACAACATATTTATATGGATCTATATACAATGATATATATATGAAAATCTTATAACATGTATTCAATAAGTTATAAAGATCCTTGTATGGAATCCAGGTGCATGTGGTATAATCACCTTAGTGAATATTTGATAAGAGAAGGGTATGCAAATAATCATATATGTCTATGTGTTTTTATTAAGAAATTAGAAACTAAATTTGAAATCATTGTGATTTATGTTAATGATTTAAATTTAGTTGGAACTCCTGAAGAGCTCACACAAATAGCAGAATATTTGAAAAAGGATTTTGAAATGAAAGATCTTGGAAAAGATAAATTTTGTATCGGCCATCAAATCAAGCATTTTCAAGTGGAGTGTTGGTTCACCAATCAACATATGCTAAGCAAATCTTAAAATAGTTTTATATGGATAAAGCACACCCTTTAAATTATCCATTGGTAGTCCATTCACTTATTGTGAATAAGGACCTATTTTGACTTTGTGAAAAGGGTGAAGAATAACTTGTTCCTGAAGTACCATATCTTAGTGCTATTAGTACACTTATCTATCTAGCTAATTGTACCCATCTAGATATTGTTTTTTAGGTCAATCTATTAGCTGGATACAATTCTGCTCCAACAAGAAGATATTGAAATATAATTAAGCATATGTTTTGCTATCTTCAAGGAACCATTGATATGAGTTTATTTTATTATAAAGAGTCAAAGTCACAATTACTCACATATACAAATACATATCTTTCAAATCCACATAAAGCTAGATCACAAATTGGGAATATTTTTAATTATAATGGAACTACCATTTCATGGAGATATATGAAATAGACAATGGTGGTTACATCATCTAATTATTCTGAAATTATTGTAATTCATGAAGCAAGTCGAGAATATATATGACTTCAATCAATGACCCAACATATTTGAGAATAATGTGAGCTATCCTCAATCAAAGATAAACCAATAATAATATTTTAATATAATGTTTCATGCATTTCACAAATTAATAGAGGTTATATCAAATAAGATAGAACCAAACATATTTTGCCAAAAATTTTTTATACTCATGAACTTCAAAAGAGTGGTGGAATTGATGTTCAGCAAATACGTTCAAGTGAAAATCTTCTATATTGGAATATGTCATTACCACCATCAACATTCAAGAAGTTGGTATATAATATTAGAATATGTTAACCAAAGGATGTTGACATGAGGGAAAGTATGATTGGGCATTAGCACACTGTACTCTTTTTTTTTTCTTCGTCTAAGTTTTATTACACTGGGTTTTATTGGCAAAGGTTTTAACAAGGCAGTCCTAATCTTAACAATTTTCATCAAATTTTATAATGGTCATTCAAGGGAGAGTATTGCAAATGTGAATGATGTTGAAAATAAATGTGAATGCATAGTATATTCACTATGCATCTCCTATAAAAGGAGCTTAATCAATTGTATGAGATATGTTTTTTTTGAGTAAGAACATTTTTTTTTACTTCTCTCTCTACTCTCAACTTCTAAAGTATTTTAATTAATTTTTATAAAATTTTTAAAATTGTTATTATGGACAAAATCAGATTTCTTATTTTCAATGCAATAAAACATAATTATTTTAGATTTTTGTGAATTTTTTAATTTTGAAAATAAAGGCCTTTTTTGTAATTATTTTACTTTTATTTAATAAAATATCTCCTTTTTAATATTTTTTTATTTTACTTTTATTTAAAAAAATATTAGTAACAATCCATATATCACAAGCAATCCATATTTTAATTAAATAAAATTTAGACAAAAATATTATACCTATTAAATTTAAACCAAATCAAAATTAAATAATAAAACCTATCTGTCAAAAACCCAGACAGGCCCAACACAAATTTATTCAACATGTTTATTGATAATCAATCAATGATTGTACTTTTGATGTTGTTAAATGAAATTTAATTTCATTTGGTATATGCAAGAAAAAGTTTGGTAATATACAGCCTAACAAAAGATGAGTTTGATTTTTCATAACTTACCAAAACATAAAATATAATAATCAAAGTACTTTTAAGAATAAAATGTCATATGTTTTGACTCTAGCATACAAGAGAACATTTGATAAAATTAATGTACTAATAGCATGGTAGTCTAGTTGCTCATATCTTGGGGTTATCAAGTTCATCCTCAGGAATCTTGCATTCACAACTCAAAAATTAATGGCTAGTATGACACATCCTAGTTCAAAGTCATGTTTGGACAAACCTCATGTTGGCCCTTGATACAACTCAGCCTATGCCAGGCTAGGGTTCCAAGGCCACATGCCATGATAGACATGACAAGGCAAGATTGTACATGTTGGCCCATGGTGGTCAATTTCATCTCGACTTGCCAAACCAGGCTGGCCTGGAATGAGCCAAGTATTACTCATTTTGTTATAATACCTAATTTTATAGTTAGGTTCATCCTAAAAGCTAATTGAACCAATATCTTGTGTCTAATATCATTCTATAAATTTATGCATCATACAACTAATAAAGTAAACCTTTAGTCTAGATATCAATCCCACAGTAATTTCACCCATAATATTAGATCAATCAATTATAATTAATAACTGCTCTAGTAGACATGATATATAGAATTTAAGTCATAAATCTTAGATGACATGGATGATTCATATTTTTATGTGTGTTGGAATTCATAAATAGTCTTATTGTAATTATGCTTAGTCATAAAATGAAGTCTGTATAATTGTGGAATGATATCTTGCCCTACCAATATATAAGGTGATTATTAACTATTGAGTACTTCCTAATGATGATCCCCTCATAGTTATCTAATCGGTATTTTACCACCGAGATAATACATCATCCCTACTCAAAAGTTATTTACAAGTCCTCACCTTTTAGGCAACTCATTAACTTTCTTTAATAATTACTTCGAATATGTATTCATATTCTCCAACATTTAGTATTTTTGTTAACAAGAATTTTCGTAGTAATAAAATGGTTGGACTTTTGGTTTCTAGAGTATCATACTCGCATACTTAATATATATATATTTCATTCATGTTTTACTAGTGGCATCCATATAATCGAATGTAACTCATAGAATATTATCACCCTACTAATCAAATCTTTCCTTGCCTAACTAAATGTAAAATTCTTGGGAGAATATTTTATATATCATCTAATATTAATTTAGAGTTAGTTCCTCTAAGACGTGCAAAATAGAGCGACCTATAAAAGCATTCGTGCTTTCAGCTTTATAATTATCATATTCACAATAATAAAATTTAACTCAATTTAGAGTTTTAAGTATGGGTGGAGGTGTCAAATGGGTCATGTCTAGCACAACACAACATTCATTTGACCAGACCTAGCATGGCTTGTTTGGCTCATAGCTGAGCATATCAATGCTAGTTTAGGTTGGGTCTTGCTAGTTTTGGGTAAGGGAGTGGACAACCTAAATTGAATGCTTTTAGTTAAAATATTTTTAAATTTAAATTTTATATTTATGCAAAATAAAAATAAAAATCACCCAAATAAAAAAATAATCTATAAGCATAATATCAATATGATACATAATATAATATGAAGCATAGCTGACAAAAATCTAAAAACAAACAAAATATTATATTGTATGAAAAAAAAAAAAATCCAAAATAGTGGCAGTCTCAAGTCATCACCATTACTCCAAATGCAAATGCAAATGCAGATCAGCATCATTGTGCATACGTTTAAGGTATTAATAGTGGTATCCTCAATATTTTTTATTTCGATATCTTATGAGTCATCATCCACCAAAAACTTTTTTTCTTTATCTTGAATGCCTAACCTCAAATCTTCTTAGTCCTTCAAGTACGCAAGTGCCTCTGTAATGCCTGATCACAGTCTTGGTCTCCTATCTAAAATAATATTGACTATCATAGAAAAAATATATTCTTATATTATGCTAGATACCATAGGGGCTAATAAATCATCTGTCATCTTAGAAAACACAGAATAAGTAGAATCATATGATTTCTATCTACCCAAAAATATTTAAATTATCATTATTACCAGGTGAAAATATGGAGAAATATATCTAAGTACCAAGACAACTCATTTAAATTCGATGAACCACCTCATCATTTATACTCAGAGGCTCGCTACAACTATCATACAAAGTTCTATATTATGTAAATATTTTATTTAATTTTTTATGAATAAAAGTTTCAAGTTCTTCTACTTAGTTCACGTATGTAGATCTGGATCTTAATATATTTTCTACCTCCTACCTTGACCCTAAGATCCATACAAGTAGCCAAGTAATACATAGTTGGAATGAAGAACCAATATTTTAAGTACCTAACTTCCATCTCAATAACCATGATACTAAATACATGATGACCTCTGTATGTGATTATCTAAGAAGCACGGACACGGACACGAGGATACGATATGGCAGGATACTGGGACACGACAAATTCAAAAAAACTAGGATACAGATACGACATGATAAAAAAAATAAAAATAAAAATTATTTTTTATAAATATTAGGTATTTTATAAAATAAAATAAAATATTTTATTTTATTAAATAAATAAATATTTTTTTATTTTATAAAATTAAAATATTTTATTTTATTTTATTCTATAAGATAATATTTATAATTATCTTATCTTATATTATATACAAATATAATTTTTTTATAAAAATATTTTATTTTATAAAAATCAGCACCCCCCCCCCAAAATCATGCCCTGCCTCTCCACAGATTTGGGCCCGCCCCCTGCCTCCCACAATTTGTGCCCGCCCCCTTCCCCCTCCACAGAATCGCGCCCACCCCCGCCGCCCCACAGAATTGTGCTCACCCTCGCCGCTCCACAGAATCGCGCTCACTTGTGCTACCTCACAGAATCAGCCATTGGCCATAATGGGCTACGTCATCGGGCTTTATCAGCATGGATACGGCAGCCGACGCATTCATCCGATACGCCACGTGGCGTATCGGATACGAAATGATCAATGATGCGTCACATGTTGTATCGGACACGTATCCGTGCCATGTCCGTACCGTGTCCATACCGTGTCAGAGTGTCAGACACGCGGACACGCCTATAGGGAGCCGTATACGTGCTTCCTTAGTAATTATGATACTTATAAAGCCAAAAATACAAATACTTACAAACTATATCAATGATTGGCCATTATCATAATAGAGACTAGAGAATAAAAGTGTGGATACAATGTAACTATCAAGGATAGTTGATAAAGTTGTATATAATGTATGAAATTATGATTAATCCTTGTGTAAGGATGAATTATTATCTCGATAGTAACATATTTAGATGACAACTACTAGGAGACTATCATTGGGAACGAGTCAATAATGACAATTATCTTATATTTTGTTAGTGTAATGAGTCATAACATACCAAAAATGTCAAATATAATACATGTGGAATAACTTGATATTAAATAAATTAAATAAATGAAACTTAGACCTAAGATTGTTTAACAATCTAATTATCTATTATATTGAAAATATATTATTTCTTATTGAATATCTAAACTACTGATATAATTCATGTGTGATCAATATATAGATGAAAGTCTATTATACTACTTGTATGACCTATTAAATCTAAATTGAAGAAATATGCTTATTAAAGATCTTTTGGGATATTGTCTAACTGATTAAATTAGGTAAAGTAACAAAGTTATAATAATTGTTTAGCATCATTGTGAGCGCTTATTCAGTTTGATTAGTCAATATGAATTTTAGTTGTTTAGATAGTAATATATTTGATAAATATTTCTAGATCTAAATGCTAAGTCATGTTATCTTGTTTGAATGAGGATAGTTACCTTTTAGATTTTCTTATATATTTTTTCTTCCATCCACTCATATATAAATTTGAATGTCTATCCACTCTTACCAAGACGTCCATGTAAGTTATCTAAAATATCAAAGAGAAGATAATAAAACATATGAAGGAAAATTTGAAATGATTATATAATGAGCAAGAATATCCCAAACCACAATTAAAATGAGTCTAATCTTGCTCAGAGAAGTGACTTCTATTCTAAACCTTATACAAATCATTATCAACCCTAACATTGACAAGAAGAGAATTATGGATATTAGGAATATGGAAGAGATGATGAGATGACATATTATGGATCTCACCAATTTTTTGTATATTATCGATTGATTAAACTTTATGAATGACTACACGACTTGAGGATAGCCAATGCTCGCGAAGAGGAAATATGAGATAAGATAGAGAGAGATAGAGAGCGAGAGAAATAATTCATAAATTAGTTTAAGTCTAGAAAAGGTGCTTTATTTGAAATCCTTATAGTGAAAATGTAAATAATTATGGTTTAAATTTTAGAAGAGGACATGAAAGCTACAACCTTGATTCTTCGAAGAGAACATGAAGAAGCAAATTAGAAAACTTTTGTGCCTAATACAAAGATAGTTGTGAAATGAAAGTTTGAAGAAGAAATGGATGACATAACCTCAGCTATCCAGAGTGAAGATAAAATAAAAATGCAATCTCTATAACTATTATACAAAAATGTGATAGAAAATCTTGATGAAAAACTCGAAGATATTGCATTACCAATTCAAGAGCAAGAATGGAGGTGGATTATAATGCTTTGGTGATCAAATTTAAGAAAATTGATGAGTTATGTGTGTGAAAAAGCCATGATTTTTCATAATACTAAGGATAAGGAGATAATATGGATTGAGAGAAATAAGAAACCTAATGGCATGGATGAGAGAATAGTGATAATCATTTCCCCATCATATAAAAAATGTTATTGAAAGTACAATGAAGATGGAAATAAAATGGTATACTAAAAATCTCACTTGGACAACAAAGATTTTGAATGATAAAAAGAAGATTTGAAGGTCTAGTATTGAACAGAAAATATAAGGTTACTTGGGTGGCAACACAAGAATTTTTTATTTTTTGTATGATGAATTGTAATTTTGTGAGAATAAAAAATATATGTAAATAATTACACTTATACTTCCTCCCACATACAAAAGAATAGAAGATTCAAACAAAGACTTATTCAGATTTTTTTGCCAAAAGCTATGACAGTTTTTCAAAATCATGACTTTGATGTTATTGAAAGAAAAAGACCATCAAAATCTACATGACAAGGCTATAGTAAATTTTCAGAGCTGTGACTTGATGTTTAAGAAAGAAAAACTATCATAGAAGATAAATAACAAAATCATAATAGTTTTTCAGAGCAATAACATTTGTGATATAAAGGGAAGAACATTACAAAAACTACTTGGGAAAGATATGATTTTGATGCAATGCCACCATTTAAAAGGTATTGTTTGCCATAAAGCCATGAATTTTTATTTATAGAAGAAAAACAAGCCTACATAGCCTTGACTTGATTCTCGAATCTCCTCCATAATAAAACTATAATTTTTCACCAATAACATGACAAACCACCCAAAATCTTCATTGCTTATTGATTAGACAATATAAAGATAAAGACTGTCAAAGAAAACTATTGTAGAAATGAGCTATAAGAAAAAAAAAGGAAGAGATAATGATCTAACATAATAGAGATGTTATCTAAATGCATTGTGCCTAAGATGACTTTCATCTCAAAAATTAGGCATAGATGGATTAATTATGTGCTTTGTAAAAAGGGGTTTATTGGAGTGGGGTTTCAAAAAATTCATTCCTCCTTTTGGTGATGTAAATTATTAAGAAGTAGAATTGAATGATAGTTTATACATATAAAGAATGATAAAATGCATTAGTTGTAAAGGAGTTCTATGTGCATTTAAAGGATAGGGTAGTAGAAGATGTGCTATGTGAGAGAAATTTGGCTTTGATTTGATAAGGGAATCAATAATGAGGGCTTGAACTCCCTAAAGAAAAAGATAGCATTGATTTAAAATTTCTTCATAGGAATACAAACTTTTCAGCTATTGCTAAGATATTGACGAATGGTAAAGGCCAATGAAGAATGATGTCGAAGAGTGCATTTTGATATGTGATGAGTGGAGAACTCATAGAGGTGAATTAAATTTGGTTATATTTCATATGTTTATGTTTGTTACCTACTCACTATGTTTCTATGATTATTCTAGAGAAAGCAATATTGTTATATATCATTCTCATAAGGTATCACTCTGATGTGGGAATGATTTTAAAGAAATTGATTCTTAGATTTCTCGAGTGTAAATTTTTTGGCCAACTAATTTACAATTTCCTTATTACTTTATTATGCTTAATTGAGAGAGTTCCTATAAATGAACAAATGGATGTAAAATATCCAATAGTGTCTTCCTAACATTTTAGGATAAAGAGAAAAATTGAAGGAAATCAATAAGTATTTAGAGGTATTTAGTAGAGGAGATAATTAGTAAGTCTTGCATAGTTTCAAAATTTTTTCTTGACCAAAACTTTAAAATGAGCAGTAGAAATTCTTGTATGCTATGACCCTACCTACTAATTAGCATAATTTTTTCCACAATACAATATATTCTCGATAATTATGATATTATCATAGAGTCGCAGTCATACTTTGCTTTAAAAATATTAATGACTACGATATTAATTAACCATCACAACAACAAAGTATACGACTAGTGCTTAAGGTCACGATCATTTTCATAAAGCTATGACTTTACATTTATATGACTCAGTAATTTCAAATTAGAGCTGTGACAATTTTACAAATCTATGACTTTTAAGCTGTAGAAAAGTACAGAGCAACAGAAACTCATGTCAAAGCTATAATAATTATTCAAAGTAACTTTTGGGACATTAAATATTGTAGATGATATTACTTGAGTATAACAATTTACAAGGCTACAACTTTTATCCTCAAAGGAATCCATAATCATGACTTATATGCACAAGCTAAAATACAAATGTTGCGGCACCCTAATAGCACTGCAGTAGTATATTATACGAGATAAAAAAAAGCTAGTGCCATAGACACTTAAGAAGAATTGAAATGTTTTGTTTTGTGTTGTAGCCACTTTAGAATGTCTTGGCTACTTAAAATCAAGAAAGACTAATTTCTAATGTCACAACCTTCACAATACTATAGCTAAATAACATTATATGAAGCCATCTCTAATTTATGGTCATTTCAAAGTGTCACAACCATCTATGGAATACAAATGATGAAGGCATGAAGTCTTGGTCATTTCATAGGACTATGACTTTGTGTTACAGAAAGATTAGACCTAAGTTATGGTTATTTCCAATACCTTGACTTTATACCACATATAGATTAAGATGTTGAGTAGAGTCATAACTATTTTCTAGAGTCATGTCCTTAAGTTGAAGAGATGAATATCAAAATTATGAATTTCTTCTAAAAGTCATGACTTCCTATTCAAAGTAATGTGAAGCTCCTTCAGTATAAAAGTAGAAGACAGAATTTTCAATGAATCTCTCATTTTCTACTTCTCCTTCGCCCTCATGCAATAAAAAAACCATGACAACTATAAACCCTAGGGGTGAATTTCACACTTCTAATGGGTTCCACATCACTTAAACACCTCTTCTCTAGGGATAGATTCAAAAATTTATATGAAAATTGTGTAGTCTAGGATTAGTGTAATTTGAATTATGTGATATAATTAGTTTGGATTATGTGATGTAATTATATGATGGTAACTAAATAAAACTTGAATTAGAATTTTAACTAATAGTGAGTTTTTGTGAGGTTATCATTAATGTTATGGACAATGTCAAGTAAATAATGAGGCTCACTAATATATATGATAGAAAGGTGGTGTCGGCTATTCCAATTGTGATGTATGAGATAAACCTATGTGTCAAACCTCATAATTTAAGTATATTAATTGTCAAGAGTATGATACTTACAAAGCCTAAATTATAAATGATTTTATATGTCAATCCCTTAAATAAATCTTAGAGGGACTAAGTTTTTATTGGGATGGATATTATATAGAATATTCTTCCTAGGGATTCATATTTAGTATTAGAGTCATATTATTACTAAGGAGGATAGTAATAAGTAATTATTGGGATATATGTGAGTGTGTTGTGACTTTCAAGGTAGTGATAATCTTTATATATTCTTTTTTATGATAGGATCCCTATTGATGAAACTTGAAAGAAGTTTAAGTTAATTGTGTGACTATGATACTTTCAAAGTGGAAAATATAAATACATACAAACCATGTCAATCATTAATATTTATGATATTAAATGACAGAGAATAAGAGCATGCATATGAAATAACCATTAAGGATAGTTTATGAATTTTTCTAAAAGATATGAAATTATAAATGAGCCTCATACTGAGATGAATTTATTATCTCGATACTGAAGTACCGAGGGGATAACTACAAGTGTACCACCATTGGGAAGGGCTCAATGGTGATAACCATCTTATATGTCATTACGGTAAAGAGTCATTACATAATACTCTAACATTTCTTCTGTGTTTAGCATAATATAAGTTGAATAACTTAACTGCATCACATAAATTAAATAAATAAATTTTAGTCCTAAGATTATTTAACAATCTTAGTATCATTATACTGAAAATAGATTTTCTCTTATTGAATAGACAAACAACGGACAATCTATATGAAATTGATATATAGATGAAAATCCATTATACTACTAGTAAGACCCATGTACTTACATCTCAATTGATAAGATACTCAATATAATGAGTAGTTTGTATGTTGCATAATTGATAAATTTAGTCGAAGTAACAAAGCCGCAACAAAGAAAAATTGATGAGTTGCCTAAAAGGTATGAAGTTCTGAATGACCCTTGAGCTATAATGATTTGTTCTTTCTATGATAAAGAACCAATGAGATAGCTACGAGTGAATTATCATTGAGAAATGCCTAATAGGTGATAACTACCATATATGTCAATGGGTACCAATATATTTTCTTAATAATCTAATATTTATTCTATAACTAAGCATAATAACAACTAGGTAATTTGGAATGACCGTTATCCATAATAAAATAGACCAACTATAAAATCTAAGAGTCTTACCAAAACTCTAGTTTTATACCTCCGACTAGAATAATAGTTGACTTATTATTGGTTGATCAAACCGCATACATGATCCCTATGATATTGATATCTAGATGAAAGTTTATTTTATTACTTATATAATCTATATACTTATTAAACTATAATGGATGAGAAATCCTTACCCAACAAGTTTTTGGGATATTTCATAATCCTAAAAATTAATCATCATAACAAAATTATAATAATCTCTCATAAGAATCTAGGATTTAAAACATAAACCCACAATTCTAATTTAGTATGTTTTGGATCTATCCCTAAGTGGGGGTCAGAATTTATTATAATTATTGGGTAAGGATCCCTCACAGGGTTTGGTAGATTTTTCCCTCTCATAACTTTTCTCCTTTTCACGAACTCAATCCCCCTTTTTTTTCTCAACTTTATGACTTATTTTATATGGTATATGTCCCACTTTTATACTTGTGTATCTAGATATATCTTCAAGTGGGAAGTCACAATGTTGGGGAATAGTCATGACTTTATACTTGCCTCTCTATGACATAAAGGTACATCACTATAGATGGTCTTGGATTGGTCTCCTTTATCTTTTATTAGATTTCCATGGTACTAGGAATGACATTAGCTCTTGCATTTGTCCTCAATAATATAAAGTCATACTGTAGGAAATGGTCATGACTTATGTATTTTATTCATATAACCCAAAGTTATGGTACTAGGAATAGTTATGACTTTAGCCTTTTCTCTAGAGCAAAATGCCATGATACTTGAAATGGACATGACTTGAGTAAATATTCTCTATAACTCTGTTGGAGAATAACCACGGCTTTTGCCTTAGAATTTGTGATTCTGGAATAAAAATATCAAGGCAGATAAAAGTCATAACTTTTAGTACTAATGAGATACTTTGTTTCTATAACATAAAATTAATATTATGATTATTAAAATATTACCGAGCTATTATGACTACAACTTAGAAAATTACAGCAAAAAAAAATGTTACACAACAAAATGATTATGTCAATGAGATAGTATAATCATGGCGTACAAAGATTGTCATAACTAATTATGTAGAGTTTTAATCAATAATTATTACCGAAACTACTCTATATACTCTTGAATATGTAACTAAGTTGTAAAATAAGAAAATATATGATTTTACATGACTTTTTTTCTCATCTCTTATTCAACAATTCAATCAAGTCTTATATTTCACATAAAAACTACCTGATTTCAATATTATTCATCATAATTTATCAAAACTATAATTTTATGAAATTATTCTATTATAAAGCTTCTTTATCATGAAAACACATTATAACCAAAATAACTAGTAACATTCGGTATTCGGCATACCAAACAACATGCATTATCATTGAGTTTTGGATTTTTTTTTTTTGAGTTATGAACAAAGGCTTTACAGCCAAATACTCTTAAATTTACAAATAAGATATCTTTTGTAGTTTAAATTGTATTAGGAACAACTCTATCTAGAGAGGTGACATGACATATATTGATTAAATCAATGACCACGAGCATAGCTTCTCCTCAGAATTCTTTGAAATGATGCACATATTGAGCCATCTTGGCTGACATATTTTCATGTCTAATATTGTTGGAACAAAACATCTTTAAATTTTGATCTTTATATTCTCACATGTTATCAGAACATATAAAAATTAATTTTTTATCAATTTCTCTCTCAAATCTAGTATGAAGATCATTAAAAATAGAAAATATATAATCTTTCATTTTAAATATAAATGCTCACACCCTGCAAGAGTGATCATCAATAAATATGAAAAAATAAAATACCTCAATAAGTTTTTTGCTCTGCATTAAGCATACATCAGCATGTATAAGATCCAAAATATTCTATCTCATTAAATGTGAATCAGACTAGAGAGTTAAATTTATGCTCTATACCTTTTTCTAGTCATGCAATCATGTAATCATCCTGCGAGAATCCGTGATCAAATAGTCGAATACTCTTTCTAGCTAATAGACGAAGACAATTCTCACTCATATTACCTAGTCTTCTATGCCAAAGACCAATATTATTCTATTTATTAATAATATTTATCGAATCTCTTGGCACACTTGCCTAAATGACATATAATGTACACTCATACCATATCCTTCGCAATGACTAATGATCCCCTGGTTGGTTTCTATTAGTTATCTCCTAAATGATTCATGTGTCACATGTCATACAACATTCATATGGACATTAGGTCCACACAAATGTATGGTACATAACAGAGATCTTTCAGCATCAATTGATGTCCATTCTATATATACAGATAGATATCTATAATACCTAATATTTTTGATGTCGCATAATTGTCTATTTTTTTCTTGTGTCATAATTATCATATGAGTATGCAGTAAAATAGTTAATATGTGGGATGATATGAAATAAAAACTCTTGAGTCAATAAGTCAATCTCCCTCCTAAGATAGTAGATTAGCTAAGTTATCATCATTAACTAGAATGATATTACCTTTGAATGTAATGTTAGTCTATCTCTCTCACTCTCTCTCATATCTATCTTCTCTTGTACTTTCTTGTTGCTATATTTTCGAATAATAACAGTCATTTTTCACATGTCTCATGTTGTTACAATGATAATATTTGACTACATTTCTAGTTTGCAACTTCCCTTTAGAAGAATATGCCATTCAATCACTTTGTGTGTGCACAGTGATGCTCCTACCACATCTTTCGACAATAAAGATATTATAAGAATCTCATTCTTTTTTTTTTCTCCTTACTTTTTTAGATAATATTATTTTGAGATAACGTGCATTAATACAATACTTCCCAATGTTGGAATGCTTATAAAAACCATATAGTTTTCCAAGCTATCAAGATGTGAGCTCTATAGTAAGCAAACAGCATCTCATTTTCTTTGAGTTTCTTATTCTAAATATATAAATAATTGACCTTTTATTTCTAAATATATTCTTTTCGAATATAAACTCTAGATTCTTCTACAACTTGTTTGCTCTTATTTCATCGATAAAATATTAATACGTATTACTACTTATCTATTATTGAATGGCAGAGGTAGCCAAAAAGTAAATGTCTCTCTTCTTTACTCATTTTTTAAGGTTTTATTCTTTCCTTTACAATGTCATACAACTGAATGAATTTCTCAATAAAAGTTATGATACTATTTTTGGGGTCATATTAAGAACTAATTCTTGTACCATTTATTTGGGAAACCAATCGATAAGTGATTATTTTGAAATTACTAAAATTTTTGGGAAATTATTTTTTGATTTGGCTCATCTGAAACTATTAATTAAAAAATCTTAACGATATTAAAATTTCTACTTTGAAAATGCCAAGTTTTTTAAATAAAATAAATTCAATCCAAATTTTACTCTAATTAAAACAAAAAAAAAAATTGAAATTCTGAATTTTTAGAAATCAAGATTATACTTGTTCAATGCAAAATAAAATCCACATAATCAAAATTCAAAATTTATCCCCATTTCTAGAAATTAGAAAACCCAATCCAAATCAAAAAAAAAAAAAAAAAAAGGTTGAGAAAATGAAATTACTTTTATTTTGACACCATAAACACAAATTTACCTATTTTTGAAAAGATAAAATCATTCACGAATTAATTGGAAGCAATGCCAATTAATAATGGAAGATGAACCAGATGGAAGGCCAAAATAGTATTTTATGGTGGGTGAAAAAGAAATGAGTGGGCGATGATGGTGACGTTTAGACTACTTGATTGAACAAGTTCCCAAGCCAACCAGGTGAGAATTGAGATTTGATAAAAACAAGGCGGAGAAACAATTCCTGGATTCAGAAGCATGATGATGATGAAGATGATGGTGATGTAAGGCTGACATGAATCTCTTCCGAAAACAGCACTTTCTTAAACTCACAACCACCTCGTCTTCCAACACCCAATCCCAACGCATGCAATCTGTTATTATTAGTAATTACTGAACCAACGCCGACGCTGACGCCTTCACCTCTCTGACCATTTTCCAGACCGCACACGCAACCCGCGCGCCAACCAACAGGTACATGTGGCCCACTCTCCCCTCCCCTTGTTTCTCTGTCTGTTATTCGATCGCTGTTTATATCATCATCCTTCTCATTTCTACACCTGCTTACCCCCTGTTCCTCTTTTCTTCCTCCGCTCTGGTCTGCTTGTTCTTCTTGTAGCTTGTTCATCGTGTTAGGGTTTTAGTGATTGCTGTATTGGACGCGAGGAGGTGGAGAAGGAGGAGGAGGAGGAATAACAATGACGGCTATGTTCGTGGAGAGTGGTGGCGGAATTTCGAGATCGAAATTAGGCAACATGATGCATTCTGATCCAAACCTCTCCTCGACGTCTCATGATGAGGACTATCGGCTTCGAAACAGCAGCGCGTCTATCATGAGCCCGTTCGATCCGAGCAGGCTGAGCTGCGAGGGATCGCCGATGACAATGTCGCCGTGGAACCAAACCACTCCTTTTACGAAATACTCGTGGTCTCACTTTGAGGAATCGCTGCATCAAAACGGACTCATTGGATCGATCGTTCGCGAAGAAGGCCATATCTACTCCCTGGCCGCATCCAAGGACCTTCTCTACACTGGATCCGACAGCAAGAACATTCGCGTCTGGAAAGACCTCAAAGAATTTTCTGGATTCAAGTCGAGCAGCGGCTTGGTGAAAGCGATCATAATTTCCGGCGAAAAGATCTTTACCGGCCATCAGGACGGCCGAATCAGAGTTTGGAAAGTGTCTCAAAAGAATCCAAGCGTTCACCGGAGATCCGGCACGTTGCCGAGTCTGAAGGACGTATTCAAGTGCTCGATCAAACCTAAAAACTACGTCCCGGTTCGTAACCACCGCACTGCTCTCTGGATCAAACATGCCGACGCAATTTCGTGTTTATGCCTTAACGAAGACCAGACGCTCCTCTACTCGGCTTCCTGGGACAGAAGCTTTAAGGTATGGAGAATCTCCGATTCGCGGTGCTTGGAATCGGTCAATGCGCACGACGACGCCGTAAACTCAGTCATAGTGTCTCCTGACGGGCTGGTGTTCACCGGATCCGCCGACGGTAGTGTGAAAGTCTGGCAGCGGGAACATGCAGGGAAAGTGACGAAGCATTCTTTGATTCACGTGCTGCTCAAGCAGGAGTTCGCCGTTACTGCGTTGACAGTGAGCGTGTCCGGCGTGATGCTGTACAGCGGATCGAGCGATGGAATGGTGAATTACTGGGAGAAGGATAAGCAGTTCTCGCACGGTGGAATTCTCAAGGGGCACAAGCTTGCGGTTCTCTGCCTCACGGCGGCCGGAAACCTCATCATCACCGGATCTGCAGACAAGACGATTTGCGTGTGGAGGAAGGATGAAGACATTCACACGTGTCTGTCGGTTCTGACCGGACACACCGGGCCCGTCAAATGCTTAGCGATCGAGGAGGATCCCGAGCCGTCGAAAGGCGGCGATCAACGGTGGGTGCTGTACAGCGGAAGTCTGGATAAATCCGTCAAGGTTTGGACTGTGTCGGAGATGACTCCCGATGTCAATCACATGTCCATGAATCAACAGCCACCCCAAATGGCGATTTTTGATGGCGATTACTTCCCGTTCGATGGGAGCGTTACCAACCACCAACAGAACACAGGCTCCCAAGGAGAAAGCTAACAGATACTGGCATTTCCATTTTATATGAATGGCTTCCATCGTTTTCAATGTCTTATTTTGACATCTTTTTCCATTTCTACATATATCTAACGAAAAAAAAAAAGGGTTTGAATGTTGGTAGAAAATTGCGTTCAATTTGATAGAACGATTGATTTTTGGAAATGGCGCGCTGTGTTTCAGTTTTTCTGACAATCTATTTTAGTTAACTCAATTTTTAAAGTTAACTCCAACAATAATATCTATATTAGCTATCTACTTTGGACAAATTATAACTAAATTTTAAAATAATCATCACATAATCTCACTCAATTGTACACACACACACAATCACACAAACAATCACACACAGAAACACACATACAATCACACAAAAATACACAAAAAAAAACATAGACCACACACATACACTGCTGATATATACTTAAATTTTACTAGATAAATATTTGACCTGAATCAAAAATAAAAATTTATATTTAAGAAAAATGAGATGAATTTAAAAAACAAACAAAAGAAAAAGTTTAAATATTATTTTCTGTTGCACACACAAGCACACATTTCGTGCAGGGAAAACCAGATTTCGATTCACGAAGTCATGTATTTGTTGATATTTTTTTTTTCATTGCTCGAAATCTTGTTTTCGAGCAGGGAATCAAGATACTGAAACATAATATTGAAGATGAAATTGGAAACACTGTTCAAAACATAATCTCGATTGATGCGTCTGGCGAGGAATGAAGACTCGCTATTTCTAGTGAGTGATTTGGACGATATTTAAAATAGCTAGCCAGTTGACGAGGATGTTGGAGATAAATTTTGGAGAAATCCTAGCTAAACTTGCTAAACGGAGGTATTTAATGAGCCTCTTGGAGATGCACCAAGGGGATGTTTGATACAGTACTTAATTTGTTCAAACCATTGAAAATGAAAATTTTCAATGGTTTTAAATTTTTAATGTGTTTGATAAAAAAATTTTAGAAGCTAAAAATTAAAAATTTTAAGTAAAAAAACATTGAAAATATTAAGTAGATTGAGACCTACTCAATGTTGAAGGCTGAAAATTTTTAGTATCTTTTTTAAGTTGCTATTTTGTCTTTTTTTTTTCATTTATTTTTTATTTTCTCATTCACGCAACAGTTCAGTTTGTGAATCTGTCTTCTTATTCTCCTTATTCTGCCACTACAAACCCTAACATTAACTTTCTTGTCATGATTAATTTAAGAGAGAAAATAGTAAATAAACTAGTTATTCATTAATTTTTATTTTTATATTAAAAATTCGAATAGTTTTAAGAGTTTAGATTTTATTGATTATTTTTTAAATATTTTTATTTCTTTTTTGAATTTATGATTTATTTATGGATATGTTTTTTAGTGATTTTATTTTTTATAATAATTAATAATTATAGTGAAAAAAAAAATTCATCAGAAATTCTATTTATATTGGATAATATGCATTACAATGATAATAAATGTAAATATGTAAATTACATCATTTTTAGTATTCAATATTTATAGATATCAAATAATATATTTATATTCAGCATTCAATTAACAGTAATTTATCAAATAGTTTTTTGATACAAATTCAACAATTATAAAATTTATTACTTAATTTTTCAGTACTTATTTTTAAGTACTTAATTTCTTCAATTTTATCAAACGAGTCCTAAGTCTACTTTGTTATGCATAAATTTGTTATGGGCACTATGAATTTTATAATTTCAAAAGCATACCTTTATAGAAAAATTTAATTATGTCCAAATTTAAATTGTATTATACATTTTTATTAAGTTTTAATTATGAAAATCTAATGGTACTTAGACTTCTAGTAAACACTCGATTCAGGGGGTATGAATTTATTTTTGTATACCAAAAATGAGATATTTGCTTCAGTTCATACAAAACTTTATTTAATTTATATATATAATCAGGTAGTTGTTGAATATAAATTTCTTTGTTTGACTCACGATTTAGAAATATTGATTTAATATCAAGTTGATAGAAAGGTCATTCCCTTTGTGCAGCCAGTGCAATCACAAAACTTACAGTCTCTAGTCTAACTATCAGAGCAAAGGATTAAAAAAATTTTGAACCAGCTAGCTATGAGTAACATTTAACTACAAATAGAGTTTTATTGATGTGTTTGTTACTACTAGACATTTTTTAAATTTGGAATATTCTTTAGTTCCCTAATGAGTGTCCAATTTCTATTTTTTTCAATATCTTCTATCTCTCTTTCCATTGTACTTATCCACTCATGATGTTGTATAATTTATTCAAAATTTTGAGGCTCTATAGTCATTAAGTTTCATCTCTCATATATTTCTTATATTGTTTTAAATTGTATTTGATAAATAGGAAAAAAGGTAGAAGAAGGAAAAAAATGATTTTGAAGAGGAGAAATTTATGTTAGGATTCAATGATACTAGCCTCAGTGCTTCAGCGCCTTCATAATTGAGGAAAGTTGCATCTTCTTCAAATTAGATTAGGTTTGAATGTATAGGCAAGGACATAGGAAGTTGAGTTTTATCTTTCCATCTTGAGTCTTCAGAAAACAACACATCTATGATTACTTGAAACTTGTTGTTTTATAGGGTATACAGTATATACCCTTTTGAGTGAAAGTTGTGTCCATCATAATACATTTTTTGAGTTACATTGTACAACTTCTTCCTTCTATGCCCGGGTATTTGAGAGTAACACACACTCACTTTCAAGTGGTGAACTATACGTATCTTTCCACTCTATGCTCCTATAAGAGTAAGGTTCTTAAGGGTTGATGTTTCGATTCTATTCATAAGATAGACACCAATGTTAACAAATTCACCCTAAGGGTATTTTGGTAAATTCTTCTCCATCAACATTATTTTGGTCATCACTACTATTTCTCTATATTTTCGCTCCATAATACTATTTAGATGAAAAGTGTAGGACATTGTGAGTTGCCTTTAAATTATTTTATTTTCACAATAGGAAGTGAACTTCTTAAAGAAGTACTCATCCCTATCACTTTTGAGTGCTTTTATCACTATGTCTGATTTTATTTCAACTAAGTTCTGAAAATTCATAAACACAGAGAAAGTATTTGATTTGTGTTGTAAGAAGTACACTCACATCATTCTTGTATGGTCATCAACAAACAACATGAAAAAATTTTTACTTGCAATGAATAAAATTATAATTAATCCACAAATGAAGCATAAACCAAATCAAGTAAATAGGGTACCTTTAGGCAACATTTATGGGAATGACTGCATGGTTTATATTCCATTGTACACTTACCACAAACTATATTAAGCATTTCAATAATGGAAGGAAATTTGGTCATCGTGTTCTTTTGACTGAGAAGCTTTGAGCTTTTATAGTTTAATGACCCAATCTTTCATGCCAAAGATTGAATAGTTTTACTTCTTACAAATTTTAAAGTATAGTCAATTTCAAAATTGAGATCAAGAGTAAAGCTCATATTTTTGGACATCTCTGCTTTCTAGAGAATACTTCTTAATTTTTTATCAAATATTTAGAGGTGTTAAGTAAACTGGGTTGCTTGGGAAAAACCTTAATCAACTATCCTAGGCTCAGCATGACATAATCTAGAATTATTTCTAGACCAAAGTTTTGTTGGCATATGGCATAATTCATGCTGACCAATGACACAAGTCTTGATGATGCTTCATTTGTACGCCTCACTGTTGTGATTTTTTATGCCATCTAATTTATTAGTTAGGCAATATCCCAAAAGCTCTTTAATGAGAGTATCTCACAAATAAAAATCGATACTTGTATATGTATTATAAGTAGTAAAGAGGAATTTAATTCATGTATTGATCTTAAATAGATTATATCGATATTTTTATTATTTAAAAGTGAGATAACTAAATTCTAGTAAAATAAATATTCATATTATGGGATCAATCTTAGATCTATGAGTTTATTCATTTTATTTAAGTAATGTTTGTTCAAATTAGCTGAAATTATATTATATTTGGACATAAAATAAAGGATGAAGTATTCTATAATGATTTATTATCCTAATTGCATATAAGGTAGTTAGCATCATTAAGCTCATCCCAATGATGATCCCCTCATAGCTATCCTATCGGTACATCACTATTAAGACAATTTCTCATCTATGTTTGATAATCATTCACAATCTCATACCTTTTAGACAACTTCATCAATTACCATTTATAGTTACTTTGGATGTATACTTTTATTATATAGTCTCAAGTATTATGAAGACTAAATTGTAAGTATTTTTACTTTATGTTTCGTATGTTTCATATTCACATAATTAATATATATATTTTTCAAGTTTCATTAGTAGAACTCATATAAGTGAGAAATTCACAAAACTATCATCACTTTATGATTCCTAACAAACTCATGAATATTACAAGGATTACCTATCAATATCCTCCTAGATGATTATGTAACTCTATTCTATATTTAATTTACCAAATATTCGTGTACACTTTGGTTGTTAATAATGATGCATATACATGAAAAAAAAAGTTAATATATATTAATTTTATGATTTTTGGTATTTGGAGAGTTTTGATGAATAGTTATGAAATCTATTAGTTTTTGAAGTGTTTAGAAGAGAGGATAAATCAATAAGTCTCGTATAGTTTGGAGTCTATTCTAAGTCAAAAATCTACCTAATTGATTGGGAAAATTCTTGTACGTTATGACCCTACCAACTCATTAGTACAATATTTTTATTGTATGACACATTCTCTATGATTTTGTTATTATCATGGAGTCATAACTATACTTAGCTTATAAATTTTAAATAAGTATGATATTAATTTTTTATCATAACAACTAAATACCTCACTTGTACTCAAGGTCATGGCTAATTTCACAATACCATGACTTTATTTTTATATGGCTTAATTGTCTCATGTCAAAGCTGTGACACTTTAAATAAAGTAATAAATTTTGATCAATTAAAATTATAGAGCCACTACTTTAGGCAAAGCTATTGTAATTATTCAAAGTCATGACTTTTAGGATGCTAAGTATTAAAAGGGATATTACCTGAGTATAAACGTTTTCAAGGTCGTAACTCTTGTCCTCAAATAAAAACATAGTCGTGCTTGTATGCAAAATCTAAGTGCTAATATCAAGACATCCTAACAGGATTGTGGTAATATGTTAAACAAAAAAAGAAAAGGCTAGTGTCGTAGCTACTCATAGTAATGTGGACACTATTTATTAGTGTCATAATCATATAAATATCAACAAAGACTAATTACCAATGGCATAGCCTCAACACAACCTTATAGCTATAGAACAATATGAGAAGTCATCTCCACACCATGTATATTTCCTAGTGTTGTGGCCCTCTATGTTCTAAAAATAGATAATGACATGAAATCATGACTATGTCATAGAAAAATGACTTTGCGTTGCATAAAGATTAGATCCAAGTCATTATCATTACTTGTGTTATATAAAGATCATGATACAATTTAGATAGTGTTAAGGCAAGGAGTCATTGCATGACACTCTAACTTCCAATCTATATCCAACATAATATATGTCGAATGACTTAATGGTATTACATAGATTAAATGAATAAACCATTGTCCTACAATCACCTAACAATGTGAGTATCCATTTTCTGAAAATGGGTTGTATGATTTGTACACTTACCGATCTTAGTTGATAAGATATTCTCTTTATCAAGTTTTTGGGACATTGCATAACCAATAAAATTAGGTTGAACAATAAAGTCAATGATATTATTGCTTAGACATTCTTTATTTTGGTTAGTTAATATAAGTTGATATAATTATTCTTGTATAATAATAATTTATTTTTAGTAGTTTAGATAGTATTAAGTTTGATAAGTAGTTTTGGATTTAAAAGCTAAATCATGTTTACTTGTTTAAACATCGATAATTGTATTTGGTTTAATTGTATGGAGGGCATTAGAAGAATAGAGAGATTCAAGGAGGTAATGGTCAAGTTGTTTAACAATCCATCCACTACTATACTTTAAAGGATTATTGGAGGCCTATATTGATAGACAATTATTTTAGGATTTATTTGCAACCAGTTTAAGCTAATTACTTTGAGCTATAGTCGAGTCTAATAACTATGGTTCAGTAACACCAATATAGTGGAAAGACATAGGAGTACTCTAATGGACATAACATATTATTTTTAGAACTATGAGATACTGTAAAAATAAATAGAGTTAGCCAAGATGCAATAAGGTTACTCTTCTTTCTATTTTTATTAAGTAGTAAAGAAAGAAATTGGTTCTAATCTTTTCCATGGGCTCCGTTGAAAGTTGTGATGAATAAGCGAGGGCTTTTCTCACTAAATTATTCTCACCTCAAATTACTTCTCAATTATGGAGAGAGATAAGCAAGTTTTAGTAAGAGGAGGTATCCTCAAATAAATTTAAGTTATGATTCCAAGCATAAACTTTATAAAACGTGCTAAACTACATGATGAGGTGTATGGTTTATGCAGTCGCCATAGGGTCTATTTAGAATAAATTATTGGATAAAGCATATCATTTATTTAAGGAGCTAGAGAAAAATAACTAACAAACTCTAATAGATTATTCATTTGGAAGAAGAGAGATCCGAATATAAGAGTTGGATAGGTTTATTATCATTGAAGCAAAGATGGAAGCCCCATCGACGAAGTTTGATCCCCAAGGGGTAAATAGAAGAATGTTGGGGAAAATGCTAAGGCAATTAATGGACTTGAATCATGTTTGTCAAATAGAAGACGCCAATCAAATATATAGAAAATGATACATATTTGACCCAACAACAATGTCCCAAAGCATTACTATTTGAATATGTGAAATCATAAGAAATTTTTGTTTGGAGAGTACAAGAGTGGGTTGTGACATATTCAGGAATCCTCCATAAACATTAGAAATAATGTGGAGAACTATATTAATCAGACTCCTACACTAAAGATGAAACCCTTAGTAAAATATTTTATATAACATTCAACCCAATCAAAAACTATTTTTTCTAAAATATATATAATGGATTGACATGTAAAAATATTCATACTTTCAGCTTAATAAGCTTCATACTTATAAATAATAATATACCCAAGATTTGAGTTTTAATGTATATGTTTACCTTACACATAACAATCAAAAGAGTTGTCACTTTTTTCCTATAATATATGTGAGCGAGTCTCATGATTTACTTATCTCTCTCCACCATGACATTCTCACACAAACTTTCCAATAACCAAATTTCTAGTTCAAATTATATTTAATCACCACCTATCAATATTCTATAACACAACATAAATCAAATATGTTTATTAATGTAAAACCCAATCTCACATCACATAAAACAAATTACACATATCCTATATGACATGTTATTTTGATAAACTTTGTAATTCTACCCTAGATAGTTAGGTTTTGAGAGGCATAACACCTAACTATAGAGATTAATATAAGTCTTGCATACCTTGCTTGCTTACTAATCTTTTAGGAAGTATGAAATTCTCTCTTAAAGTTTGGTAAGTGAACCATGACTTTGCTTGTTGCATGGAGGGAGAAGAAAAATATATATATCTAGAATTTCTCTTTCTTCCATTTTTATATTTAGGCAATTCAACATTGCTCTAGGTATGAATTCATTTATTTTACAAGAAAGTCACAATGTTGACCTTCATATATTAAGCATGAGTTTGTGACACTAGAAAATAGTCATATCTTTGGAATGTTTCCCAATTATTATGTAACAGAAGGTTGTGGTGTAGAGCAATGACCACGACATTGGCCTAATGACTTTGCAACACAAAGTCATGGTGTGAATGCTATCTCATATTTTTATATGGCTATGACACTGTGAAATAGTCATGACATTGACATTGATCTTTCTTGATCATTATATGACCGTAATACTATGAAATTGCTAATATTTTGAAATAGTCACGGTATTGGCATTAGTATTTATTGATCATTATATGGTCATGACATTAAAAAATAATCATGGCATCAAAGTCTTTCATATGTAATTTGTGGCCACGATACCAGGAAATGATTGTGACGCAAAAATCACTCTTCATATGTCTCAAGTATTAGCAACACTATCAGTTGTCATGACGCTAGTATTTACTTCTTTCATATAGCATATCATCTCAATGCTATAAAGATATCATAACATTGGCAATTAGCTCATACATAAAATATATGACTTTACCTTCTTTTGAGGACAAAAGTTGCATCCTTGGTAAATAGTCATATTTGAATATAATTTTCTATAATATTTTGCATCCCAAAAGTCATAGTACTGAATAATTACTATGAATTTGGCTTGAGTAGTTTTGGTTATATAATTTTTTATAACAAAAAATTCATTACTTTGTAAATAGGCTACAACTTTAATTTAGGACTTGAGCCATATTAAAATAAAGTTTTGGTACTACAATATGGCTGTAACTTTTAGCAATAATGGAGTATTTGGTTACTATAAATAAAATTAATATCACAACTATTTAAATTTTATGAGATAAGTATTAATATGATTCCATGATAATATTGCAACTAGAAATAATATGTCATATAGTAAAATGATTATGTTAATGAAGTAGTATGATCATGACATACAAAGATTGTCTGGACTAATTAGGTAGAGTTTTAACCAAGGTTAGATAGCAAAACTATGCAAGACTCCATAATCTACCTATCAGCCAAATACCTCCAAAAATTTATCGATCTAATGGCTATTTATCAAAACCAACCAAAACTCTAAAGTTATGAAATCAATCAATAATTACTCAATTTCAATGCCTACACATCATCACTATAATATATAAGAATATGTAGTAGTTTGAATATCAAATAAACTCACCCATTGAAATAATTACTTGTTTCCAAACAATAATTTTCTTCTCTATAACAAACAAAATCAATATCTATAATAAACTCTATGACTAGTTTGAGTGTCATATGGTCTAAAAATTTATTTATGTGGTAGATATATTGATAGTTCTAGTGGGATTTGAGTTCCATGACTATATTCATTGGTCATTATAATTTGTACATCCATTTATGTGGTGGATATTAATGTATATTCTATCACACATGTGAAAATAAAAAATATTTGGATTGCGACCCAAGTAATGCTATGTTTAATGTTTATAGTTAGATTATTAAAATCTATTTTTCTCCATTAGAGATCTCTGATATCCATGCTAGCTTCTATTTTACCTTTTCTTGTTTATTACGTTGTTTGGTTTTACTTCAACTATACTTATTTTTTGGGTCTTTTATTTATAGGATATCACAACTTTGTTGAATATCATGACTTCTTGTGTGCTAGCTTTTTCTTTTTCTTCATAGATCCCCAAAATTATGGCACTGAGTATAATTGTGACTTTTCCTTTAAGCTTTTCCTTGCCATCTTCTTTCTAGATATCCAAAGTCATGATACCTAGTAAAGTCATGACTTTATCTTGAAGTTTTTTGTTTTCCTTTCCATTCTATAACTCCAAAGAAACAATACTATTAGTAAAGTATGCTTAAAGTTGCTCTATGAATACTTAAGATTTTTTTTTTTGTTATTTACATGGAAGCTATTACTCAGGGATAAGTAATTTTTTTAGTAATGAAAGTTAGTTATTCTATTCTACAACTCCGAATAAAACTTTTAAACTTTGAAATAGATATTCCAAATATTCCAACTTCCATGACCTAAGTCATGGTCATTCTTATCAACGTAACTTTGCTTTATAGAAAGATCAAGATGAAGAATAGAGTCATGACTATTTTCTAGAGTTATAATCTCAAACCAAAGATAAAAAGGGCATCAAAGTAGTGACTTTCTTCTAAAAGACACTACTTTCTACTTAGAATAATACAAGGTCGCCCCGGTATATAAGTGAAAGATATATAAAATTTTTAAAAATTCTCATATTTCTTCTCCTTCTCCCTCATGCAACGAGTAAATCTGCAACATCTATCAAATCATATAGATAAATTTTATACTCCCTAATAATTTCACAAGCAAGCAAGGGACATATGATTTATGCTAATCCCTAGAGTTGGTGGGCATAGCTCTCAAACCCCTCACCTCTAGAGATAGATTTAAAATTTTTTAATTTAAGATATGTGATATGAATTGGTTGTATTTATGAATAAATTATTTGATTTATTTTATATATGACATTGATGGATAGTGATTAAATAGAACTTGAATAAAAGTTTAGACTATTAGTAAGTTTGTACAAGATTGTCATTATGGATAATGATTGGTAAACCATGAGGGTCACTCATGCAAATGGTCAGAAGAAAGTCACAACCCTTTCGATTGTGATAAATGAGATAAACTTACCTCGAAATTTGAGTATGTTGGTCATCATGAGTATGATACTTATGAAATCAAAAGAAAAAAAACTTTTATATGTCAATCCATGATACACATCTTAGAAGAATTGATTTTCGATTGGGATGGATATTATATATAATTGTTTTCCAAAGGATTTACCTTTGGTATGTGGGTTGCATCATCACAGAGAAAGATAGTCATAGGTAATCCTCAAGATATGCACTTGTATGTTGTAACTCATAAGGTAGCAAAAGTCCTTGTGAGCCACTTTTACTTGTAAGATTTACACCAGTGAGACTTGAGAGATACATATGTTAATTGTGTGAGGTTGATACTTACAAAGATAAAAGTACAAATACTTACAAAAATATATATATTATTAGTTTGTATGATAATAGAGATAGAAGTGTAAGAGTGTGCATAAAAAGAAACTAAGAAAAGATAACATGACTGAGGAAGTTTCTATCTGGAGCACATAATCATAGCAACAAAGATTATCGTGACTCGAAAAAAATCCTTTTTGGAACACAAAGTTATGGTGGTAGAGATGTTATAACTGAGAAAATTCCTTTATAAATCACATAATCGTGGCAGCTAAAATTTTTGTGACTGAGAAAATTATTTCTAGAAGACAATTATGGTGACAAAAATTATCTTGACAAAAAATCATTTGGTATTATGTAATTTTGGTTCTCTAAAAAATATGTCATGATATTAAAATTATTGTGACTTCTAGTGTCGATGTGGCACTTAGTTGTCATGATTAGAAATAATAATCAACCAAATTTATATTTTTGAACTAATATTATCATGACTCTAAGATAATATCATAGTCAGAAAGAAATGTTACATATTTAAAAATTATAATAACCAGATGATAGAGTCATGACGTGCAAAGATTAGTATGACTTATTTGTATAATTGTGGGTAAGAAAGAATATTGAGGCTTCTCAAAAGACATGTAAACATATCATGACATTCAAAATATCATGTCATTTTTCTTTCTTCTCTATTTATTATTCTAGCTTTCCACCAAGTCTACTATTTATATCTAGTTTATATCTGATTTCATTATTATTCATCTAAATCCATCAAAATCATAATTTAGTGAATTATTTATATTTAAGGCACATTTTTAGTACAATCACTTCATGAAAAATAATCAAAAATAACCACAAACTTATATACTAAATTATTTGCTTGTCCTCAAGCAAAAAATATATATCTCTCTCTTTGTGATATTGTCTGGAATAGGAATAGCATGAATGAAACAATAAAAAACAAATAATATTATGACTGAGTTTGATTATCATGATATCTTTCATTTGATAAGGAATCTCAAATTTATGGAGTTTTTGTTTGTGAATCAATGGATGCGGTGAATATATTATTTTTACCGAAAGCTAAAAATAACTACATGGATTGCCTCCCAAAAAAATATTATGTTTAATATCTTTAGCTAGAATAATTTTGTCTTTGTTGCAATAGTAGAGTCGCAATTATGAATGTTTCACCATCTAAAATTTAGGTTGTTCTCTTTTATAATGCTTCAGTCGCTACCAATTCACCTTAAATTCTAATCTATTATCTAATTTCACTAAAACTGCTCTGTATGATGCCACTATTATGATTATAAATGATTCATACCATGAAGCCTTAAACTTTCCTACAAATAACATGAGACTTTAGTTGATGACCAGTACATTTTCTTCAATTTCGAACCCATTCATTTATAGTTTTCTATCATGTTATTTTTTTCTTGTTTTGTCTTTATAGATCAGGGCATTGTCATAGACTTCATTTCTAAATTCTTCTAGTTCACTCATTTAATAAACTCACTTTTTCTTCACATTCATTTACAGTGATTGACGTTCAAGTTTGATTGACAAATGAAAACTTTTTCCAAAAACAAGTCTATAGAAAGTCATCCCCAGGTTATTTTGAATATTATTATAAAATAATGCTTCCTCCAATCATTGAGATCAGTTTTTCTTAAAAGGATTATATATTTTTTTTCAATATGTTTTTGAATTTCTTGTTTAAGATTTATGTCTGCCTATTTGTCTGTGGGTATAAAAAATTATATTTCATGAATTGTGTAATGCTTAGCCAAGTAAGTACCAAGTAACTTGTTACAAAAATGAATTTCTTTGCCACTTATGATTCATTGGAGTGCTGAAACATATAAAATATTGTTACATAGGAAACCCAAATTATCTTGAAATTATTTTGTGTGGCTACTGCTTCAACCCATTTGGATACATAAATCATTGATAATAATATTTATTCTTTCTCGAATGAGGAAGGGAATGACTTCATGAAGTCTATCTCATATACATTGAAAATTTTCACTTCAATTGTATTATTTAGTGACATTTTGTTTTGCCTAGATATATTACCCAATTTTTGGTATTTAGCATATCTCTGCACCATGTTCTAGCAATCCTTGAATAATAATAGTAAAAACAATCTAGATTGCGATATTTTGTTTGGGTAGTTTTATTTCCTCCAAAATGCTCTCCATAACAGGAAGAGTGATATTTGAGGATAATTCCCTCCGTCATCTTCTTGTATACCTATCCTTATGGCCAAATTTGCACATCTTCAAAATAGAAGTTGTTCTTGTTCATCCTATAGATGATTTTTCATGTCAAGCACAAATTTTCTTTTTTTGGCAGGATAAGAGAGAAAGAAGAAGAGAGTGACATACTAAATAATTAACAACATATACATACCAAGGTAATTGATTTCTCAATAACAATTGCTCGTCTGATAAGTTCTCTGAGGTTTTTTCTCTGCCTCCATGATATTTACTAGATTCCAAGCATGGTAAATAGTCAACTATCACATTCTCCCTCTCCTTCATATTACAAGATTCCAAGCATGATAAATAGTTGGGGAGCCCATCTTATTGGTCCTGGTCTAGTTTTTTTCTTTGCCATTGAATATGACACGGCTATGTAATCCATGTGAATCAGTATCTTTGCTGCGAAGAAATATAACCTAATTTTATCACAAGCAAATACCACAACTAACATCTCTATATTAATTTATTTGATTTTCAACCAAAGTCTGCCTAGCAAATGAAATGGCCCATAAAATATTGTCTCGCTTATGCACCAAGGAAACTGTGCACCCTCTTAATATTATAGGGTAAGGGTAGAGTTGTAATTGTTGATAATTTTAACATCATCAATCTCCACCAAAGATTAAAATATCAGTTTCTACATATATATCAATACTTGAATTTTACGAATATATCAGATATATCAAAGATATATTAGAAATTTTTATCAAATAAAAATATCATAAGACAATTCTCTCTTAATATAAAAAGACACATCTCTCAAATAAAAATAAAATTGTTCATATCTTTATCATTTGAATACCACCACCTTGCAAGTTTTACAACTACGTTTCAAAAGATTCCTCAAATAAAAAAATTATCAATAAATATCGCTAAATTATTCTTGTTGAGATTAAGAGTGACAATAATTCAGACCTACTATATATTGAAAATAAATATTAAAAATATTAATAATTGAACAGTTTTATTCCTTTTTTGGCTCAATATTATTCAATGCGCCTTTTCTGAAAATTTATTACTAAATTATTGGGCACGCTTACTTTCGAAATGGTGCAGCTCGAAAGAAACGTTCGGAGGCTTAGGCAGCAAGCTACCAGAGGGCCTCCCCCAGAAAAAATAAATTTAATATCAAGTGAGCCGATGGCCCACGTATCAGATATTAAACTGATAAGAACAGATACTACACTTGATCTTAGCCAAAAGGCCGAGAAAGGTATACTTTGGAGGCACGTTCGGGATGCTTTTATAGAATGATGATGATTTTCATTTTATGGGTAGCCGATGTGGGTTGAACATTTCGATTTCAACTTTCAACTTTTAAATTTTAAAAACAAAAAAAGATGAAATTAGTTTGAACTTCATTAATTTAACCCCCATTCTCCAAGACTCTCATCTATCAATTGGCATTCTATCAAATTTAAAATGGGATAATATCAAGTTTTAATTTGTTTAAATTATGATAAGTTTATCCAAAATCAAAATGTTTTTACTTGGTACTATTTTTAAAAAGTTTAATTAAAAAAAAAAATGTTAAAAATCTCCAAAAAAAAAAAAAAAAAAAAAACTTTGAATGATTCACATAAATCATTTTCATATCTAAAGAAGTAGAGAAATGGCAAAATATGATTTTGAGAGCAACCACAAATGCCTTTTCGTTTATTAGGTCTTACTTCTTGCATATATACAAGTCCCATTTCCTAAATATTAAAATGGTATTTTATAAATTATTTTATAAAAATATAGGGATTTGTTGAGGTTGCTATGTTGTCAGCTTGAAGTTCATATCAAACAAAATAATAATTAATTTCAATATATTTCATCCTTATATAAAAAATTAGATTAACAATAATATGTTGACTGCTCGACTATCATAATATAACCTCATCAAATGCTTGTGGTCAATACCAACACACAATAATAAAAATTTCAACCAGCCTACTTCACGAGTCGTATTTGCCAGAGACAAATACTCAGCCTCCATTGATGATTGCGAAACATAGTTTATTTTTATTTTTATTTTTTTTCCAAAAAATAGGAGAACTATCAAGCAGCACAAAATAACTAGTTAATGATCATCATTCCAATGGATAATGATCCCAATCAGTATCACAAAAAAGATTATAGTTAAAAATTACTTGCTCCATGCAATAGTATACCTTATCTAGAACTACCTTTCAAGCATCTCAAAACATGCAAAGTATCCTCGCAGTGTTTAGTTCACATGCAATGGACAACTCATAAATTAAGCTAAAATGTGGAATGAACAGCACATTTTTTGTTGAACAATAGTCAAATAAATAAGCATTCTAATGAGGCTCTGATGTTGTTCAGGGTCAAAAAAAAAAAAACCCCTCTTTCTCATGAGCGACCTCAATGCCAAGAGAATAATTTAGAACACATAGGTTATTCATGTGTAAGCAAGCACTGAGATACTTCTTAAAATGTACAATAGTATCATGAGAGGAAACCACAATATTCAAATCATCCACATAGATAAGAACATGCAAAGTCACCCCACCCTTAAAATATCTAAATAAATAGTAATCTACATGAGAATGTGTAAAACCAAATTATTTTAAAGTAGCAGAAACCTCGGCAAACTAATTCCAAGGAGCCTATAATAATTTATACATGAATTTGTGGAGACAACATACCTTTCCTTAAGTTGAGAGACTCAAATCCATGAAGCAATTGCATTTATACTCTCTTCCAAATCACCATAGAAGAATGCATTATGTACGCCCATCTTTTTATTGAACACTATCACTTTGACATTTTGGTTATGGGTGCAAATGTATCATTGAATTATATCTTTTTATCATGTAATAGGAGGATAAGAGAGCGAGAGATATAGAAGAAATAGGGGAGATATCTCTTATTCCTTCAAGTATTTACTGACTCGTGTAAAAAACTACTTTTCATAATAGGGGAGACATCCATAATATTGTTCATAATACTTTTCAAATTGTTGATTTCCAAAAACTACTAGTATTTTTTCAATCTCTCAACTGACCTATCAGAGTTTTATGTTAATTTATAGACTCATCCGGACTCTATAATTTTCTTTCATAGTAGTAAATCTTCCAATGTTCAGGTTTCATCATGATTGAGTGCATCAATTTTCTCTTTCATAACTTTCATTCAACCATGATCCTTCATTGTCTTTGAAAAAATAGTAGGTCCATGACTGATGATAATTATTATCAGGAACTATTTCTGCTTCACCGAAAATTTATCACAATTTACATAACAAGTTATGAGTAAAGGTTTATCAGAGGATCGAGATAGCCTGGGTGAAGGAGTAGAGTGATGGGGGTCTAAAGCTCAAAAGGTATTGGTAATATTATTAGCATTTTTTGAGATGACTTGATGGCTTGGGTTTCGATGACTTGATGGTATTGGTAACACTTATCACACTTTCATCTACAATAAGAGGCTCAATTTGAACATCCAAAATTGAAAAATTCAATCACTAATCTCCATGAATATGCAAAGGCATGAGACTATCCCCTATTTCATCACAATTCTCACTTGCTACTATGGGCTCATCATCAAGAACAATCCCAACGTTTTGAAAAATTAATGCTTCCAAACTATTAACCATCAAAGTAGTTTTAGTTTCAGTAAAGGGAAAATTATTTTTACAAAACAACACATCAGGAGAAATAAAATAATCTTCAAACTATTATCCATCAAACTATTATCCTAATATATCTCTGAGAGCCATCTCAGTTATATATGTGCCTAGGCAAGAAAAAGCTCATTCTTACTTGATACAACACCAAGAATGAGTTCATTGTAACCATGAAAACTTGCACAAAAACTTTATAGATAAAAAAATTTTTATAAACTTTGATATACGACATGATACATATATGCAACTCAATGCGACAATTAGAGGATAATATATTTATCTTAAAAATTAAAACTTAATAATAAATCAACACGTATAAACACGTGATATCATTAGATGTATTAGCCAAAAAAATTAATTGCACTTTGAAAATACCCTATTTAAAATACATGTTGATGTGCCTACTCATATAGAGCAAATGCGAAGATTTATTGAGAAAATTTAATCTATTTTCATACTAAGATATAATTACTATTTAATTTAAATACCAATGGGCAACATCCCGCATGAATGAACATGAATTTCTCCCACTCGAAAAATAGCATTTATTTTCATAAATAGAAACAAAAAGTGACAAAATTCGCTTCAATAAATTATTCTAAAGCATTCTACAATACATGATTAAAAAGAAATAATAATAAAAATTAAAATTAAAAACGTCCTACGTCCACGAGTTGGCTCGTTTTTGTATCTGCAAGTCACCCAGCAAGAGTTCGGGTGCAGTCAGTAGCTTCAGTTTCTGTACTTGAAAGTGAAACCCAATTTATTATCAACAAAACCCAGGACGCAGCATAGAATTATCAATTGCAAAAACTAGCTACCGTGATAAAATGCGGCGGATCATCAAGGCTTGTTGAGCCTAGAACCACCTCCCTCTGCAGCTTACTGGTAAGCTTGTGGCACACCCTTAGCTGCAGCATCAGGAGAGAAAGAGAGAGAGAGAGAGAGAGAGGCGAAATCTCAGAAGTAGAATTGCAGAAAACTCGAGATGTGATGTAAAAAAGCTACCTCAGATCTGGTAGCGCCGCCAACGATAAACACGAAAATACGCTGGCCCATCTTCTTCGCATCGCTGCCGGCGTGCCTCAGCACGGAATCGCTGTCGGCACGGCGAGAAGAGAAGCAAAAGATGTTAGATCGAGAGAGTTTTCAGGAGAAACGATGAAGGCGACGAAGCGTGCACCTCGAATATCCACCGTCAGAGTTCCGTGGCCGAGCCCATGTCGGCGTCCGTCTCGATCTCATCGGCTGAGGAGCCGTGGCCTGGCTTGGCGGTGCAGTCGGGGGTGCCCCATGGAAGGCGGTTTCTGGGTCGCCCAGCGATGGGTATTCAGCCTCAGATAGTTGGCCTTGGCTAAGTTTTTCGATGAGTTCCTAAAATCAAAACCAGAGGGCAAGAAGTAAGCAAGTGCGCCACTTTTTTTTTACGTATTTTTTTTTCCTGTCTATTTACTGTGGGATCGAAAATCGATCGATGGGACCTCAATCAAAGGGTAAAATCTGGATAGCTGCCATGTTCCTTCTTCGGCAGAACGGTCTTTTCTGGCTGCTCGCTTCTTCTGGAAATGGAGCAGGAGAGATGGTGAATCCCATGTGCACGAGGAAGAAGATGAGAGAAAATAGTGGTTATGGCGTGATGCCTACCTTATGAATGTCTAACACGACAGAGAAAGCTCCGGCTGAATGCTTTTTAGTCACCACGGGAGGTAGCCCAAGCAGCCGCATGTTATGCACAGCATTCATGTCATCCTCTGGTAATTCTGCTAGCTGAGAATGGTGTTGTTCAAACTATACAATCAGTACGGATTTTCAATTTCTGCAGGTACATGTAATGTTACACCGGAAAAGTACCATTGGATCTAATGGAGATCATGATTTTCATATATAAATTTTTTAATTGACCATGCCCCTAGGCCCAAGGCAACCCACTTGCACCCTAGGAGGTGTGGCTTCATGTCCTAGAAGTTGATGGTAGCTAATAGGGATCAAACTCATACCCTCCAAAGAATTCTAAGTTCAGCATCTCACCAATCATACTATCATCCTGTTTGTGTGTTTATATATGGTTTAATCCCTCCCTCTAATCCTCTCTCTCTCTCTCTCTCTAATCCTATCACTCTCTCTCTATAATCCTCTCTCTCTCTCTAATACACACACACTCTCTCTCTCTCCCCCTATAATCCTCTCTCTCCCTCTCTCTATAATCTTCTCTCTCTCTGATATCTCTCTCTATCACTCTTTGTGTGTTTATGTATGGTTTAATCACTCTCATGATCATGCTCTCTCTCTCTATCTTTCTTATTTTCTCTCTCATTCTCGCTCACTCTCTCTCACTCACACACACACTCTCTCTCTCTCATAGGGTATACCCCTAGACACAAGGAACCCACCTACACTTTAGGAGGTATGGTTTCATGTCCTAGCAATTAATGGTAGTCATAGGAATAAACCAAAGAATTCTAAATTCAACATTTTGTCAATTATACAATCATAATGTTTGTGTTTATATATGGTTTAATCCCTCTTTCACTCTCTCTGATTCTCACTCTCTCTGATTCTCTCTCTCTCTGACTCTCTCTCTCTCTCTGATTCTCTCTCTCACTCACTCTCACTCACTCTCACTCTCTCTCTCTCTCACTCTCTCTATCATCATCTCTCTCTCTCTCACTCTCTCTATCATCATATCTCTCTCTCTCACACTCTCTCTATCATCCTCTCTCTCTCTCTCTCTGAGGTAGCTTTTTAGAATGAGTTTTGGGTAAGAACACTTCTCGAGATGCCTAGTCCCATGATACAACATGCTTCAAATGTCCAGATGTGTTAAGATGTTAACAAATAAAAAGAAAAACAGAGTAATTATGATATCTATATATGATTTAATCTCTTTTTCAGCTAGTTTTTAGGGACGAGTTTTGACCAGAACCAATTCTCGAGATGACGTCAGAGCGAGGACGGATCATCACAGATATTGAGCAATCATGGAGTTTAAGTGTGATATGATTCGGGTCAGCTCTCATGCGTACCGAGCTAGCCTCTGAGAATGAGTTGTGTCCGAGCCCATTTCATGAGAAACATTTCGGGAGCTAGGCGGCACTAGCAGTAGCAGATCAAGTGAAACGTGGTAGAAAAAGAAAGAGAATTCCACCGTACCTTCATCAGATCGAGGCCCCTCTTTCTGCTGTCGAACTTCTCCGGATAAATGGCTGCGAAGATCATCAACAGCCGCAGCTTATTTTCGCGAGTTGCGTCCTGCAAAAACACAAGCACCCTACTGCGTGAACACAAACAGTGCCAGATCCCAATGGGGCCTCTTGCTGCAGCTAAGATTTGATGGCCGTGGGAGTGTTGTTCCCACCTTTTTCATGTTCAAAAACTCGATGACTTCCTTCGTCCCCGCGTCCCCAAAAACCAGGTCCTGCTCCAGCTGCCCAACTTCCCTCAGACCCATCTCCCTGATCATCCTGTTAATTTTTCCTGCAATCTGCACTCACGACAATACACATATTACTGTCACATTTGTATCCCTATTTTCTTCAGTTTCTAGTTAGGGCACAAAAGTCAAACCCTATTTTCTCAGATCTAAGAACTCTGATTTCCCAACTCATGTGCCAATTTGGAGAAATATAAAATTAGAGATTATATATCTTGTTAGCTGAGTATTATCTCTAAGAAAAATACAAAATATTTTCGTAGATCTCCTTGCAATATATGTCTGAGCTAATTCAGATATGAAAAATCGACTAACTGTAAATGTTCGTGATTCATAAAATAGATCTCGAGTTTGAAGATTTTTTCAACTTACATGATGCACATGCAAATAGATAAGTGAAAATGAACTCGTCGAAGGTAAAATAAAAAATAATTAATTATAATGATTGTATATATTATATTTGATCTGGTCATAGTCAAATAATTTATCTTTCTTTTTGAACATCTATATGATATAACACTCAATTGTGATATGCTACAAGATAAATAAGAATATGCACTGAGTCTATCTCCTGACAACTAGAGAGTAAATATCCTACAAGTCCATACTAAATATCTAAGTGTATCTCATTGTTACAAGTCTCACATTAAGGCAATGTATTTTTTCATCTAAACTTGTCTTCAAAGTGAAGGCTCACCTACAATGAGCAATGAACATTCACAAAAGTCATGATATTTGTCCTAGGTGTCATTAAAATGGATAACGTGCATCTATTCCATCATATGACACTTTCCTAGATAAGATGAAGCATCAAAAGAAGAATTAAATATTTTAATATCATCAAGAAAAATAATAAACAAAACAAAAAAAATGATAAAACTAATAAAATTAGATACTAAAAATAATATATATGTTCTTATTAGAGAGCGATCAAAAATTTAAGATCAAAAAAACTAAATACAAAACCATTTGACTTTTCAGTAAGCTCATCTCTAGTCATGGAAGACTGGGTACGCACACACACACACACACACACACACACAACTCCTGACATAGATTATATATGTGTGATCATATATGTAATGCGTGATCAAATCTCCTAGTTACTGATTCAACATGAGTCTATACTAGAGAAGAGTCAGACAATAACTACATTAGCTATGTATGAATGAGATCTTCCTACTTGAAAAACTCTCTCCTTACACATAATATAATTTGAATTTTATTGATAGGTATGATAACTATATATGAGCAACATCATATTGAATATTAACATATTCACATATAGCTGATAGATGTCTCTCTCTCTGCTAATTAATGATATATGCATGATTATAGGTAAAAGAGAGAGAATAATGAATCCATATACAACATCATGATTCACTCTTTCTAGGTTCATTAAAAAATATCATGATAAAAAAATATAATATTTATACTCACTAAAAATATATCAGTTTTTGGTAAACAATACTATCTTCTATTTGCATATTAAAATATTCAAGAAAAGTACATCTAAATGCCTTAGATGATAATTTATTTCATCCTAGAAAACAATCAAGAACAAAACAAGCATATTAAAAATTTTTGTGAATCAAACTAAGTAGTCACTCTCTAGGATGTGTGATTTAAAAAAATATACACTGAGAAAGAATAAAAGAGAACATTTGATTGATAAAATAGAATGTGATTAAAATTATTTCTTCCCAAAATATATTTTTGAACACTTTTTCCCACTAAGTATATGAGTCATCTCCATCATATATATATATATATATATATATATATATATATATATATATATCCTTTATTTTAGAAATCTCTTTCTATTAAAGTGTGTAAGCATAAAAAATCTTGTGCTTAATCTCATAGTCTATATAATATGTACTAAATTAGTTAACATGCATTTAAATTTTAAATGCATTCACTTATTTTTTTTAATATTTTGTCAAATTAAGTTTTTATTATTTTGTGAAAAATACATAAAAATTAAAAAAAAAACTTGTAATTTATCACAAAAGAGAGTATATCTGAAACAATCATCAATAAAAATAATTAGATACTTAAATTTATCTTTGATAAAATCTTTATAAGATCCTCATATATTTGAATATATCAGATCGAATCAATTATTACTCAAACCATATTATTATATATGATAAAAAATTCTTGAAAATTGTCTAAATTGACATATTTCACAATTTTGGATTTAAATAACTTTAAAAATAAAATAAAATATTCTCAATTTGGACATGAATTAATGATCAAGCAGATAATACTAGAGGTGTCAAACGTGCCGGGCCGGGACGGCCCGGCACAAGGCACGGCACGGTTCGGCCGTGCCTGGGCCGGCCCGGCACAAGGCACGGCACGGTTCGGCCGTGCCTGGGCCGGCCCGGCACAAGGCACGGCACGGTTCGGCCGTGCCTGGGCCGGCCCGGCACGTTCTTAAACCGTGCCCGGGCCCGGGTTAAGAACATCTCGTGCCGTGCCGTGCCTGGCACGAGCCGTGCATGGCCCGGCACGACTCGTGCCTTGGCACGGCATGCCGGCACGGGTCCATCCCGTGCTGGTTAACGCAGGCACGCGTGGCACTGGCGGCGTGTCACGTGTGGCGTGGCATGAGTCGTGACCCGTCCGGCCGTCCCCTGGCACGGCACGAGATGTTCTTAACCCGGGACACCAGGCACGGTCTTTTTTGTGGGAGGGTTCATCGTGGAGTCGGGCTCACGGGACACCAGGCACGGGACAAACCCGTGCAGCGGGCCGAACCGTGCCGGGTTAGGCATGGCACGGCTCGTGCCTAACCCGGGCACGGCACGGTTGACACCTCTAGGCTAGTTCAGAGTTGAAATTGGCTAGCTTCCTTTTCATTTCACTTCCCAATCATCCTTCTCTAACAACAACTAACAACATTCATTCATGCACATGCAAGCCAGCACACAGAGGAAATGGAAATGCACATCGAGGACATGTCTAAATAGAAAAAAATCACAACATATCACAGCAAGGGAAAGCATGTCAAAGCTGAAGAAATATCACATGCAAATCTCAGCACAACTTTTTGTCATAAAAGAATAGCCTCTCAACCATGACATTACACGTTTTTAGATCAACTAGAGGCGAGTGATGAGCCGGGGGAAGAATCACGAAAGCCCAGGTGACAGCTAAAACAAAAAATAAAAAACAGGGGGAGAACCAACCTCGACGTGGAGTGACAGCTTGTCGATCTGTTCGCTGTATTGTGGCAGTGCCTGAACCATCTTTAGCAGGTCTCTTGTGGAAAGATCACCGTTTCTACCCAACAAGAATGTTCAACATAAAAATTATTCGAGGAGAACAAACAAAATTCTGTGATCAATAGAGCATCTATGCTCTCCAGTGAGAGGGTCACACGGGCAGAGTTTTCGTGAAAAGAATGGCACCAGTCTACCATAGAAAGAAGAAACATGCAATAAAAGCACATTGCCTGAACTCAGTTGAGCCACCTTTGCAAAGTTGCATTTTTCTGTAGCCTTAGGTGAAGCAGGCCCGAGGCGGCATGGGCACTTCCTGCCTTTCAAAAAAGCAGTCTCTCGACGGCATTTAAAAGATTCTAATTTCTTTAATAACATTTTCCATAATTTTATGAAATATTTATATAAGAATGAGCAACTTCACTTTTCTAGTCTATTCAAAAGATAAATACTTTCACAATCTATTTATTTCAATAAAATTATGTTAGAAAGGGGATGGAAGTAGAGGTGTCAACCGGGCCGGCCCGGCACAAGTCATGGCACGGTTCAGCCGTGCCTAGGCCGGCCCGGCACGGGAAAATACCGTGCCCGGGCCCGTGCCGTGCTTGCCCCGGCACGGTTCGGCCCATGGCACGGCACACCGGCACGGGTTCGTCACGTGTAGGGTGTCCCCCGAGCCTGAGCCCGCGATCGCCCCTCCCGCAAAAAAGACCATGGGTCGGGTCTGATTGGACCCGACCCACGGTCCAACGATGCCCGAACCGTACAGCCAGGCCAGGCCCGAGCAGGCCAGGCCAGGCCCGAGCAGGCCAGGCACGGCACAGTACAGTAACCGTGCCGTGTCTGGCCCGGCACAAAGACACACTCTGTGCTCAAAAAACGGGCTGGCCCGGCCCGGCCCGTTTGACACCTCTACATGGAAGGAATAAAAATTCAAGTACATTACTATATGAAATATTTCATATATTATGCACATATTATATGATAAAATTACCAAGAAATAAATATATAATTACGAAAATTATCTTGCTAGATTTATAAATATTAAGATATGAATATATTATAAGCAAGTTAGAAAACTATAGTTTAAAATTATTTGGAAATCTTTTTTTTGTCCCAAACATTATTAAAATAATAAATTTTGGAATTTTCTAGAAAATATTAATAAAGTAAAAATTTCACTAATCTTTTCTATGTAAAAAAGATTAAATACGTAAGGAAAAGATTAAAAATAATCTCACCATACATGAAAGCTTTTGCAAAACCCAAGACCACACATCACAAAGTTGTTGTAGCCTATAGATAAAAAAAATAAAAAAATACCTAAGATAACACACGTGTTTAGTGCTCCAATCATTAACTAGAATAATAATAAAATCACAAATTACAATAACACCCTCAAGCTGATATGCAAACATCAAAAAAATCAAACTTGAAAAAAAGATAAATTGAGACATCCTCCTCAAGTTCTTCATGAATATGTTTGGAAATTAAAAAAAAAAAAATACTTGCATGTGATTTATTTATCTGTGAAGTACTAGATTAAAAAAAAATCTCATTATCTAACTATCATATAAAAAAAAAATAAATGAACATCCAATATCTTTGAGTATTTGTCTGACGCAAAAAATTTCACTTGTAGTTATAATCACGGCTATACACTCTATTTCTATATTAAATCTAAAAATTTTTGTTCTTATTATTTTTTTTAGGAAATTATGATTATGTCAAAAAAATATATAATGACTCATAGTGAATCTCATCTCTATGCAAAACTAGTTAGATAATGAGTACTCGTTCTCTTATGATTTCATCTGTAGTTATAATCGTGGCCGTGCATTGTCACATACGAAAGGTCACAAATTGTCCCAATTAGTATATATACATGAATGCAACCCAAAATATAAATCTTTAAAAGAATATCCAAAACATATCCCATATGTGACAAAGCAATATCATTTTTGACCATATATTATCTCAATCCTACAAATCTATTTGAATCTCTTTAGATTATTCATTTTAATATTTAATTAAAAGAGTTCTTTAAGTTAGGTTAGGTGATCGTAATTCTCAACTCAACATCTTAGATAATCAAAATATCTTTCATATATTTTAATAATAAATATTTTTTTTATCACATGTGTAATCCAAAAGATATAACTTAAACTAAAAATCTAACAAATCAAACCGTCAAGGTTTGTTTCAAGTTGTATAAGATCTTCCTCTATCTACAAACTAGATATGTGTACTGTGACTAACCTCAAAAACCAAATGATTGATCGATACATAACTCCCCATCAAGATCATCGTGAAGAAAAATAGTCTTCACGCTCTATTAATATATCAGCCATGTGTAAAAAGTTACAAGATTTATAAGTACTTGTGTGAATGTGATCTTGACCTAAGAAGCACCGACACGAACACGAATACGGAGATACAATACGACAGGATACGAGAACAGAATAATTTTTTAAAAACTAAGATACGAATACGACTAGAATACGACATAAAATCCTAGATCTCTTTTAGTGATCATGGTCTTATAGTTGGGAGGCTATTTAATTTCAAATTGGATACTAGCTTGCATAGAGTAAATGATCAGTACAAATTCTTTACATTTTTCTTTGAAATAACCTTATCGCATAAAAAAATAAGAGACAAAGATATATATATATATATATATATATATATTCATAACATAATCAATGTTCAGAGCAGTAGTGTTGATTAATAATGAAATACTTGGAATCTGATACCTGCCAGAAAAGATTAATATATATGTGTTTTTCATTATTTTTTATTGTGATAGTGAGACAACGAGATATATAATCTCCAAATCAATATTTTATGAGTGAACAAACACATAACTTTATTGTTTCTTTTTCAGAAAGAAAATTCAACATGTAACAATTATTATGTATATTTTTCAGACAATAAAAAAACCAGTGGACATTTTCACAAAGTCTTTGAAAAAATATCAACTCACCTTCCTTGCTTCCAAATTTGATGTAATAAAAATTACACATCACCTTGAGAGAAAATATTATAATTTATTAATTTTTTAATATATATTTTTTTGTTTATTATTATTAATAAGATGACCCAATATATGAATTATCATAATCTATTGATCTATTATTTAAAAAAAACTACATATTTGCTTGAAGCTATTGAAGTTGTTGAATATTTTTTAGATTAGGTTTTGACACATGTATCTTTTAAGCTTTTACACTCTCTAGGCAAGCTAAAAATAAGCCATATTCCAAAAAAAAATGTCAGTACTCACTTATACTCTGCTAGAATCTAATTAAAAATGCTTATACATTTTTTTTGGTACTAAAGAAAACAAGAAAGATATATTTTAATATCAAAAGTATCATATAATCTTAACTTGAGAAAATATCTTGAACAAAGTAAGTACTCATAAAATTCTAAAAAACAGGCTAAATAATATCTCCTCATTACAAAAAATTTAAAATGACACAATAAAGAAAACTAAAAAAAATTTAATTTATGAGATATTTTGTGATTAACATCACAATTCACATCTCTTCAAAAATATTATAGAACACTCTTACTAAAGAGTAGTGTCTAGGATGCCTTCAAGAAAAGAGAGCTAGCACAAAAGTGACTTTAGGCTGAAAAAAAAAATCCTTAGAAAGTAGTTTCCTCTAGACATTATATAAGGGATATATTTTGGAAACATGGTCATTCCTCAAGCAAGGAATGCTTCCTCTAGAAATTCTACCAAATATTCGAATGGATTTCCCTAATATAGGAGAAACTTAAGAAAGTGAAAATATTTGAGGAGAATGAATCAATAAGACTAAATAGATAATGCTCAAAAGGATCTTTGGTTATTTTATCATTTTTACTAACTCATTTTGTAGGAGTTTATGTATAAAAAGTTTAATGTATGATTTCATAATTAGTATATCAAATGTAAAAACTATTTAATATGTATTTTAATATACTAACTATTTTTTTTTATGAAATAACTCAAAAATCAAAAAAAAAAAAAAATAGTATCTGAAACATAAAAAAACGTATCAAATAAAACTTATACAATCATCAATAAATATAAAAAAAATACTTAAATCTCTCTCAGATCTCATCTCTATAACATCCTCATATATCTAAATATATTAAATAAATTTGTACATTCTCACATAGGTAAGAGTGAAAAGATGAGAAAATTTTGTATGATTTCCTAATTGACTCACCTTCAACCCTAATAAAGAGATATTTCTAATACTAAGATATAATATTCTCAACTTAGACAATGATAAATAGTAAGTACAATACTTAAACACATAATAAGAAATCTTACTATAAAAGTAAGAATATATATATATAATTCTACTTGGTTGAACAAAAAATATTTTAAAACATTTTTCGATCACAGAAACAAACATCATGCACTATTAATACCTCTACTCTCAAACTCAAAAGTTATGAAATCTCATCGTATATTTGTATTGTTTGGAATAAATATAGTGACGTTTATAAATCTCACAGCATATATTCATGTTCTTAGAATAACATAATAGCTAATAATAAATCTTCTAAAATTATTGAATATGATAGTATCAAAGTAGATTTTTTATTTCTTAATCATATTATATTTATTCTTGATTACCATGTTAATATTCTTTCAGTGAAATATTTTTTCAGGAAATTCAATTTTAATTTTATTTTTGTATCCACTCATTTTTATTTATAAGATTAAAAAAATATCTAAGGAAGACTCTATTTGGAATTAATCTACATGAATTATATCTTTTCTCCATACAATAAAATTTTTTTCTGGATATTTGAATATTTTGAACTCTACCTGTGTATTTTCAACATAATTATCCACCATTGGCTACATTGAGAACATAGTACCATATTCTTATGGATATTTATACACTATAATATGAAATGTACAATTGGAAAAATGTGATAAGGTTTCCTATCCTTTTTGGCAGCCTGGTGTGAATAGGAACTCATTCAACTTGATATACTAAGATATATAATAACCTAAAGAAATACAACAAAGAGCTTTGTGTATTTAATCACCTTTGTGATGATTTCACATGATATTATATATATATATATATATATATATTCATTATGTATCACATGTATTTATTATTATTTAAATATTTTATAAAATGATAAAAATCAATTTTATAGAAATATTAAAAAAAAACAACCCATTATAATATATGTCAGACAAATTCAATATGTATTGCATAAATTATATGATTATATAAATCATTTTATATTGACACTCCCCCAAAACATAAGGTGACCAAAAAAAATAGATTACAAGTTAAAATAATTCGGGCATTCTTACTTGGGAGGAATGTTGCAAATTATTTTTAATACATAATTTTAACTAGAAATTACATCATTAATTAGATATCTTCTTTTATCATTTTTTACCAAGTGCGCTTTCAAATCATATATCTTGAAAAGAGATAGTTTAGCCTGCATCCTAGGAGTTTTGAGATCCACAAATAACGAACAAAGAATGGAAGATCGTGTGTCGAAGGGGATCCATGTTTGATCCCCTTTTAACTTGTAATTAATGATTGATGAAAGAAACACCAAACATATCCCAAACTTCTCGCTCCCACCGGCCAAAACTTGTCACACTCGCTTCGGTGGGCTCACCACTGTAGCTCGAACTTTAAGACACTGTAACAGCAATCGGCACTAATGCCAGGTGCAATTGAAAGCTGCTTTTTCAAGTGTCAGTAGCGGAATGTTCTATCAATCGGGGATAATTACTTTGTCTAAGATCTCATTCTAATACTATATAAATTAGAACTTGTGGCTTTAAACTATGACTTACTTGGATACTTCAATACCCAATGAGTGTGAAGTATTTTTTACCCAAGACTGGTGAGTTTTTAGTGAGTGATAATGCTGACTTTTTTGATCATGAGTTTATATTAGTAAGTAAGAGAATAAAAAAATCCAAAAAATACTAGTAAACTTGTTACTTTTCCTTGCACTTTAGTAATTCTACTCGGATCTCCATCTAGGATAGAGAGTCACTCATTGCTACTATTGAAATTATTGATCAATAGTATGATTATACCCTTATAAAATTATCATATATACCAATAAATATAGATCTTAGTGACTCTATAGAACTTAGGGTTCCTTAAAAAAAATCTCAATCAAGTACAGACAATATAGTAGTTGAAGAGTCTACTCCAGTTCAGACTCATGATGAGCCAAAGACTATGAAACCTAACTTCCCATTACCTATGACATATATTAGAAAGAGAAGACATACATAATCTCCTTAAATCAAAGACGAATCTATCAAGGAGCCAAATGATCACGTGATTGATCTTCTTATTTTGATCATCACTCAATCTCATAGGTATTTTCATGTGTGTGTGTGTGTGTGTGTGTGTGCGTGTCATATACCTTCTTTTATTATTTCTCTTGACAGCACTTAAACATTTAGGTCTCCTGAAATATTATCTCACTCAAGGATAATTCATCTTAAGATGAGACTTGTATCAAATAAAATTACTTAACATACAATATGAATTAGTAGGACACTATTTCACCAATGGCCAAGATGAATTCTATGAATTTTTATTTTTCTGTCAGCATCTCACAAATAGATGATACACCGAGTAGACATGAAAAATATTTTATCATGGTGACCTCAAGAAAGATATATATATATATGAAGCAATCAATTAAATTTATATAAGTACAATCATGTACAATTTTCAGGTTGCAATTTATAGATTACAATATTATGATTTGCAAGATTTTCACATGCAATTCATCTCCTTAGATTTACAAAGGTGAATTACAAATTTCTCTTTATTTTTCTAGAAAAATTCTTATTGCTATATAGTTTTACTAATTGTACACATGAATGATATTTTGATTTTGGTAAATAAATTAGTTAGAAATCACTAGACTCAAAATGTACTCATTCACATTTATTGGCAAAAATAATTTCTAAGACTCATGTTTTTTCAATATAAAAATAATTTACTTTATGAGAGATATTATCTTATCACAAAAGAGATAAATACTAGATACTCTAACAATTATTAGACTTTTTGGGTATGCTCTAGTAGATTCTCATATTGATCTAAATATTAATTTCTCTTTTAATGCGACTCTTACAATTAACTCTGCAATCTATAAGAAAATCATATGAGAAATTAATTATTTGATTATTACCCGACCAAATATATATATCATTAGTATAATTAATTATTTCATAAATTCTCTTCGACAAATTTGCCTAGATGCAGTTCTTCACAACTAAGGCATATGAAAAAACTTCAAAACTTTAAATTTATTTTAATAATCACAGATATTTATAATTTACCAACTTTTCTAATTAAAGTTGAGCACACCTTGTACCAAAATGAGATATAGTCTCCTACAAAAATAATAGACAAATAATTTTTTTGAGATCCAATATTTAAATAAACTTTTAGACAATGATAATTATTATTTGTGAGATATTTTGAATCTAACACTTGAGAAGATTTGGTATTCATTATCTTCTCTATTATTCTTTACTATGTTAATCACACAACGAGATATATCATATTCAATTCAGCATTTCACAAGCTGATGGAATATGTAGCAGCGAACTACTTTCTTAAAAAGAAAATTCAAGATATAACTATTACTACAATATATATTCATACAACAAAACAGCCAGCAAGCATATTGATAAATACCTTAAATAAACATCAGCTCACCTTTCTTTATTATAAGTTTGATGTTTTAGAATTGTACATATCAATTTAATGAAAAATATTATAATAATTCCTTTTCATCTTATTATATATTTTTTCTTCTTCTTTATGTTATGTTGATAATTGTACCCAATTAGTGAGATACTCCGACAAAAATTGCCCATTATATAAGGGGGTTGCCTGTATGTTTCATTTATATTATGTATTATTATTATTATTATTATTATTTAATCTTCTTGAATTTTACACTGTAAAAATTTTCACATTCACAATTATTACTTTGAGACACTTATTCACTATAATTCCTTTTTCATTTTTATTATCACTTTTTGTATATCAAAATTTAGAACTCATGTTGTCAATTTTCTAAGATATCCTGCAAAGTGCATTTTGCCTCTAGACATGATATGTTGATTTTTCTTCCACTCAGGACATATATATTTCTCCTACTCATGATTATTAGTTTTTGTCATGATAAATATTGTATCTCAAGTCCTACAAAAAATATTAAAAAATTAGACTGGTTTCTTTATATGTGTACATTCAGGTAGATGTATGAAAATAAACCAAGTTCAGAAAATATATTGTCATCACAACTATGCAGGATAAAAAAAAAAAAAAAAAACTTGGATTATAATAATAAAGTAACAGATTATCATCCTGGATGATTTAGAGGCATCCTATATAATTTTAATTAAAAAATATTAAAGTACCAAATTAATGAAATACGGATAAAAAAAGGTAAATCAATAACAACTTAGATTATAATAATAAAATAAAATACAAATGAATTAAATATGTGCGAAAATTATATTAAATTAAAATTAAATTCATATCTCCAACTCTAATAATATTAGAATGTATTATGGCGACGATGATGATGATTATGATTTATTATAACGCATTTGCTTATGAAGATGCAAGAACTCTAATATATTATGCGATAAATTCAAGTATTGGCCTGAGATATCACTTGCGAGCAACATCTGAAATTCTCATTATTAAAATACATTTGGGCTTCAACGTGGAGGCCAACCCTACCACTAGATATCAACCTGCCACAATCACCACCAATAAAACAGAAAATTAATTGTCTTGGTCACATCGGAGGTTGGACTTCTTACTTAGCGATGGAGAAAGGGGACAACAAGACAGCATGGGATAATTGAGGGCTACTGTCATTACAATATACATGTCTCTCTAATTATATAAATAAAAGAGGAACTTTAATATAAGAGAAACCTTATACTAACCGCGAACCATGTTGGATTTGCGCGGCTTTATTTTTAGAAATGAAACTAGCCATCATCTCATGCAGCTTTTCACTAGCCTGGCAAATCAGCCAAGAGTCAAACACTGCCAACATTTTGATTGTACAAAACCCAGAATAAGCATTTATCACTATACGTACATCTGCTATATGTGCATGGCGAAGCTCAAGCCAGACAGGGTCATGTTCCTCCAGAAGAACCTCTTTTCTTTCCGTCCGATCATTAGTTTTACTAGGCACCTAAACAGAAAATTACTTACATAACAAAAGAAGGGAAATGTATGTATGTATGTATGTATTTATGTATATATGTATGTATGTATGTACATATGTATGTATGTTTGTGTGTCTGTATGTATGTATGTACGTACATATGTATGTATGTTTGTGTGTCTGTATGTATATATGTACGTACATATGTATGTATGTTTGTGTGTCTGTATGTATGTATGTACGTACATATGTATGTATGTTTGTGTGTCTGTATGTATGTATGTACGTACATATGTATGTATGTTTGTGTGTCTGTATGTATGTATGTACGTACATATGTATGTATGTTTGTGTGTCTGTATGTATGTATGTACGTACATATGTATGTATGTTTGTGTGTCTGTATGTATGTATGTACGTACATATGTATGTATGTTTGTGTGTCTGTATGTATGTATGTACGTACATATGTATGTATGTTTGTGTGTCTGTATGTATGTATGTACGTACATATGTATGTATGTTTGTGTGTCTGTATGTATGTATGTACGTACATATGTATGTATGTTTGTGTGTCTGTATGTATGTATGTACGTACATATGTATGTATGTTTGTGTGTCTGTATGTATGTATGTACGTACATATGTATGTATGTTTGTGTGTCTGTATGTATGTATGTACGTACATATGTATGTATGTTTGTGTGTCTGTATGTATGTATGTACGTACATATGTATGTATGTTTGTGTGTCTGTATGTATGTATGTACGTACATATGTATGTATGTTTGTGTGTCTGTATGTATGTATGTACGTACATATGTATGTATGTTTGTGTGTCTGTATGTATGTATGAATTAATATAACTCACCTCGTGTATATATTTATTTCCCTCCATATTAAGTAAATCATGGCACATGGCATCATAAGTCCACTCGTGTATGACAGGAGCAATCTAGAAATGTAAAAAAAGAAATATGAATAGTAATGATGAACCCAAGCTATGTAACAATCATGTCATGAGTCAATACAACAAATATGTATCTACCTGATCAACTGGTCTGTCGAGGATGAGAAGTTGGCAGGTTTCTGTCTTAGGAAAGTGCTCGACCTTTTGTTTATATTCTGATAGCCGGTCCCATACTCTGGCAGCAAGGTTTGTAGGAATCAGATCACGGAAAGTTGTCACAGTTGTGTTGTCGACTGTTTTGGGAGCACGATATCGAACGTGTGGAAATTCCTGACGGGTAAATAAAAGGCTCTAAATATAATCAAAACAACAGATCACAGTTCAATGATCAATGTATTTACCCTTAGTGATGCTAACACTGTAGCAATGCGAGTGGCCATCACATTCAAGCAAGCATCACCAATGGGATAATCCTCATCATCTACAAAAAGTTCTTCCAAGGCCCTTTGATGATCAGTGACAAAACCCTGTAAAATGACACGAGTTGGCATTCCAAAAAAGAAATCCTGAATAAAATGTCTCATAAAATTATGTCAGAACTACATTGCTTCGAACATATCATGCCATCCGTCGGCAAAAAATTATTTTGCAAACTTAATCAGATATGTAGTTTCCATTATACAACCTAACTTCGAAATAGTTAATTAGCACAACAAAACCCAGTATATCATCTAATGTGGTTAATAAAAAAAATTAAATTGCTTTATCGTATATAGATATATATACACCAAATATATCATTCCATATAACATTTATACCACAACTATTAAAACCTAACTAACAAAAAATCATATCTAAACAATATCTCAATAAATCAATATCTTCCATAGTCTACAAAATATGTCTGATTGTGCAGCTCAAAACAATTACGCATGATTTGGAAAAAAAAAAATTTACATCTAGTTGATATTTATTTTTGAGAGAAAAAAAAATAACTTTTATCAAGATCAACGAGAAAAAATATATTTTTTATGTCTAACTAATATAGATGTGTCAAATGAGTTATGCCGTGTCGACACGACTCATTTTTTGGTGGCTCAGTTAGGCCACCGTGTTGTGCCTGACACGACACAACTTGAATATTGCCTGCCCGGCATAGCCAGGACAGCAAGGGCAGGTTCAGGCCAAATCATGCCGGGGCATGCATGGTCATGTCAGGCCATGCAGAGTCGTGCTTGGAGGCTGCCAGCCTAGTCAGCCAATCGCTGGTTAATGTTTATGATTTTAATTTTTTTTTTTTGCAAATATAAAATTTTAAATTATCTATTATGAGTTATGATATTATATTATTTCACATAATTCACAAAAAAAAATTATTAATATAAATGATATTTTAATAATCAAAAATATCTAAAAAACATATTCATCATCCGATCCAAAAAAATAAAATAAAATAACACAATATTGTAACATAAAAATCATTTATAATAATCATACAAGCTCAATCACAAAGTTATTCAGTATAAGTATATTACTGATCATCATCACGTAAATATCTGATAGTAAAACTAGTAATTGACTCAACATTCTCAAAGTCTCATGAGTCATCAATTTTTAGCAATTCTTCCGATCTTGTTCCAACCATATTCTAAATATCTAATCTCGAATCCTCCTATATCCTTCATGATGCTATTACCTCAACGATATCTAGTCATAGTCAAGATTTTTTATTCAAAATGATTTTGGCTGCGATAGAAAAAATAAATTTTAATGTTACTTAATACCAGAAGAATTAGTAGATCTTGTGTCATCTAAGACAATATAAGATAGGTGAACTCATATGATTTTTACCATTATAAAATATCAAAATTCTTGTTATTATTATGTGATATAATTGAGCAGTAATCAATATCTAAGTACCGAGATAGCTCGCTCCAATTCGATGGTCAACCCCATCATTTTCTTCTCACTAACTGAATAGAGAAATCATTATCTCCAAATACGGTGTCTATATCTACTCTCAAAGTGTAGCTATAATTACTACCATACCTAGTATCGTAATATGTAAATAACTCGTTCAATTTTTTATGAATGAACCCTTTAAGTTAGTGTTCCTATTTCATGTACGTGGATATGCATGTCAAAATTTTCTCTAAACCTTCCACCTTAACCCTAAGATTAATGCATGCTAGAGGAGTCAATCAGGCTGGGCCGGCACAGTTCAGCCCGGCACCAGAATATCCCGTGCCCAGGTAAGGCACAACCCGTGCCGTGCCGTGGCAAACCGGGCCTCGTGCCGTGCCTGACCCAGCACGGTTCGGTGGCCCATGGCATGGCCCGTAGGCACGATTGAGGTCACCATTCACACCCAGCCCGACATCCCGCACCCTCATGAGTCACGAGTCATGATGGGTTCACTGTGACTCTGGACAACGCCAAGCCAAGCATCCAATTCCTCGTCCCGCAAAAAAGAGAGTGGGTCGGTTCCAATCAGACCCGACCCAATTCACCCCCCCCCCAACGGGAAAAAAAAAATTTAAATTATTGTCATTAAATCTCGCCTCCAACGGCAAGGGGGCAGAATCCAACGGCCATCATGATTCTGCCCCCTAAAAAATTAAAAAAAAATTAAAAAAAATGACTTTTTTTAAAAAAAAATTATTTTCTTTAATCTATAAAATCCACCCCTTCCTCTATAACATTTATATTTTTCATAAATATTTATTCTCTCAAATCTCACATTTTCTCTCTCTCAAAACTCTTGCTCCTCTCTCTCAAGACTCGGGAAATCGAGATTTCATCATTTAGCTTGGCTTTTCAGGAATTTCAACTTAGGTTTTGAATTTTAAGATAGACTGTGGTGCACCATGCACGTGATCGACCTGACTGCTTTACCGAGTAATTTATTTTAAGTTTTTTTTACTCTCTCTCTCTCTCTCTAGTCTCTCTCTAGACCTAAAATAGATATATTTAAAATCTATCATCTAGTCTCTAAATAAGTGTCATATTTAACAAAAATCCTAAAAAATAACAAAAACTAATGAAACATATTTAAATTTAGAAAATAAAAATATTACACAGAAATATGAGACTGCTGAAACTTTGGTTTTTTCAGTCGTATCAACTCAAACTTCTAAAAAACAAAAAACTATGATAACTTCTGTAGTTTGAACTCATTTTAATATAATAAAATAAAAAGATATTAGGAGTGAGAAAGAAGAAATGACATAGAACATATATTGTATGAGACTTTTAACATGTAAAAGTTCATTTGGGACTGGGCACCTTAAGAGACATGCCGAATTATGCACCAAAAAACATGACCATTAGATCCTAGGCAAACCCAACTTGGCACTATATTTTTTAAGACTGGATCGAGTTCATTCTCAAAGTTTACTCTCTTCATATATACCAGCGAGTTGGGTAGGGACGGCATGACCAGACTTATCACATTGATAGGTCCTCCGATCGGATTTTCGGAAGATCTAAGGGTAGTGCACATAATACAGACATATTTTCAGTCTGCTTATCGTAGAAATTCTAGGTCCACATCTAGGAATAACATACTAAAATTGTATATATTAGAAAAACAAAAAATAATCAATGAATTTATGACATATAGTGGAGTGGTGTCCGTGATGTCCGATATCTGGACAAGTCACGATAAATCATCTTATACATGTCTCACCAGCCACTATGTAGATTCTAACTGGACTATGAATAAAAAAATTTTAGGATTTCCTGAGATTCTTCAATATCATGATGACCCGGTCATTTTTGAGTGTATGATAAAAATCTTTAGGAAATATAAAATTCAAAATAAAATTTATAGTATCACATTTAATAACACATCTAATAATGAAGTATCGACTAACATGTTTGTTTGTAATATTAGAGACGCACCATTAGAAGAGATTTTTCATGTCAAATGCATGTGTCACATGATTAACCCGATTGTTCAAGCGGGTATGAATGTGTGTTCGCCCGTGTTGGATAATATACATAATGCATTAAAATATATTCGTACTCCTCGCAGACAACAAGAGTTTGGTTATCTCTGTTTGTCAGCGAATCTTAAGAGAAAGAAATTTCAATCGGATATGAGATATCATTTAAATTACACGTATCTGATATTGGAATCATGTGTTGGATACGAACACGTGATATCCGACTACGTCAATAGTAAGAGTGACGAACTTATTATTGACGATACTTACTGAGCTTCAGAAATTTTATTTATGAAATTCCTGAATATTTTTTATGACAAGACGAACATGTGTTCATCAGTTTATACGCCCACGACTTGCATTGCACTCAAGTGCATATGCAACATTAGTAGCATGTTTAGGAAGTATCGAGCTGACCCGATACTTAGCCATATGGCTGCATAGATGGAAACCAAATACTTGAAGTATTGATCCACTGTTCCATCTCTTTATTACCTCGCTGCATGCATGGACCCTAAGATTAAGGTGGAAGGGGTAGAATACATCATGACTTACATTTCCTCGTCATGAACTTGGAAGAGCCACCTGAATGGTTCATTCATGAGAAGTTGACTGACTTATTCACATACTACGATACTAGGTATGGTGGTGGTAGTAATATGACTGTGATTACGGACATGAATACCTTGTTTGGAGATGATTTTTTCATTCAGCTAGCGAAGGGAAAATGTAGGAGTGGACCATCACATAGGAGCGAGCTTTCTCGGTACTTAGATACCGATTACTGCTAGGGCTGTAACCGAGCCAAGCTACTCGTGCGCTGCTTGGCGTTCAGCTCGTTAGAAGCTCGCTTGAACTCGTTTATTAAGTTAAACGAGCCAAGCCCGAACATCATTTCGAGGCTTGTAAGTTAAATGAGCCGAGCTTGAGCACCCTCAAACTTGGCTCGTCAGCTCATAAACAGGCTCGTGAGCAAGCTCGTTAACAGACTCGTAAATATGGAGAATGCTTGATGCACAACAAATTTTTCCTACAAATGAACATGATGAATATTTTAACTCTTGAACTTCAATTAAGTTAATTGAACTTTTATTATCTTATCTTTTTAATTTAGTTGTACGTTGGCAATTTTAGATGAATATTTTCTTTAATTCCTGAACATCATTTTGAGGCTCGTAAGTTAAACGAGCCGAGCCCAAGCACCCTTAAACTCAGCTCGTCATCTCATAAATAGGCTCGTGAACATGCTCGTGAATAGGCTTGTGAGCAAGCTCGTTAACCAGGCTCGTGAACAAGCTCATGAACAAGCTCGTGAACCAAGCTCGTGAACAGGCTCATAAGTTAAACGAGCCGAGCCCGAGCACCCTCAAACTCGGCTCGTCAACTCGTAAACAGGCTCGTGAACAAACTCGAGCCTACTCCTTTAAAACTGAGCCAAGCCGAGCCTGCCTAATACTCAGTTCGGCTCGGCTCGGTTACACCCCTAATTACTGCTCAATCCTATCAAATTCTGATACTAAGAATCTTGATATATTACAGTGGTGAAAATCATATGAGTCCACCTTTCCCGTACTATCTAGGATGACACGAAATCTTCTGACTCCTTCGGTGTCGAGCATAGCATCGGAGTCTACTTTTTCTGTTGCAGTGAACGTGATTTTAGATAGAAGATTGAGATTACGTCCAGATATTGTTGAGGCCTTGACTTGTTTGAAGAATTAGGAGGATTCGAGGTTTAACATCCATGATCGTGCTGGAGCTGGGACTAGGACAGGGACTACAGCTGCATCCACAGCGAAAGTGGAGGAGTTGATTGCTGATGATGATGATCCATATAATACTGATCTTGATGTTGCGGCTGATGATGCTCATGATATGTTGATTGACAATTGATGATAATCTACAGTTTTTTGATTTTGATGTTTTGTTTTTTATTGATTGTACGTATTATTTATACGTTACTTTTAAACTTTAATTTGTTTGGTTCGAACCTTCAGTATCTAATGACTGATTGATCATTTTTTATTTCGTTTGCTTATGTTTTTTTTACTTTTTAATTTTTAACAAAATTTATTGATTGATTTATTTTTTTGTTTTATTTTTTCATTTAAATATTTATAACTCTATTATTTAATTCTAATAAATTATAAACTAATTTTATATATAATTTAATATATTATATAATTAAACTAAAATTTAAAACTATAAAATTTATTTAAAAAAATTTTACATGGCCCGTATGCCCAGGTTAGGGCCCAACCGGCCTGGCTTTTATAAACCGTGTCGTGCCTGGCCCGACACAAAAGCAAGGCCGTGCTCTAAAAGAATAGGTCGGGCCGGCCCGCCACTGCCGGTTGACACCTCTAATGCATGCAGACAGACTAAAAAAATTAAATGGTAAACTAATATTTTAAGTACTTAGTTTTCATCTTAATAGTCATATCATTAAATATATGATAATTTCTAAACTTCATAGATATGTCACAAATATTCATATATGTACCTGAGTACAATACAAGTGGTGAGTGTGTAAACAAGCAAACACATGTTTATCATGTCATAAAAAATTTTTAGGAATTTCATAAATAAAATTTATGTATCTCAATCATTATCGTCGATAATAGGTTTGTAACTCATATTATTGACGTTATCAGATATCACATGTCATTATCTAATACATAACTTCAATATCTGGTAAGTATAATTCCAACAATGTCTTACTTCCATTTGAAATTTTTTTTTCTTTAAACCTGCAGACAATAAAAAACTATTAAACTCATGTTGTCTACTAGGTATCCAAAAATATTTTAGTGATTTATATATTTTTTGTAGAGTGAGAAAAGTAACTTTTATTCTCACTTATACTATCAAGTTAATGATGTAACACATACATCTAATTTGAAAATTCTTTCCTAATAACTTATCACTAATGATCCTAATAAATATGTTAATGACTACTCCCTTATTAGATGTATTATCAAATATAATATCAAATATTTCATTTTGATAATGATAATCTCTAAGGATTATCATTATTCACTCATATATAGTAGGTTTATCATGAAGATGAATAATCTCTAAAAATCCTAAAATCTTTTTATTAAATATTCATTTAAAATTTACATAGTAAGCGATGAGACAAACAAAACAAGCATCATCACGACTAATCAAGATATGGGATGTCACAGACATCATGCTACTATATAGCCTAAATTCATTGGTTAGTATTTATTTTTCTAACTTATAATATTCTAGTATGTCATACCTATATATGAACCTAGGATCATACAATATACAAACTGAAAATATGTTTGCATGATATTAACTATCCTATGATCTTCTGAAAATCTAATTAAAAGACTCATTGTGTTAATCAACTAGTCATGTCTTCTTTTCCTAACTCATTACAGTATATGAAGAGAGTCAATATAGAAGTTGTACAAGATTCAACCTCAAATATCATATTACTCGATTGAATTTGCCTATGATCTAATATATCATATTTTTTTGTGTAATGATCGAAATATCTCTATAAGTGCATTGTCTTATACACACTCCATTTATAAAAAATTTTACAATACTAAAAACTCATGGCGAGATAATTAAAAAACCCCATCAATTTTACCAGCTATTAGAGGCAAGTTTTTGTAAATATTTTAATTTTACTTTAAAAGATTGGGAAGGGCAGGCTCAATCCGATTGAACCATGCCTGATACCTAGTCTGAGGTCCTAGGTCATTGTACCCGTGCCGCTGGACCATACCTGCGGGCCAGGCACTGAGTCCAGGCACAGTTCTGGACAATGCCATACCAAACCAGGCACGACTCAGTCAGGCCATGCCTTAGGCTGTGCCCAGGGCACCTGGCCAACTTGCCACCTCTAAACTAATAAATCATTTAACTGTGATTGGTTACCGGCAATTTTGAAATATTTTGAAAAATCATCTTGGTCACTTGAAAAAAATATCCTAGTATTTCACACAAATATCTAAATAAATATTGTCACTACATGTCTTACTTGGTAATATATATTTTTTATATGGATATGCCTTCATAGTGCATGCTCACTTACAAACAACAATAAACTTTCCCAAAGATCATAATATCAATTCAGTCTCATTTGATAGGACACGTAACTCTTTTATAATTACATGAGATTATCCTGGATGAGATAATATCTAAAATAAAATGAATATATTCATATTATCAAAATAAGTAGTAAGAAAATAAAAAAATAAAAAATATATAAGTATGATAAAACTTGTAAAATCAAAAATTTAGTACAACTCTTATTTCATTTCATATGATAATCAAAATGATAATATTAGAGATGATTACAGAATTATTTGGCTCATTGATAGACTTGCCTATGATTGGAGCATATTACATGTCTAATTCTCCTAATATAAATTATAAAATCTATGTGATCAATTCTCCCAATTTTTAACTCATCATGAGTATGAACTATGATAGACTCATGGACTACTTTTCTTGTAAGTCGAATTGCTAACTTCTAAGTTGATGTATGGCCTACCTTCAATCACATGTGAAGATTCATTGAGAACAGCAAGTTTATTTCAGGAAAAAAATACAAGTGATTTGTTCACAAAAAAAAAAATTAAAAAGTCATATGAACATATCATTAACTATTTTGATCATGATCTTCCGATTACTCATCAAAAGAAATAAAAAAATTATAATTTAATATTTGAAAACCTTATAAGATAATAATAAATGATAGTTTCAAATATTGTATTATGTTTATTAATTATTATACTTAACATATAGAATTATTTGTTTTTAAAGAAAATATAATTCATATATGATAGAAAATATAAAAAATAATATTTCTTTAAAATATATTTAAATTTAGTGTTTTAATTTTTTTTGAGAGTAAAATAATTTTGCAAAAATCATGTATCGGTAATGATGTCAAATGGATAGTTAAAAATGAAAAATAAAATATTTAATTGAAATAGATAAGATATTTCTACAATATAAAAATGTTTATAAATATTTTTAGAGATTTTATGACTATATGGAATGAACCATAAACATGTTATACTCAATAAATTATCACTCATGTACTATATTACCCACATCTAAGTCTTTTACTTGTCATTTTTCTTCTCTTTATAATTTCTAAATTCTTATTTATGATTCAAAGATTTTGAATCATTCAATATAACAATAAATTATGTTGTATAAATTTGTATCATTACTAGCAATCAAACTTTAGAACTTGTATCTAGGCCATCTAGTAAATAAATAGTTGAGAGTAACTAAGATTTTATTATGAAGATTTTATCCAATAGAAATGTTAATTAATTTGAAAACCAAACTTATTGTAATGAGTTTCACTCAAATATTTAAAATAAATTATTGAGATAAGCTTTTCGTGTAGACAATATATCTTCTGTCATGTTGTTAAATTTATTGCTTCTACATATCACATATGAGAAGTATATTAGTTAGTTATATGGAATGATCCGACATGATAATATAGAGATAGAGGCATATATATATAAAAAAGTCACTAAGCTTTACTAAACTAAAAATAAATTGTGCTTGTAAATTATGCAAATATCTTACATTGGTCATTGCATGCGCCAAGAGTATTATTCCGAAGATTCTCTTTTGCTATATCTTTTTAAGTCTATTGATGTGTTTTTGATTACTCATGTTTTCAATGACATGTTTCAGATGCTAGTTTAAATTTGTTGTTGGTTTAAGTAAATGACATTATTATTATTATTTATTATAATAATATTAGATAATCAGTTGTGTATTTCCCACATAAAGCAGTATCATTGAAATGAGTTATTGATAAAAAATTTTGATTACTTTCATTATTTTTTAAGATCAATATTGTTTATTCAGATGAGCAATTATTTTGTCACCGTACAAATATGCATTTTATATTGTCTAAATTTTAAGTATCAAATTGTGAACTTGATATAGATCTCTCCATCAACACAAATACTTTTGTTGATTGTGCACGATATATGATAATTATAACAAACTTTAATTATTTGAAAAATACTAGACCAGGTACCACTTATATTATCAATAGAATTGGTAAATTTATAGGTTCTCATAGCCAGACATGCCCAGATGCTACTTGATGTACTTAGCCATGTGAAGAAAATGTTGAAGCTCAAATATTATCTCCTAAAAAAATAAAATTCAAATATTTTTTTTTAAATTAATTACATAAATATAATATAAGAATATAACAACACCCACATGTGAGCTCCATTAAATTAGACATTTTACTAGATGAATTTTTCTATTTTGGACCAACTACTTTATTTTATGATAGCCAGTCAAAATGATCTTTTAAAACTCATTCGACATTTCATGAAGAGATAAAAAATGTTAACATAAATTATCAATTCATTTGAAAAAAGATTTAAGAGAATTTATAACGATATTCTACTTATCCACCTAAAACCAACATACAAACTTTTTTTACAAAAATTTTGGTGAGACTTCAAATTACTCATTTTTTCTTCAAATTTAATGTTATATATATATATATATCATTATTTCATTCTTATAGCCTTTATTTAATTTCATTTTATGATTTCAGCCCTATTAGGTTTTTGGGGAAAAGAAAAAAAAAAGAGAAAATATAAATAAAAATATAAATTTTTTCTTTACTACAAAAAAAAAAAAAAATAACAAATAAATTAAAATTACAAATCACTAAATCTCAATAATTTATGAAATAAACATATATTGTTCTATTAAATCAATAATAATTATATTAATTAGATTTTAACTGAAATTATGATAAACCAAATTATAATGTTCCTCGTTAATGTTTTATATATATGATCTTGGTAAAATTTTTATAAGATAATTAATATTAGATTCATTAATTTATTATTACACTTACGTAGTCTTTTTAATTTATTATTACACTAATCCAATTTTCTAACAATTTCTTCATATTAAACCATTAATGAGTAATTGTTAAAGCCAAAGATATATGTGTTAAAACCACATTAGCTCGGACATTTTTTTAAAAATGGATTCAAAGCCTTTTTTTTTCAAATAAATGACATTATTAACAACATTAAATAATCTATAAATGGCATTTTTTTTTTCAAATAAATGGATTATAAATAGATTCAAAACCTTATTCCAACCACTTGAAATCGACTATATGAATCATATTTTTTCAATTAAATATGTTAAAAACCATATTAATTCTCAACCTTTTACTTATTAAATAATTGTCTATAATTTCTATTTAATTCACCATACGCTTACCTCTAGTCATTTTTTTCTCTCTACATTTACAAACCGGTATGCTATGAGGTCTCCTCTGGGCACACTAGAAGACATGTGTTGGTGCACTAGGAAATCTACGTTGGAAGATTTAAAACTAGATAACAACATTAATTAGTCAAAATATGTTTTCTAGAATGCTAATTTGAACGAAGATAGAAAATGAGAACAGAAAAATTATGATGCTGCCGAATTGAAACCCATGGTAAGATGGCACAAGAACGCAGCTAATATTAAAATTATCATTTGTTATCACCAACAGATTGAAAACTGCTATAGTATTTTATTTGAAATCCTAAAATTTTCTCCAAAATTATGTAGCAATAAGATCTCCATGAATACTAAAATGTTTCAATGAGAAAGTGTTTCAACGAGTGTTAAAGAAAAATGGCATAGGATTGCATCGCATACCTGAGAATCGATAGCAAAATACTCCAAATTCATCTGTATGCATCGTCCAAATCAACCAAAATATCACTATTTGTTAGTAACTTTCTCCTAATAATAGATCAAATGAAAATGTATCTTCTATCTGACAAAGTAATTGCAACAACACGTATCAATCCAAATAAAAAACAACTTCAAAAAAAGTATACCTCTCTCAATGCAGCAATGCGAGGCAAGATACTTGAATCTCTCTTAATATTGGAAAGCAACTCTTTAGATATGGGGGAGCTGAAGAAGACAAATGCTCTTGAAACATACAGAAAAGAAATGAAAAAAAAAAAAAGTCAGTGAAATGTACTATTTCGGATTCAGAAATTAAAACCCACAAATAATCGACCAACAAACTCAGAATTTTTTTTACATACTTTTTATATAAAGGCAATCGACCAGACATATCTGACAAAAAAAAGAGAACACTGCAAGAAAAATAAGTATTCGCTTATAAACAAGAAATGGCACATTATTTTTTAAAAAAAAATTATTCATTTCAGCATGTCAAGTAGTATTAGAGATGCTTTTTCAGTTTTCTGGTTCTGAAAAACATGTTCCTTCAAATTGAGTGAATCAAAGGAAAATATAGTACTTCTCTTTTGTTGGTTGGATGAAGTATATAGCATCCACAGAGGGCATTGGTTCTCTTTTTTTGTGAATATATTCCACCGCTGCAAAAGCAAAAAAACAAATTAAACCACATTTTACAAAACAAAAATCATTTTTATTTCAAATCTAATGTGACATAGTTTTTCAGTTTCTTGCATCATTGATTACACTTTATAACTTACGGTCTAATGTAGTACACGTACATGTATTTACTATATTACTCTTGATTTTTACCTTTGCTTGAGATGTGAAATATTATGTGAGCTTATAATATACTTGCATGTATCATGGACAACACGGGTATAAAATATAATTTCTCAACTAATGGGAATAAAGACTATACAAACTTATGGAGTCCACACAGATTAATACTCACTTCACTCATTTGGAGGCAAGGAAATATAGGACTCAAGATGTTTCACATACATTGAAATTTCATTTATGATAATAGATATTTTACTTGTTTTTTTTTTCATAATTGATCTTAATTTTTTTTTTAATTATTACACAAATAATTAAAAGTTAATTTAATAAAATTATAAAAATTAATGAGTGATAATACTCTAAAATATATATCTAATAATTTCATCACTTAATATACTGATAATGAGATTATACCATAATACTTTCAATATTAACATGCCCCCATAAAAGAAAAAAATATTAAAAAAAATATATTTAATTGAGATGATTATAATACTTTATTATGATAAAAATATTCCAAAATATTTTTGATAAAATATAATTTAAACTAATGATAAACTAAATATCTTTTATGTTGTATTTTCTTATCATGTCTCTTTTCAAACTTTACACCCTAAAAAAAAAAAAGATTATTTAAACCATCTCTCAAGTTCCTTATGAGCACTTGCCTTAATCAAAGTCTTTCTCAAGGCATAATAAGATGGCAAATCTAGGGGATTAAATGGGTTTTTATTAAATATTTTAATACTCAAAAAAAAAAGTAATATTTATATGCAACTAATAAAGTATTAATTAATATTGAATTTACTTTTTTTAGTGAGACTCATTCATTAAACAATCTTGATAAGATAAAAATCTAGAAAAGACATTTAAATCACTTATTTTTCCTCACTACTCTAGAATTCAATTAATATTTATAGTATTTTTTTTTTCTTTTCTTTATATTGTATTATGAATGGAACCATCCAGCTTGTAGGTTGCTCCAATTCAACGATGCAATTATATATGGGCATTAGATTTAATCTTTTTTATTGAATTCCTTTTTTTCAAAATTTTATGATTTTATGTATGATTTGTATTTTTTACATGATAATAGAGTCAAACTGTAAGAAATATAAAATTATAAGATTTTTATAGAAATAGAGAACACATGCATTGTAACAAAATGGATGGGCCAGACATGGACCAATCCACATATGGAAACCCAGGCATAGGCTGAAATGAGAAATAGCTCGGGCCAAAGGGTTTGGCCCATGTGCCACAAAAACACAAGGCACGACATGACATGTGAAATTGACCCACACCCACAAAACCAGCCCACAAATAGACTTGACCAAACCCAAGCTAGCTTGAACTGGATCAGGAGTAACTTGGGCCAGATTTAGGCTATCCAGGGTTCAAACTATGTTGGGCCAAGAATAGCCCGTTCAACATGCTCCGGGCAGCTCGGGTTGGTAGGCCGTGGCATGTGGCCGACCCACCCTAGCAAGTCGGGATTACCTAGGAGACATCGGGCCATGTTGGGCCACATTCATTTTTAGGCTAGTCTCCATGATGGCCAGGCTAGGCCACAAAAACTAAGTCCCCAGAACAGCCCAATTACCACATCCATCTGTGAGCTCCTTACCGAAGAAAAAAGCTCACATAATCCCAAACTCTAAGGGATGTCAAATCATGCACATGTTAAATCTAAGGCATGCTTACCCCATTGCGCACAAAAAACTAAGCCATGCCAAACTAGAATGGCTCACAAAAGTATTATGTGTGAGCATAGCAAAAGGAGCGTAGGACATAAGTGCACGCCCCCACCTTCTTTACTTCATCTATCACATGCACAATGCATGCAATGCACAAAGACATAAAAGCATATCAAATCTAACGCATGCTTACCCCATGCAATGCACAAAGACATAAAACGTACTATACGCAAGATTGCACACACAGAACACAAAGAAAAAACAAAAAAAAAAACAAAAAGATAGCATGAATTTGTTATTGTGTGACACCAACCCATCGCAAGTATCAAATGTGTGACACCAACCTATTGTTGGTGTCAAATGTGTGACACCAACTCATTGTTGGTGTCAAATATATGTGATATCAATCCACTATTAATATCAATTTGAGAGAGATATGATATGACATCAAAATGTAAATGAAAATGATTTTTTTTACCGTGCAATGTTTAAATAGACATCACAAAGGAGTGCCTGGACACGCACTTCAGGGTGAGACATGGAGAAAATGATTTGGAGTGTCCGAAAAAAACAGATGAGCTTGGAAAACTCATAGGCGAATGAGCTTGGATAGCTTGTTCCAAGAAAGAACGAACGTAGCTCGTTCCAAGAACAAGCTTGGACAGTTTGTTGGTGAGTGAGGTTGAAAATATATAATTAATTAAAATATTAAATAATTATTTATTTTCATTATTTTTATTTACAATATTTTATTTAATTATATATTTTTTTAAAAAAAATAAATAATTATATAATATGAGACTCACAAAAACTAATGCATCAACACCTTGAGGCATATGCCTCGCCTTACAAACACAAAAACACATCACCTAGATCTTTTTTCCTTTACAACTTTGTTACAATGCTCATAATATAAAAGTAAGGAACATACCTAAATAATGTATTAGTAATTATTTCCAGAATTTATCTACCATGATACTTATTAGAGAGAAATATATAAATATCCTCAAGATTACTATTCATTCTTCAAGTACTAGTCTACTACTAGTTTATTATTTGTTCTTACTCTTGAGAATCAAATTATTAACACATTATCTAATATTCACTTTACAAATAATTATTTTATGTTCAATATTTTTTTATTCTTTGAATATTATGGTAGTCAATAATAAATTATGTTCAAAAATATGTTAGTATTCAACTTGGTAATTATGTTCAACTAAAATCTAATTTTATTTTTTTATACTAATATTTATTTGTATGATCTAATGATTTTGATGAAGATTTTTTTTTGATACGAGTAGGATACATTTTATGTTTTCTCAATTATAATAAGATCTCTTATTATTTGTTTGACCATTTGGTTATGTATTCTCAACTTAATTAGTCATCATTAGGCAAGTAGAAAATTCTTTAATCTAATCTTTAAAATATTTCAATCCTAAAACATAAGGCATGTCAATTAAAAAAATATATCTGAATTTTTTATCTTAAACATTATGCTTGTGTGAAAAAAGATTCATTAGATTTGACAGACTTAGATATATAATTATTATTTTTATTGATAATTATTCATAATTTATATAGTTGATTCTTTTTTTGGTCTTTGTCGTATTTTTTTTATTATCAACCATTAAATTAGATGATATAAATTAATTTAACAAAAATATAAAAAAAATAAAAAAATAATAATACATTATGACATATATTAGATAATTTCAATACTTATAATATGGATTACATGATCATACACCAGACATATCGTATCGGCACAAATATACCAATGGGATTATAAAAAAAATATAGATAACTGATTAAGACAACTCATATATTCTTATGTGATAAGAGTGTTTCAAAGTATTTTTAGAAAATAAAATATAAACTATCATTTACTTCATCAATCAAATGTATTCTTTAATCATTTCTCAATGTGAATTTTTTCATTTCTCTCTCGAGAATAGATAAGATAAGACATATGGCCTTGAGGTGTCCTTTTTTGATTACTCTAGTATTTAAAAAGGATACAAATATTTTTTATTAGAGTCTAATATAGTTTTAGAGAATAATAAAGTAAATTTGTTAGGCAATTCCACTTTCACGATTGTAATTTTAAAGATTCAGAAAAAGAGAACAATAAAAATGACAGCAAATGATATATATATATTTTCACAATCATAATCTAACAAAAACCACGACAGAATCAATACCATAGTAGAAAAGAAATCACAACATAACTCACAAAATAATGTGATTCACTAGTCATTCAACACGACTAGCTGCATCCACACATAAAAACGTGTATGCATTTACAGATTATAATCAAATAAAATATTCTTACAATATGTACGCAGAAGTAGTCGTGATAAAAATCACGCAGATAGGAAAAAAATGAAAATGAATAATTTCACATCAAAAATATAGCAACCAAAAAATAGTAATAAAAAAATAATTTATATCAAAAATAATTTCTCAATTTAATTAACCGAAGCGGGTCATATCACTTGAACGGGCCAGACTCTGTTCCAAATTTTTTTTTTGGCCCACTGACCAAATAGCGAGACCTCTATTATTGTATTATTACTATATTCCTAGCCACTTAATATTTTTTTTGCACTTGCATGAAAATATTAAAAATAAAAACATATTTTAGTTATATAAATAATTTATCAAAGCAAATTATATACCACAAATTTTTGTAGTAATACTCATTTTTAGAAATTTAGGCAAGAGAGAGAATAAAAAAATATTCAGATTCAATATTTTTTCTTACTCCTAGATAGTTTCATTTGAACTTTCAATTAGAAAAGAGAATCACTAATCAATTATATTCAAATTTATTGATCTAAAATATATAGATACTCAGATAGAATCATCATATCTACCAACAGATATATATCAACATTTATTCTAATAGATTTTGTCGTATATACATTTTCTTTCTTTTTTACTTCTTTTATATAACTTGCCTTAATAGTACAAGGATACTCAAATCACTTTTTAGGATGTTATCTCATTCAGGATCACATAATGTCATATTGAAAGAGATAGATCTTCTCCACTAGAATAGGAGTAAGGAGATAAGAACTAGAACCACAACTTTCAGCAAAATTTATTTTTCTTTGTAAGATGGGCTTCAAGAAAGGCATGTCGTAAGTGCATTCACTCAAATAATTAATATAGATTAGCAAAATATTTTCTCTCTAATGATCAAAATGATATTCATACAAATTCTTATTTAACTAGTAATATTTAGTAGATAAAGAATACATCAACTAAATTGTAAATTTTGTACTTTATTATAATCTTGAGGAAGAGGTATATATGAAATAGTTACTTATATTTCAAACAACACATAAAAATGCAGATTGCAAAAGGCATGATATAGACAAAAGTAGTCGTTAAGAACTAACTTAGTTTATTAGATTTTTATAAATAGTCAACTTGTTTAATTTAACATGTTTGTTATAGATTTTCTATTTTTTTTTTAAAATAGTTCTAATAAAAGGATAATTTTCTTATTGAATACGCAATGATATCCTGATTATGAGAGACAACAAATTAAAAACTATTCAACTTAAGACCTTAAAAAACTCAGATACTTTATTTTGATAGATGTGACTTATTCCAGAAAAGATTCTTATCACATATGAGATATATGGTTGATACTATTACAATGATCAGTATTGTTGGTTGTGCACCGGCAAAAATTCCAATTAATCAACATATTAATTTATTGTCCAACATTACTCATTTAGCTGACTCAACTACTTTCAATTAACTATCTAACTATTATCTAATCATATATAACTTATGTAGTCAATATAATTAATTTTTTTCTGTTTCTCCCCAGCATGTTTACCCAAATACATCTCTTCACACATTGAGGTAAGAAAAAAAAAATCTCCATAACACTAAATCTCTTTAAGCAATCATAGATACTTATAGTTAATCAGGTATGCACGTTCTAATTATGCATCAGCTCAAATTTAGAGAAACTCTATGACTAATTTTTATATTTTTCTAGCAGTTAATGTAGTCTCCTGAAAAAATACAAAATTAAGTTTTGATTGATGGAGATAATTACTTACGAGACACTTAGATGTGATACCTACTAGAAGAGATCGGGTATCAAGTTTCTCCCTTCATTATTCTTTATTATGATAGTTAAGCAGAAAAGCACATATCCTCTAATCCAATAAGAGATATATCCTCTAAACAAGTATTTCACTAATGAAAGAAAGACATAATAATGAACTAGTTCTTCCTCGGAAAAATAACTTAAGATGAAATCAATACAACAAATTAGATTTGTCATATTTGATAATACTTTAATCAAGTATGCATACTTAACATCATATATGAATTATGATAATACTACAATAATAGCACAATAATAAATGTATTCATAAAAACTATATTAGAGTGAGTGTCCTAGTAAAAATATTTTATGTTAAATATATGGGTCATAATATAAACTTAATAACACATGCAAAAATAAAGTTAATTTCTCACTAATTATAAGTCATCCAAGATCTTATAAGATTTATTAACATATATAATAAATCATAAAAAAATTTTAAGTGTTTATACATATACACTTCAACATTTTGCATAACAGTATAATATGATGAACATGACATTTTAATAATAACATACGCAACATTAATCATGTATTTTAGCAAAGTAAACAATATCATTTTTTAGTGAAATAATTACAGAAATAAAAAAAAATACTAAAAACACTAATTTATCATTACATTATGTTATTATTTAACTATATATATGAATCTGATAATTAAAATAGAAAAGATTATACATATTTTAAAATTTATAGCTAATGCATGAACTGACAACAAGAACCAAATAATAAAATATATAAAAATATACAAAACTTACATAAAAATTATAAAAAGAAATATAATAATACTATTGCATATCTAATTACTGTGACATAAACTATACTCAGATAAATATTACATTCAATTAACTAAGAAAAAAAATGTATCTATTAAGTGAGGTATTAAGATATTTAAATATTAATTAATATTCATACATATTCTAAAATAAAAAAAAATTGATATATTGAGTAAGTAAAAATATAATGAATCCAGATATTTTATCAAATTTAAAATGACACATAATTAATTTACTTCAATGATAGCTATTGTTACATCAAAATCTAATTTTTTATTGTTATGTACATAATTACAGACAAACAAATAAATTTAACATTGAAACTAAAAAGCATTACATGTTTAAAGAATTGGAAAGACACGAATAATTATTTAACTTCTAGTTAATTAATTCCATGATGATTCTACAAATTTAAACATAAAACATCATAATCAAATAGAGATTAATCATGAACCAAAAGCATAATCTATAAGCATGAAATATATGTAGGGAATTAAAATTTTTATGTTATTTTTTTTTTCAATCATTTTCATTGTACATTCTTTTTTTATTTTCAAAAAAAATTATTATATTACATATTTAAAAATTAAGTCATCAAAACATAAAATATATTTTTTCTTATTTTTATTTTTTTAAAATTATAAATTTTTGATAAAACATTCCAACTCAACAATCCGAGCTAGGGATAGACCTAACCATCGCTTGGAGCCCTAGACCACAAATCTAGCTAGTAGCCCACGCAACCAAGTGTTCGATACTAAAAATACCAAATAAATGATATTATTTGACGAGTAAAATATAGAATATTTGCATTAATATTATTAATTATCAAAAAAAAAATATTAAACTCTTATTTTGAAGAAGTAATAAATATTTGTGAAATCAAAAAAAAAATTAAATAAAATTAAGTTAGTGAAAAAAGACTTGTGTAGGAGAGAAAAATAATAAAAGAGTCCAGACAATTCTCTTGTCATGACTTATAAACCCCCTCCATATTAGCCTTAAATAATTATGAGAGCCTGGTTAAAACACAACTATACAGAATTAGATATGACTTGATTTATATGATATGACTCTACCACTAAGTTGCTATAATCATTTTACTGTGCAACACAATCATCATGATAACGATAATTTCTTGAAGTCTTAATCAATATTCTAAACTACTTAATGATCTGGATATTATTTTCAAATCATGGTAACCAAGCACCCCTTGGTACAAGTAGGCTTGCCACATTTAAAAGTCACAACTTATTCAAACATAATCAAATTCAGAACATTAATAGATGTAAGTCCCACCATTATTTTCTACCATAATTTTTTATTCAAGAGAGTGATGAGTAATGACTCAATCACAACATTTGCAACTCTATGACACTAAGCTAATAAAGTCAACACTAAAGCAACATCCAAATTCTCAGTGCCACAACATTATATTAAAGAAAATCGACTCAATTGCGACAATCCCGAAACTATTATATTTGGCTCACAAAATCAAGACCAAAATCACAAATAATTATCAATGCCCCAACTTTTTGTTATATAAAATTAAAGATCAATTGCAGTCATTCATAGTATCACAATAATTATGCTCCAGAAAAGATTAGAAGAGATAATAACATCATGGGCTTAACTTCGTGCAACAACATCCAACATGAAATGTCGCATAGATTCCCATAGTATAAAAAATACACTTTGAGCATTTAAAGCCTATGTGCCGAGACCTCGGCCTCAATAGAGAATCAAAGACAAATAACAATCAAAATCAATTAGAAATAAGGTTTTCTTCTTAAAAATTAGTTTGAGACTTTGAGCATTCATTAGAAACCCTAAAATACATAAAAAAGTTGTTCACACATCTCACGTTATTTTAACCTATAAAAACAAAACAAGATATTTTTTTAATTTGTTTTCAAATCTGTATGCTAATACTACCCATCAGATTGGGCATAGTTGTCAATCATACCCAACTTGTTACATAAATAGTTAACTCAATCCCTACTTAGAATCTTTGTGAAAATATCTCTCAATAGTTCTCTTGTCTTCATATATCTTGTAGAAATCAAACCAAATTATATTTTCTTACTAACGAAGTGGTAGCCAATCTCAATATGCTTAATTTATTTTTGAAATACATATTTCGAAACAATACGAATTATGAAGGATGACTTGGTTGGTTATCACGCCAAAATTTTGTTGAGATCACACTCTTAATGTCAACTTTCATCAATAGTTGATGAAACCACAAAATTTCACCCACAAACCATACAATTGCTTTGTATTTTGACTCTTAACTTGAATGGGAAATGACCCCTTGCTTCTTACTCTTCCATGAGACCAAATTTTCACCAACAAAAACACAATAGCCAAATGTAGATCTCCTATCTTCCTTCAACCCTTCTCAATTAGCATCTATGAAGCACTCAACCCTATTATAACCATGATTACTATATATAATACCTTTTCCTAAAGCTCATTTTAAGTAACATAGAATATATTCTACAACTGCCCAACTATCAACATTTGGAGAAGACGTGTCTTCTATATCTCTCAGGATCCTCAAACAACTCATATTCTTTAGTAAGGTGAATGCCCGAAGCCATAGAAGCACAACATGACTTTGCTCCTGATTTTTCAATCTCGGACAAAAAATCAAGCAAATTTTTCCTTTGAGAGAAAAAAATTTTATGTTTATTCTACATAACTTAATGGTGTCAATCAAATCGGGCAGCCCGAGCACTATTGATGGGACGGAACAATTTAGTCATGCATGGTCTAACATGGCATGGTTCGAAACTGTGACTGGTCCCAGACCATGCCACCCCGTGGCACGGCTCGTGCAATGCTGGGCCTTCATGAGTCGTGCCTCATATCAGGCCAAGCACGACCCGCATACCTAGCCCAGAAGCATGATCCACTAGCCCAGATCTGGTTACAAATCATTGGTTAAATCCCATCGGGTGACTCCCCCACGGGTTATTTTAAAAAAAATTCGACCACATATGTCAAATCTTGCTTACATGATCGATTACAATTGACCGGCCATGTAATCCAACCATGAATGATCTAACATGGATCTTGTTTTCGACAATGATAGTCAGGCACAATCTGGCATGATTCGGCAAGGCCTTGGAATATACAGGCCAACTGTGGCATGTTGAATAGGCACAGAACAATGACATTTAATAACTTTTGAAAATTATCATGAAGAAATTATATAATATCATGATGAGCACAACACGGTGGCACAATCAAGTCAAACTCAAATAGGTCATGTCGGCACAACATACCCATTTAACACCTTTATTATAACTTAAGGGATGAGATTCATCTAGAGCCATTCCTAGTCAAAGTTATCAAAATTATTTTTAACAAGTACCTTGACGTCCGTCTCAACGCAAAACATTCGTAAAATGCCTCAAGGTATTAAAAAAAGACATGGAACTTGACAAAGCTCCACAATGGAGCTCGACGAAGCTCCAACGAGGACCTACAAAAAGCTCAATCTAGCTTTTAGTGGAGCAGGGACGAGGAGAGAGAGGAGAGGGAAAGGGGAAGAGGGGCGAGGGCGATGAATAAGGCCAATGGCAATGAAAAGGAGAGGTTCATCTTAAATTTCATTAATAAATAGTAAGGAATAATATTTATTAATAAAAAAATAAATTAAAATTTTAAATTTGATAGTGATAAAATTATTAAAAATTTAATATATTATAAAATATTTATTAAAACATTTCATACTATTTTATTTTATTTTTAATATATTATTAAATTTTCATTAATTATATTTATAGTCAATGTGTGTCTTAGAAACACTTTTTAAAATCTTGATTATTCGTGTTTTTATTTATGCTATTTTATTTTATATATTTTAAAATATTAATTAATTATATATTATGATGCTCAAAAAATTTATGCCTTTACACCTCGAGAATTAAGTCTCACCTCACAAACACAAAAATATCTCGTCTTACGATTTCGTTTTTTAAAATTTTACTCCTAGTGATAATAATATCATCTACATACACTACCAACAAAATCATACCAGAACTAGAGTTCCGATAGAAGATAAATTTACTCTTCAGCAAGCCAAATTTCTCAACTACTTGGCTGAATTTATCATACCAAACACAAGGAAACTGCTTGAAGGTCTACAGATATCTTTTAGCCACAAATCATGCTTTTAATTGGGTAGCTGAACCATCCAGATTAACTCTGACTGCAATGATCAAGCAACATCCAATGGCTTTCTTCCCAATAAGTAACTATACCAAGTTCCAAGTACCATTCTCATTCATAGCATCCATCTCTTCTATTATAGAACTAAGACAACTAAGGTGAGGCAAGGCATCTTGAAAAGTGTTAGGCAATGAGATAGAGCCCGAAAAAATAATAAAGAAACATGATTGAGAAGACAACTAATTATAGGTCCAAAATAAGAAAAGTGGATGAACACACTGATGTTTAGCTTTTTGAAGAGCAATAAGATCATCATCAGGAACTAGATTAAATGTTGAAGTAATCAGTAGGGGACAAAAGACTTGTGGATTCTAGCATCAAATATAAACCTAAGTGATAAGAATCTTGACTAGAGCAGGGATAAGAGAGGTCACAGGAGAGGCAATAGCATATACTAACAGGTCATATGTCTCCCCCTGATTAGTGTGGGTCAGGGTTGAAGAGAAAATAACATTCTCAAAAAATTTGACATCCATAGAAACCAAGTACCTAGGAGATTAGAAGAGTAACATCAATACCCCTTCTAAACCTGTGAATAACCAAGAAAGATGCATTTTTAAAATTTATGGTCCAGTTTAGATACTCAATGGCAACCTTTTCGAACAAAACAAATACATCCAAATATCCAAGGCTCAATAGGGTATTAAGGCTTATTGGGGAAAAGGATGTTATACGGAATATCTCAATTCATAACTGAGGAAAGCATCCAATTAATTAAAAAAAAGCTATTGAAATAGCTTTGGCCCAAAAATGTTTGGGCACATGCATCTGAAATAATAGAGCTCTAGCAATTTCAATGAGATATCTATTCTTTCTCTTGGCAAATCCATTCTGAGCAAGAGTATCAACACAAGAAGTCTAATAAAGAATATCATTTTGAAGCATAAAAAATTGAAAATGGTTTGAAACATATTCTTTTGCATTGTTAACACTAGGACTATAACTAAGGCAATGATGTTTAGCAAATTGAAAAGACTCAATCTAAAGATAACAGATTTAAAAACTGATGACACAATTTTTTTAATTAATGAAAGCAAAGGATGACCCAATCAGCATTGCATCTTAAGTGGTGTAGTGACTCCAGAATAAGCAAAAGTATTAAAGATTGCAAGGTTAAGGATATATAAACCCCAGGCTCATGACATCTACCAATAATTTGCTTCATCATAAAATCCAAAAATTAAAAAAAAAAAGAGAAAGAACACTTAAGTGAGCGAATTAACTTGCTAGCAGACATCAAATAAAAAAGGGAAATTTGATAACTCAAGACTGACATCAAAGGAATAAATGAAGTGGGCACAATTGTGCCCGACCAAGAAAAAATGATCATGATCCAAAATTATAGTGAACGGTGAAGGTTGTGACTTAAAGGTAGAGAAAAGACTGAAATTGCCTATCATATGATATGTGGCTCCAGAATCAATGACTCATTGCGAAAGATAAGAAAGATACAAGACATTTATCTGGGTTACCTGTCTCAGCAATAGTAGAAATCAAACTAGATGAAGATTTCAATTAAATTTGATACAATTAGAACTTAGCTAACTCCACGACTGAGAATCGAACTGAATTGACTGATTGGATCCCTCAGTAGTAGAAGCTATATGAGCAAACTAAAACTTTTGAGTTCAATTCTTTAGTTTCTTACAATCTCATATCACATGACCAGACTTATGGCAGTAAGAACATACAACACCTCCAGAACGAGGCTCTCTAGTGATACCACTTGTACCATTATAACACATTACATAGAATTCAGCTAAAGGTCTCCTAGAGACAAGACATCTCAAGACTGGACAAAATCTAGGCCTTAGTTGAATCATACTAAAAAGGAAGAGCAGTAAAAAATCCCATAAGTGCCACATTTTCTCGTTGACTTTGTTGAACTTTGACATCTAATTCAAAGGGCTTGAGCAGATTAAGCTCTTCATGTATCTTTTTGAAGTCCATAAAAAGTTCTATGAAAGACTGATCAAGTTTATCTGATCGATAGAATGCTTTACCCACAAAATATATGAGAAACACTACCCTTTTCAGAAAACACAAATTCCAAATAGATCATTAGTGTCTTAACAGATTCATTGTGATTAACGAGTCCCAATACTTTGTTGTCGATGGAATTACAAATTTGGATGAACATACAAGCATCCTCCTCCATCCATTGCTCTTTTGAATCATCAACTAATAGATCCATGGTGAGGTGACTGCCCATATGTATGCTCGTTACATATATGTGAATTATTTTGCTCCATTCCAGATAGTTGGAACCTGTCAATTTGTCTTCCATGATTCTAGACATCATCGGGAACACATCTAGTTTCGAGGTCAATTTCTTTTCTAAATCGCTCATTATAATACCATAAGAGCAAAGAAGAGTCCCAAAACTCCGATTTTGGAAAAAACAAGTAGAAACCCTAGAAAGGGGTCTGTCATACCCAAAAAGGCACTAAACTACCAGATCCATGAACCAAATAGGGAAACCAAACAGGGAAACCAAACCTAGCTCATCAGTGGCCGACGAACCCTCCTATGCCAGAGGTGAGACTCCATGCACTTTCCAAGTGGGTGTTTCAAAAGCCACCCCTCACTTGTATAATTCCAAAGCATCAGCTTAATTGTACATAGTTTAATAGTCCGTCTACTATGAACCAGCAGAGCAAAAATTAGAAAAGTAAAATTGAAAAAAGTTTAATCTTGTCCTTCAGCTAGAGAGCTACCAATGACTCCTGAAAATGAGAGCTGGCCAATACGCAAAACACTAGCATTCAGCAATGAAGCAATTTCTGTCTAAGGTTCTTTCACGTCGTCAGTTGCATTTTCTATTTCACCAGCGGCCAGCCAAAGGATCTCATACCATGTAGAAACAAATATATATATATATATATATATATATCTATTTTCAACTCTACATCTTAACAATCCCTAATGCCCAACTAAGATGAATTTTAGAGTTGGTTATGAAATTTGTGTTTTCATTAATAACTAAATTAATAGGTTTATATTTGATTTATAATAATTTTGATATTAATGAATATAGATGCACTTGAGAACTAAAAATTAAAATTTTCAAGAATATACCAATTTATATGTGTCAACCACGATGACCAATAATAGATGTCACAAGACACATTCAAGTGATTCGAACAATATAAAATAATAGTCATTTTAATTTTAATATATAAGATAAATTAATATATGAAAATCTTAAGTTGAGATATATTAATCATTGCAAGCATGACACAAAGCTAAAAGTACGAACGTATTAAAAAACTAATCAATTAAGTACTATCTAGATGAACTAACTTCACAATAATATGAAGATATATAAAATATTTTACCTAAAAATTTTATCATAGTGTGTGAGTCATGTGTTGATCATGATGAATGATAACAGACATATCACGGAATACATGAAAGTGAAAGACTCATATGATAGTGACAATCTTATGAATCATTCTCACTTATTATTTTCATTGATAAAATTCCTAAAAAATTATATTTAAATACCACGAGTATGACACTTATATAAATTAAAAGCCTAAACAAATTTAATACTAAATTATCTCAAGTCATTAAGATAATTATAGGTTCAAAAATAAAAATACATATTTAAAACAATCATCAATGATACTTGAAGTATCACCTAAAAAGAATAAATATGATGGAGACTTTTGCAAGAATCGACATATTCCTTATGTATTAAAATATTGAGAAGATAACTATGAGTAAATCATAATAACAATCTAACATATGATGATCACCAAGTAAACCAATAGAACATATGGTCATTTTCATATTAATCTATCAATTATCTAACAATCAAACAAAATATGAATCAGATACCCAAGAAACATAATCACGCACAAATAAATATGTCAACCCTAAAGTTTGATTATAAACTCTAAGACTAAGTACATTTATTCAACTCGTACAGTCATTAATTCAATATTGAATAACCGAACTATTGAACAATCTCTATGGGATTAATAACAAAAATTATGTCTACTTTATTACTTGTACAACTTATATACTTACGAAACTATATTGACCCAAAAATTCTCGCTTAACTAAATTTTATGATCGTGTCAAATAAATATGAATTTTAGCACACTCACAAAATCAATACACCAAGCCATGTCTAAGCACTAGCCAAAAAAAAAATTAGCCTAGTACGAACCCATGCTATCATGCATGAGCAACAGGCTTATGTTGTGCCCATGCCCAACCTCACCATGGCCTTGGCCATGTGTCATGCCTAGGCAAGTCTTGCTTCGATATATGTCATGCCAATTAGGTCAAGTTGTGAAGGGTCAAAAGCTATCAAGCCCGACTTCATATTTAGCCGCTTGGGCTTGGCTTCCCACATATATATATATACATACATATTTACATTTACATATATAATTAGGATAGTCCACATGTCGGACACTCTTATACAATGTAACAATAAAAATAAATGAAAATAAACTTACATATTATACTAAACTCAATAAAGATCTCAAAAAAATCTCAATTCAAATTATTACTAAAATAATTATTGACAAGATATAGTTGCACAAGTTTGAAGGGAGATTAAAATTATGATTTATTGTACAAATGGAGAAACTATGATATAATATTGCTTATATTATCCTTGTGGGTTTACTTAGATATCATGTTTGATCCTTAATTAACTACAGATAAAAAAAATTATTCATTTGTTTTGAAATTTATTTCAATAATTATATTGAACATGGTTCTTACATGAAACTCGTTCCTGTGTTATATCAGCCATCTTGCATGCAGAAGACACAATCTTTATGGTAAGCATGTCAATGATGAGTACCTACACAGATGATATTCAGCTAGCATAGCCAGAAATGCACATTTGAAAAAAAAAAACATATGGCAGAAAAAATTTCATAATGCAAAACAAAATCATAAAAAATAATGAGCAACGAAATAAAACACATCAGCATCATTAATAAGCATGTGTCTCAATTTAACAATGATCGCCTACATGATAATTTCCCATCTTTTCAATGTAATACTAAGCTTAGCAAGACTTTCTTTTAGATTGAATATGATAAATTTCTCTCGACAACTCAGTTTAGATAATAAAACATAATAATAATAATAATAATAATAATAATATGAATAATCAAAAAACAAAAAAAATAAAAGACAGATAATTTCAAAAGGATGACTGGGTTAGAAACACAATAACAACCCTAACATGGACATGGCCACCAAAAAGCACAAAAAAGGAAAACAAAAGGTAAAAAGGGCTCCATCATCAGGTCTTTTAGTTTCTTGACACAAATAAAATTCCATGGTCGCACAAATGTAAAAAATAAAATCCACATGTAGATTTATTTCCTTTATTATAGATTACTTTTGTGTTTAATCCAAAATGTACAGCATAAAATTCCATATGTATTTGACTGTATATTTCATACATCAGAATAAAAAAGATAGAAGTCAGTATTAATCAAACAACTTGGCCAGGTAGCCAGGGCACAACATGATTCAGCCGTGTCTAGAATGGCACAACCTAATTCAGAAACGTGCCTGGACCAGCCTCGTGTCAGCCCATAGTACAGTACGGGCCAGTTTTCCTGGCACAGGAGGCGCAGCAAGGCACGGCCCGGCATGAAAGCCCGTGCAAAACAATTTCGGCTCAGTTGATCAGACAGGCTAACCTTGTCCTACCCAAGCTAGCCTGGCCTAACCAAGGCAAGCATGACCTGACCCAAGCTCGCTTTGCCATGCCTGACCCGGCTTGGCACGACTCGAGCAAAAGACATGCCGACAGACCATGCTAAGCTTTTCATTTTTAGAGTTGTGTTGGCACAGCACGGTGGCCTGGACGGGCCTAAAAAATGAACCATGTCAGTACAGTACGACCTGTTTTAGCACCTCTAGGCTCTAACTTCCGAGAAAAAAAAATTGAGATATTTACATCTTTCAGACCTCGTACTAAAGCAAAAAATCATGTGCACTGAATACAACCTCCTTTATAATATAATTACTAAAGCCAACACATATATCACTCCTATGTACATGTTGATTAATTTACTATCTTATTACATTTTTTTTTACAATCTGTCTTACTTCAATTTGAAGTGGTAGACTTTCATCCATCACTACCATTGCATACGATAATTAAATTCAATTGTTTCAGACATCACCATTTGAGTTGTCCAAATTTATTTCAACAGCACAGCTCTCCATTGTAGATAACACAAATATGTGATTAATTACAGACGAACATGGTTTTCATTTAAAAAAGACAGCAAACAATGATCTTCCTGGTATCATAGACTCTCCCATCCATCATCATGAGTCGTGACCACCCCAGATACAACCGTGCCACTGCCACCAATGGCCCCCGCTACTTTTCCATCGTCAAACTACTTGCCACATCATCACTTCTGCCATTTCTGCCATTGAAATCACATCCTTCGCATGCTCCACATCATCACTTTGCCACATAGTTAATCTCAGAAGTTGCATGCGATTGAAATCCCAGGTTGTTTGCAGCCCAAATTTCCCTTGGGCCTAAGAAAATTGAATCAAGCCCGTCGAGCATTTTTGTAAGGACTAATTATGACAACGGACATAGTCTTATTTTAGTTCGACCCAAAATTAGCCCATATTCTTTTAGATCCATCAACAATTAAATTATGTCCATCCCAAGTACATACGATGAATAAGATGGGAATGAATAATAGAGCATCCCAAATTTGCTAACTATGAAAACAAGAGATATCATATTTACATCATTAGGTCAATTAGGGTAGAAGGCATTACTTTTGATGGAAAACATTAACTATGTACATTTTTAGACAAAATTACTCGAATGGAATCGTAATTAGATCTGTATAACATGGGCAATCATCATTAACAAAAAGTCATGTCAGATTGTATTGGTAAGAAATAAAGACTTATTTACAATCGAAATCATATAAAAAAAAAATTATCAAAAAGCCCTTGTTGTTCAGAAAAATAATAAGCTTACGACAACGAGATGGATGCCCTCTTATATCAGGAAGTCATAAAATTGGTAGCGGCATCATTTAATATCAAATGTCTCTAAAAGCAGTAGTTGCAGTTTATGATTTCTTTATGTGGGTTTGTCTTTTTTATTTGATTATTAATAGGAGCATCCAGTATGTGTGTTATCACAATTCATTGGTCTATTATATAAGAGCATTACTTGTATAATTTTTATTATTGAAGTTTTTGAATTGTTATATTTTTTAGTTTCATTCTCAATATGATATCAAAACTAAAATCTTAAGAAAGTACAAATTCTAAGATCTGCAGAGGAGGAGGACATGCATTATAAAACACACAATGCACATGGTAATACAAGGAATAGTGCATGTAGGTGCACAATAATTCAAAAAGAAAAGAGGCACACACACAATGTATGCAACATGATCCACCATTGCACACTCATTGTCTGTGATGAGCATGGACGCCCATTTCATCGATTATGTGTGGTGCGTGGCACCAAAATTTTAGCTATGTACCTGTGGAAATAAGGTTTCAACATTATTGTTGTGAAAACGTATTTGGCATGCAAATTACTAAATATTATTGATCATTAGATAAGATTTTTATGATAATTGTTATCAGAAATAATGATTTGTTTATAATATCAAAAAACTTAATTTTAAAATAATTTGACAAATAATTATGAAATTGAAATTTTTTGTATGAAATATATGATTTAGTAAAATTTATGACTATAATAAAATAAAAAAACATGCAAATCATAGCAGTTGACATACTACGACTTAATTATACTTTTGAGTATTTATAAATTAGTTTTAATATTCATTCTTAGCCATAACTCTATACACATAATCATGATAATATTTGTATGTCACGACTTTACCACCTTATCGATATAATTCTTTCATTATACAATATATTTATTTGACTGCAAAAATTTCTTAGAATTACAGCAATTGACATACTACAACTTAATTATACATTTGAGAACTTATAAATTGATTTCAGTATTCATTTTTAGTCGAAACTCTACACACATAATCGTGATAATTATTGTATGTCACTATTTTATCACCTTATTGATATAATTCTTTCATTGTACAACATATTCTATTGCCTGCAATAATTTCTTAGAGTTACAGCCGACCTAATTCAAAATAACTTATGGTTGCAATATAAATTTTATGTCGCAGCAACCAAATACCCTATTAATACTAAAAATCATAGCATCCTCCATATATCATGTCTTTCCCTTTACCAAACCATAAAATATTCAAGTCAAAATCACAGCTCTAATCCAGAGTCTACTTTTAACTAAGGAATATGACAAAAAGTCAAACTCAAGTCGCAACCAATACAAATACCATAAATCTTGATTTAAGAAAAAAACCAAAGTTATGTCATCACTTAACACTGCAAAATTGGATTGCAGTGACTTAATACAGAAGCTGCAACCACATTCTGACGTCATGATGTGTTAAAGAAACTGAATACACAAGTCGCAATCACATTCCAACATCACAATTTTGTGTTACAGAATCTAAATGAGTCAATCTGAATTTTCTCAGTATCACAACCATCAAGCAGAGAAAAAATAAAGATTTTGCTACACATATCCAATACGACAACTTTATATTACAGAAATTAAATAAATTAGCATGACATTTCACAATATCATGAGCATCAAACACATAAAAGAGACCACAACCTCCGCTCATACCTAATACCACAACTTTATGTTACAACACTGAAAGATTAAAGGCACAATTTTTATTCATCCTCCTAACTTTCAATTAAAAAAACTCACCTAACACTCGAGTATATAAGGAAGCCCCTAAAAAACCAAAGATATGAAAGATGTGAGGAAAATAACCCAAAAGACTCTACAACTCTATTTTTGAAACAATGCATAAGCAGCAATAATGATATTATGCATAAGTATAAACTCTAAAAGGCATGAGCACATTCTTACTCCTCCTAAGGGCAAATCAAAGTAAAATTAAACAAATTTTTATTAATTTAAATTTTTAAATCTCAATTCTGCTGAGGGCTAAAATTTAACACTCAAATTTATATGAGACAAATTTTTACTTGTCTAATACATTATTTTCCCCAATTTTAGACTAAAATAAGAATCTATAAATGATATAATATATTTATCATGATAAATTTTATTCAATGTTTTAATGTGGTATTTTATAATGATATTATTTTGCTATGAATGATTTAGTAATTAAATAGTGATAAGACTATGATTTTGCCTATTGATTGGTTCGTATATGATTTGAATGATAAATGATAATGAGTCATAAAACACACTTATATATATGATAGGAAAAAAAATAATAACTCTTTCGAACCTCAATACGTAAGACAAACTCATATGCCAAAATCAAAAAAATTAAGATATGAATAATTGTTATAAATATAATACTTATAAAGATAAAAACACAAATATTTTTATCGATTACTTCATTATACATATCTTGGAGAATCATAAATTAATATTGATTGATAAATAAAATGTTAACTTACTAATTTCACCTTTAAAGTGTGAGTTGTCTATGACATTTTGAGATGATGACAAATAAGTCATACAATAGGCACGAATGAATTTGATTCGTACTATGATAATAGACCAATGATTTATATTCAAGCGTATGACTACCATCAATGTAACACAAAGAAAAATATAAGTTAATTATATAAGTACTATGCTAACAATGTCAAAAATATAATATTTTTATTATCATAATAATTTTCATAGAAAAATATACTAAAGATCAAAGAATAAGAATGAATATTCAAAATAATTATTAAAGATAATTAATGAGTTGCCCAAAATATAAAAAATTATAAATAACCTTCAAGCATAAATGATGTGTTGCCTCTGCAATAAAGTATTAAGGTGATAATTATGAAAAGATTATTATTAAGATAGACTTAATAGTTATTAATCTCCTTATATGCATATAAAGCAAAAATTATTTTATGATTATCCAAACTTTATTTTATGACTAAGCATAATCACAATAAAACTATTTAAGAATTTAATCATAAATAAAAAAATAAATCATCCCTATAATCTAGAATTTACAACTTAAATCATATTTATCATGCCTACTAGAGCAACTATTAATTATTAAATGATCTAATATTTTGTATGCAATCCATTTGGAATCAAAATATTGACTAAAGTTTCACTTTATTATTTGTACTATTCATATATTTGCAAAACAGTATTAGATGAAAACCACTTTCTCAATTAGCTTTTGAGAAGTACCTAAGAATAAAATTAAGTGTTAAAACAAAAAGTCATGTAAAATGCCCTAGGTTTCAACCATTTGTGCGAAGTGTAGTGGTTGATTTTTATGTGTTTTAGGCATCAATTGGTTTCAGGAGTGCAGTGGTTGCTTTTTTCCATGTTTTTGTTTGTCACTATTTTTTTAGAAGCATAGTGGTTGGTTTACTATTTTTCAGGCAACCAATATTTTCAATACAGCATGACATACCATATGATGATATGTTTATTAATTCGTCTGTAATTTATGAAAGATATTAGAATCCTAATTATTACTTTATGAAAATGTAAAAACTAAAATTACTCAGTGAAAAACGAGTCAAAATATGATTCTATAGTTAAATAATAATAAATCATTTAACAAATGAGCTAACCAATAATGAGGCAAATGGGAAATAACTACAACAAAGCTTTTGCAATTTGGTTGCAATGTGATAATCCATCGAGATAAAGTTGGCTTTGACTTTTCCTCTTGCATGAAATACAAGATCTTGTTGGAGTTCATAATATTATTATACTCATATTAAACGATACAAATATATGATGCAGTTGTTCAACTGCTTAAACTTAGACTAGAGAAGATTAGTGGACCTAAGAATATTACTACTCACTTTACACAAATCACTTGATTAACTACGGAAATAATGCAAATTTTTCTAGTCAAGATTAAGACAACCAAGAGAGTAAGACAATTTGAATCTTACGAGTATAATATTTTTATATTTATTATCTGATATATTTTTATATTTTCATAGTCAAATTTTAAGTGATAGAAAATTTACTACCAAATCAAAATTATATTATCGAGCGATCTAGTTTATATGAGAAAGGACTAAAAATATCAAACGAGCATGTTAACGACTCTAAAAATGGACAGCCTAACACAATCTGTTGGCGACCTTTTTCCCAAGGCATGCCAAGGCAAGTCGGGTCATGCCAGGTAGTAAAAAATTGGATCATACTTGGCCAGGCTAACTAGGGTTCAGTACAGGCTAAACTAGTTTGCTCTAGGCTAGCCTAACTAATTTTATGCTAACCTAGGTCTGGTCCAAGCACAATTGATCTCACACATGCCATCGTGCTAGGTTGCACTGTGCCACACCTACCATGCTAGAAACTCTAACCCAGCACAGCCCTAGGCTAGTCCAAGCATAACTCTGAATCATGTCATGTCATGTCAGGCATGACTAAATCGTGTCGTGCCCAAGGTGTCCGACTCAATTGACACCTCTAAGAAAGACATCTCACTCTGCACTTACTAGCGGTCAAGGAGATACTAGTCATAGAAGAGGCAAAGACAAAAAAAAACCTAAATTTAGTGTACACTACAAAAGAATGGATCATATCAAAGATAGTAGTTAGAATTTATTTTCAAATAAACAACTAAAAGTACTATAAACTATTGATTGAGACAAGGTGAAATTATAAATCTTGATATATGTTTTCCTTGGATACTCAACTACTCAAAGAGAATACAAATATTTTTTATCAAAATTTAATAAAATTTTAATATGTACTGGTATTATTATTTTTAAGCAAAAGTTATTTTTTAGCAAACCAAGAAAAAATAATTCAAAGAATACATCTAAACTCATTACTTTTCTTTGCTACTTAGTAATTTCACTTAGACTTCTAGCTAGAAGAAAGAGTCTCCCATCTATTATATCCAAATTTATTTATCCACAATATGATAACACATATATAGATTCATCATATGTACTATGTAGTACATAGAATATTGATTTGGAGGGATCAAAGTTTTCCAAGAGAGGAAACCCTCCATCAAATTCAGATGATACAATAGTTAATAATTTTACTCCAATTCATACTCATAATGAATCATAGACTATAAGACTTATAGTTCATATAAGACTTAAAGTTCATATAAGACTTATAGTTCAACATATGCATATAAATTACATGTCTATAGAGGATTCAGATGATCCTAGAGTCAACTTCTCTATTCTTGACTTTTTAATTATCCTCAAAAAAATTAAAAGAAATGTACCTAGCAACAGATCTCACAAATTTTATCATAATTATGTTTTTTTCATTTTTTAATATTTTTTATTATTTTTCTTGGTTGTACTATGATACTCATATCTCCCTCTAAGATATTATTTCACCCAGAATAATACAAGTTCATATTGAAAGAGATATATACTATTCACTCAAATATGACTTAGGAACTAACACTATAACCTAAAAGATAATCTTTTGTTGATCACAAGTGAGCATTCACTGTGAAGACGGATTTATATGAAAAGGTAGATCACCTTTATACAAGACTTGCAATGAGTGAGTTAATTTAGATATTTAATATGTATTATAAAGATATTTTCTCTCTAGCAATCAAGATGAATTACATATAAATTATTATTTTATAGATAGTATCACAAAAATAAATGATACATCAATTAAACATAACAAAGATATGACAAATGAGTTTGGCATCCTAGACTCGACCCAAGGCACAACCCTGATTCACCAACCCTATCATAACATGGCACACCAAGAGTCGTGCCTGGCAAATAAGTGTGTCAATCCTGGATAGCATGCCCACATGTCAAAAACCATTCAACACAATATGATCCAGCATGGCAGCTCATGCGGGCCAAACTTGGCCCAGTTTACAACTCAATTACAAATTAAATGGTTCAACACTCAATTACAAATTATTTAATTACCCTAAAAATTTGAATTTCACAAATTTGGGGAGTATGTGTCTCACACGCCTCTAATTTCAATTATGCTTTACAATAGAAATTAGGTTCAAATCGATGCTAAATCAAACCAATTAAATAATTTTAAAAAAGATTTTTTAAAATAAAGCAATAAGGGCTGAGCCATTGCACTTGCGCTTGGCTAATGATCACGTGGCTGTCACACAAGTAAACTTACATGATTGATCTAAAATTAAATTTTTTAATGATCAATGTGACGCATGCCTGGCCATTACACTTTTACCCCAACAATACTAGATAGAATTCAACGAACAAAAAAATTCTGTCCAATTAACATATAAAAAAATAAAAAAAGATATTTTTTAACTTTAAAAATTTTATAAATAGATATTTGATATTTTTTATTCTCCATCACAACAAAAATCATTTGTAATGTTCTCTCTTACTTTAACTCTCTCAAAATATTTTATGTTTTTTATTTTTCTTGCTTTTAAAAATTAGAATATATTGTGATAAAATATTTTATTCATAAATATTTATAATTTATAATAGACGATTGAGAATATTTAATCCAACAAATAATGGTTTGCATCCATAAAAATATAATTGCATGCCTATAAATTTACAAGATACATATCTCATGTTCAATTATTTTTATTTTAAATATTAAATAATTAAAAAATTTTGTTCTTCTCATAACTCTCTAAAAACTATTATTTAGTCATTATAATAAAAAAAATAAATATTATAAAGATAAAATAATAATAACACAACTAAAAGATCCAAGATTAGTTTCTCCCAGTAATAAGTTGGCGCAAGTATTTAAAAAATTATATTACATAAATGAACACCTCAAAGTTAAAATTATTTTAATATAATTATAAATATATATTAAAATAATTGAATAAGATTCGGCTCAATATAAGTATAATATAATAATTTATCACTACAAAATTAGAAGTGTAGCTAGACACCTTAAAAAATATATCAAACAATACACTAAAAAAATTATAAATTAAATCTAGACAATCAAAATGATAAATGAATTAATAACTTTTGATACAACTTAATGTTAAATGACTCTTTTTGCCAACTATCATGAGTTTACTAGAAAAGGCATAATAAAATTAATTGTTGGAATGAATTTTCTATTTTAACTTGTGAATGATCATAGATTAGTTCAATATATACAAGAATACAACCAACTAGCTTATCGTAGCACACCTATATCGACCTATAGAAGTGATGTAAAAAATTATAAATTAAATAAATAATTAATAATAAATAAATTCAAAAGACAAATTGGAATAGTAATGATAACATACGATATATAAACCATTCATAACGATGTCCATTTCACATTCATTAATGGTCATTTTGTTGATTTTAAACAAAGACTAAATAAAAAAAGATTATGATTTTTTGAATCCTTTCAGCCTCATAATAATCATGTTATATATATGAGTCTTTCGAGAGTTTATAATATAAGAAATACATAATAAAATTTATAGTATAATATTTAATAATACTTTAAATAATAGGTAATACTATGAGTATATTCATAAAAACTATTAGAAATGATCCTCTAGTTTAAAGTTTTTAAGTTAGACATATATGTTACATAATAAACCCAATAATACAAACAGATTTAAAAATAATTTTATTATCATTAAAATAATTAAAAATTACATTAAAACATATCAAGACATTCAATAAACTATAAAAATTTAATAATCTATGAAAATCAATAGGCCTAAAAAATTTCACTAAATATCTGATATTATTAGAATTCAACATACTTGAAGTTGGATGCATGTGTTGATTATCAATACTTTATATTTAATTTAGGTAAAAACAAAATCAATGAAATAATAATTAATGAATCAAATTTTGACATACAATTTTTATTTTTAGAATACATTAAATTTTTTTATGATGCAACAAATATTATAAAATTTATGAATAATTAAAATATTAGGCTATCATATTAACTCTTCATTGCTTAGTGATATGTATAGATCATAAGAATTAGGAAGCAAAATTTATGAAAAATAAAAAAAATTACTTTAATATTATAATAATAAGTATAATAATTTTAATGAACTTTTGAGTATGAATATTGATATCATATTCTAAGAAAATGTCTTTTCTATTTAATTAGCTAAGAGTAAACGATTAGATAGCTAATTAAATAGGTATGAACTATCGAGATACTTAAACACTAATTACTTTTATATCTTGTCCAAGAGTAACATCCAAATCTTAGACACATTGATTTAGTAAAAATTATATGAATTTGACTTTTTCTTAGAATCTAATATGATACATAATCTACTGATACATCTGATGTATAATATAACATCGAAATCTATTTTTTCTATGACTATGAATATTATTTTAAATAAGATGTTACTACATTCAAATATTATAAAAACTATATCATACTTAACGAATTGAAAAGATATATAAATAAATTTTCAAAATCAAGTTAAAACACTACAACAAAATTTAAATGGTTACATGATAAAACTTAAAACAAAAGATCAAAATTAATCTAAGTGACAAACATCATTTGTTATCATGTTTTTATATTTTTTTCATTTTGAAAGATGATATCAAATATAATTTGTGACTATGACATGAATGTTTATGTAATATTTTTTAATGTATTCTTAAATTACATTTTAATTTTAAATTAATGGATTTTTTAAAAGTCATCTAATCTTTCTTTAAATTCATAATTTAAAATCTCACATTATATAATTAATTCTATTTATATATAAAAATAATATATATATATATACACACACACACACAAACTACACAAGCACTTCAGTGAAGCACCAGTTTACCACACTACCACTGTAGCGCATGTCAGTATGTGCATCGGGCCAGTAAATGCAGTGGCCCCACAGCTCACGAGCCATAGCAGCCTTGCAACTTGTTGGGAGCCTGTGGCAGCATAGGGCCTGGAGTAATGGACCAGCCAAGCACCCAATGGGCTGCCTTGGGACCTGGCTCACCTGGTTCGCACCCAAGCTAGCTGCGGCTGTAATGCACTACACCTACGCTAGCCTGGATTAGCAGTGTGTCGGGCCAGGCATGAACTGTACCTCAGGAGGCGAGTATGCTAATTTTTCCCAGATTTACTACACCCACCACGGGATGATATCAGACCTAGGGGTGGGCAAAAAAACCGATCAAACCGATACCCGAACCGAAACCGATCAGTCCGAACCAAAAAATTAGGTTAACCAAACCGATAGTTTAGGTTTAGGTTTTTTTTTTTAATTTTTTTCGGTTTAGGGTTCGGATTCGGGTTTTATCCAAAAAAAACCGTGGACACCGGTTAACCGAACCGAACCTTAGACATATACTTGTTTTAATATTTTACATTCAGTCATAAGTTATAACTCTAACCCAAACCCAAACAAACCCATTGGTAGCCCTAATACTCTCTCATTTTCTAACATCTCCATCTCCTCTCTCGTGCAAAGAACGGCTCCTCTTCTCAGCCTCATGCGTGTCCTCCTCTAAGTAGACAACAACTTTGTTGTTGGACAGCAAATCTGCCTAAGAAAAAAGGACGGCTTGACGACGGCTGGTAAAGATTGATCGGTTTTTTAAGTAGAGAAAGAGATTATGTGGATTCGTGGGTGGTGCTTGGTGGTGAGTTGATAGTTATTGATGGTGGTTTTCCAATGTCTGGTTAGATACTGTCATACTGTGGAGTAACGATTAGCTGCAATTGGAAGGGCAGCCGATCACTACATGGATGCAGATTTAGGAATTAAATGTGTGATCTAGGAATTATGTCACATTTTTCTTGCAGATTTAGGAGCCCTACGAAACTATCCTGGCTCTCCATTTCTGCCATCTGATTCAGAAATTTTACTTGATTCTCCAGAGCACGAGGACATAGGTAATGAGGATTGCATATATGTTATCTTGTGTATAGCCTTTTCTTTTTAGTTTCCTTTGCTGTTTCTTGCTCGATGAGTAGTTAGAAATTATAGAAAAAAATTCTGTTTTGCAGTAAATATATATGTATTTTGTCAATAACACTGATGGATCTATCCTTGCAACAGTAGAGGAATTTATGCTTATGTTATTTAACTTGGCCTTATAATTTACCTTGTATATATTCCTGTCATCCATAACAGTGTTTTCAAATCATTGACACTAGATTGATTTTGAACTCTACTTGCATGATTAATCAATAGTAACACCAACATTTTAGAAGTTTAGGTAAAGTAAGGAAACATTAGCACTAGCCATCACATGAGTGGCATGGCACAAAGACATTGGTCAAAGCCTAAAAATTAAAACTTTTAATGCTAAGAACTCATGTTCTGAAAAATAAAAATAAAATGCCTGTGAGTAGATTATGTTATTCCTTTAGCAAGAAAACAAAAGAGAAGATCAACAGAAACCAGTATTATTTTGTGCTTTGGGGCATTGGCAGAAAAAGGGTTCATAAAATGTGTACCCAGTTGAGAGTAAAAATTGATTTTGAAAACATGATAGATGTTGGAATAGACGGGGATGGTTGTATATAAGGTAGTGGATGGGGTTTAGAAATTATAGGGCCAGTGAGAACTGAAAAGGTGATTGATTATATTTTATTTATTTATTTATAATAATAATTCTGATTGATTGATTATCCTTGCAAATTTATAGAAAAAAATTCTATTTTGCAGTAAATAGTTATTTATTGTGCTAATTGACTCATTTTTATTTGTATGGTTTTGTTAATTGTTATCAGATGTCTAGTACTACTGAATCAGTTTCAAGTACTCTTCCCGACGCTTCAAATTCAGAGAATGCTTCCATTCCCTCAAGTGATAACCAAGCTGCAACAAAAACACATACTTCTAATGATGCTACTACAACTTCAAATGGGCGTAAAAGAAAATCATGGGTCTGAGATCATTTTGACAAGAATGATGACAAAAATGATCCAAGAGCTAAATGTAAGTATTGTGCTAAATCTCTTGCATGTCCTTCAACTAGTGGTACTAGTTGTTTAAGCAATCACTTGTCTAGGTGTAAACTCTATCCTTATAATGTTGACAAGACTCAAGCAACCTTAGCTTTCTCACCTGCACCAAAGTTTAATGAGGTAGGAATAGAAAATTTTCTTGCTAATTGGAAGTTTGATCAAGAAGAATGTAAAAAATGGCTTGCTAGGATGGTTATTGTTGATGAGTTGTCTTTTAATTTTGTGGAGCATGAGGGGTTTCGTTCATTTTGTCGTGTTATGCAGCCACGTTTTCTAGTTCCCTCACGTAGGACTATAAGAAGAGATTGTTATAATATTTATAAGGAAGAGATTGATACATTAAAAAAGGTTTTTAAGAAGTTGTCTTCTAGAATTTGTCTCACAACTGATACATGGACATCCATTCAAAACATGTCTTATATGTGTCTTACTGCACACTTCATCGATGATGATTGGAAATTGCATAAAAGAATTATTTCTTTTTGTCCTATTGCTGGTCATTCTGGGGAAATAATCGGTATGGCTGTTGAAAGGTGTTTGCTTAATTGGGGGATTGATAAAGTTTTTACTATAACTGTTGATAATGCATCTTCAAATGATACATGCATAAGATATTTGAAAAGAAGGCTAAATAGTTGGAAGGAAAGTGTCCTGCAAGGTGATTATTTACATATGAGATGTGTTGCTCATATATTGAACTTAGTTGTAAAGGATAGCTTGAGTGAATTAGATGACTCCATTGTGAGGATTAGAAATATAGTGAAGTATGTGCGATCTTCTCCTTCTAGAGAGCAAAAGTTCAATAATTATGTAGAAAAAGAGAAGATAAAGAGCAAGAATCATGTATGCTTAGATGTGGAAACTAGGTGGAACTCAACATACATGATGATAGAGGCAGCCTTGAAATTTCAGAAGGCCTTTGACTTGTTGGAGGTCACCGATAACAAGTATGTTTCAGAACTTTTGATGAAGAAAGGTGTACCTACTAGTGAAGATTGGGAGTATGCTAGATCATTGTTGCCTTTTCTTAAGATTTTCTATGACACTACTTTGAGCTTTTCTGGGTCGCTTCATGTGACTAGTAATGAATACATGAAGAAGATTTTTGGTCTTGGCTTGATGATTAATTCAAAAGTTGAAAGTGATGATCCTAGTTTGAAAGAAATGGCTTTGAAGATGAAGGCGAAGTATGAGAAGTATAGGGCAAACATTGACAATATCAATGTTTTCTTATTTATTGCGGTGATTCTTGATCCTAGGTGTAAGTTGGAGTATGTAAATTATTTAATTGACAATTTTTATTATGACAAGGATACCGCAAACAAATTAAAAGAGAAGGTGAACAAGGTTTTAGAGTCATTATTTCAATTTTATGGTGCATCTCAACTTTCACAAAGTGTAGAAAAAAGTGAAGAACAATTGGTGGATTTGAGTTTGGAAAGTGATTTTCAAGATGTAGCTCAATATGTGAATTTCATGTTCAAGAAGCAAAAAATAGACCAAGACAGTTTAGATTCCAAATCTGAACTAGATAAATACTTGAATGATGCTCGTGAGATTTCTCAATCTTCTTTCGATTTGTTGGGTTGGTGGAAATCAAATGCAAGCAAGTTCCGCATTCTTTCTTTAATAGCTAAAGATGTGCTAGCTATGCCTGTGTCTACCATTGCTTCAGAATCAGCTTTTAGCACCGGAGGTCGTGTGCTTGATTCATTCCGAAGTGCTTTAACTCCCAGACTAGTTGAAGCTCTCATCTGTGCCCAAAATTGGTTGAGAAGTTCAATTCAGCCTATATATCTTGATAGCATCTTGGAACAACTCGAGTCAATCTCTATAAGTGAATTTTTTTTGTAATTTGTTGCCTTGAAAACTATACTTCCATAATAAAATTAGTATCTCATTTAATTTATTTCTATTTTTTTGTAGAGTCATCTTGTGTCACCGATGATCATCCTCTTTGCATAATTGATGATAAAGAAGATTTGAAGATATACAATACTTGTCAGGATCGCCTTTATGTTTATGAGATATGTGTACACTTCAAATCAATAATTTGAATTTGTGAATTTTTCTCATGTTATGCTTGTTAAACACATTGAATATTTTATGTTTCAGTTGCTGTTATGCTTTAATTGGATTTGTTGGAATTTTTTGTTGTTTCTGCAGTTTTCTGCAGTTTTTACTGTTGCTTCTGCAGCTTTTATTGTTGTTTCTGTAACTACTGTTTCTGTATTTTACTGGATTTTTCTATTGTTATTTGCTGCTACAATTTTCAGCAGTTTTTTAGGCTTTAAACTACTATTTTCTATATTTTTATCACTGCATTTTGTACTTCCATTTGCTGCATGTTACTGTTTCTGCAATTTATACAATTTCTGTAGTTTTAACTGCTGTTTTGTAGATTTTATTGCTATTTCTGCAGTTTTTACTAGTTTTTTTTTTTTGAGTTTTTACTGGTTTTTTTTATGTTTTAACTGCAGTTTTCTACTACTGTTTGCTGCTGCAATTTTCTGCAGTTTTTTAGGCTATTTCCTTCACTTTTATTCCTGCTATTTGTTGCATTTTTTGCGATAATTTTCAGCAGTTTTTAGTCTTAAGGTTGATTTTAATGCAAGAAAAATGTACATATTTTATGAATGTAAAAACTTAATATTGTAAGACATAGCAATGCAATTTTTTTTTGGTAAAATTGATGATTTAGTGTGCTTTATATTTATTTTTTTATGGTTAAAAAACTTAAAAATAATGAAAATATGTAAAACGGTTAAAAACCAAAAACCGAAATACTAAACCGTATTTTAACAGTTAACCGGTTTAACGGTTTAGGTTTAGGTTTACAAAATTAAAAACCATTCAGTAATGGACTGGTTTCCTAGTAGGGGTCATGGACCGGTTAACCGGTCCATGCCCACCCCTAATCAGACCTGTGTATTGTGCAAGGTCACCATTTTTTCAGTCGTACCAGCACAGTACGGTGCCATGGATGGGCCACCCAAAATCAAGTCATTTACCACCTCTAACATACAAAATATATTTGTTATGACTTTGAGAATAATGTGCATATAGAACAGGCACATAGGTTGAGCATCACAATCAGAAGTTTACAAATTACTAAAGGCATTACTTAGCTTGGAATAGTCATGGAGAGTCTTGTTCATAAAATTTTCGTATATAATCAATTCAATTTATTTGAATTATACATGTAAGCTATGAATTTTTCTTTATTTTTCTGAAAGAATTGACTATGAGATGATTTTGCTTATATTATATATTAATGACGTATTAATTACAAGATACGATATATTATGAATTACATAATTGAAAAGGTATCTTCAATCATAGTTACACACAAAATTTTGAAGACTTAAAATAATTTATTAGGATTGATATGACTTATTCCAAGAGATGAATTCTATTGTCAAAGAGGACGTATAAAAAGAATACTCTTACAGAGATTAATCTTTTAGGTTGAATTTCAATTAATACTCTTATTGATCCATATACTAATTTTTCATTCGATATAACACATTCAATTAACTAACTTTACTAATTATAAAAAACTCATAAAAAAAATAATTATCTGACTATGATCAAATTAAATATAATTATACAGTTAATTATAATAAGGTATGTCAAAGATTCTCCTCAATAAATTCATCTAAATGTAGCACTTTTATACTGAGATATGTAAAAAAATATAAAAGACTTCAGATATCTTTTAACAATCACAGACACTTATAGTTAATCGAACATTCGAATTCTAATTGAGTATTTGCTTATATCAATAGAAATTCCATGATAAATTTTATAAATTTCCTAAAAATAATCTTGTCTCTTATAAAAATAAAAAGTAAATAATCATTTCAAGATCTAGTATATATAGAGAGGTAAGAACAATAACAACAATTAACTGCAAAATATTTTAGATTCGACATTTATTCAAGGAGAACAGATATTAGCTTTCTTTTCTCATTATTTTTTATCATGACATTTAGATATAAAGACATACGAATCATATAGAGATTGAATATTTCTTTATTAAGAAAAAGATTTAGGATGAAATATTATATCATGTTATATCTAGACAATAAAACAATAAGCTAACATCTTGACAAAATTTTTGAAGATACCTCGACTTACCTTCTTTTCTCAAATCTTGATGTTTTGAACCATTATGTACTAGCTCATTGCTTAGATACATATTACTATTTTATCATATCACATTATAATATTAAATATTTGAATATTTTAATATGATGAAAATCATATGAATTCACATATCTTGTGCTATCTAAGATAACACATAATATACTAACCCATCTGATATTTGGCATAGTATCAGAGTCTACTTTTTCTAGGATATTCAATATTATTTTAAATAGGAGATAAAAATTATGACTAAATATCACATAAATAATTAAATACATTAAGGACTAGAAAAAATCGAGGTTAAATATTCAAGATAAGACACACAAAATGGTGACAAACTTATTCATGAAATATAAAAATCAAAGATATTGAGAACACTAATAACATTTTCATATGCATTCATGATGATAATATGCATTTGCATCCACACTACCATACCATTATGTAATATTGTGCTAATCCTTATTTATTTATTTATTTTTTATTTCATTATGTAATTATGATTTATGTACTATTAATGTATTGGATTGTACTTATTATCATTTTTATTTTTGATATTTTTTTTATTTCATTATAATTTATGCTTTCATCATATTCTACTTTTATTTCATTTTTGAAATAAAATAAATTTTTTGATTTTTTATTTGAGTCAAACCAAACATGATGTCAACTGTCAAGTAAAGATCATCAAACACAAATGCAGATTACAAAAACAAAATATCATTGCCAGGATATCATTTTTTTTTAATTATTTTGTATTTTCTTAATTTTTTTTATATTTAATATTTCTATTTTTTAATAATTAATTAAATGACAAATAACAATTAACAAATTAAATTTTTTTTAAATATTTAATATTTTATTTAAATTTAAAATTTCAACATAAAAGCCCAAAAACTAGCAAAAAATACATGAACAAGCCCGAACTGACATGGCCCACACCAATGTTGGGCCATATCAAATATATATGTTTTTGGGCCAAACCATGTAGTGGTTGTCATGTCGTGCTCGCCACAACAAAGTGGAATGGTCGTGCCTTAATGAAAAGTGTCATGCTGATACAACAAAGCTTGTTTGACATCTCTAATTAAAATAAAAAATATGCATCTCTTCCTACAAAACATTATAAGAGAAACCACAATATCATGATACTACCAACAAAAGACAAAAATGATATTGTTGATTTTTGTTGCCTTCAAAAGTTAGGGTTTCGGCCATGTGAGAGAGGAAAAAAGAAAGAAAAAATAAATAAATAATCTAATTTCATTAAAATTTTAGAAATATTTAGAAAATAAAACATATACATATTATAATTGGGGCAGCACACAATTCAAGTACTCTTATCCAGAGTAAAACAGAAAATAAACAAAATAAATTGATACAATGATAGTAAACTTAAATAGATACAATGAAAAAAAAATTAGAATAACATAAAACTAACAAAATAGAATATTTAGCACAAATTCATTATATACTTTATAATTAGAATAAAAAATCAGGATTTGTAGATTGAGCAATAGATCTCCTCCAAGTATATACTTTATAATTAGATTTATATGTCCTCTCATCAACGAAATGAAGCAAATTAGGTAGATCAACTGATCATAAACAAAAATATATAAATTATACTGATCAAAAGAAAATGAACTTTTGCTTTATCAGAATTTCTTATATTCTTGCTACATTAAGACTCAACACCATGTAATACTGCTGAGAATTGAGAGAAATCCAAAGCTAATATGTCCCAAAAATAAGATCTAAATCACAAAAGAACATATGAGATAAAATACATGTTCCATTGGAGATGTAATAAAAGCATCAATCAGGAAGCAATAATGAAAAATCCTTCAAGCCCCCCCATCTCAACAATTTGAATTAGGTTCTCAATAAAAAATTTACCTTATAAAGAAGATATCAACACTGATAATTATATTATGTCATTGAGTTGGTACTCATACTTATAATGGACAACTCAACCCAAAGTGTTTTTTCGATTGATTAAAAGGTACGGACCACAATTTGAATTAGTATGCTATTTTGAAAGAACATTAAATAAGTTATATTCAATGAAATTAATTGAAAAGACTAGTTAATATTGATCTAAAATCAAACAATTAAAAGAATTAAGAAGTGAGTCACATGTTTATAGTTAGGTAGCAATGAAAAATCAATTAAAAAATAAATATCTTCATTCATTATATTATCTTCAACTGTTAGATCAATAGGATTTGTAGAGATAAAATAACTCTTCAAGAAAGGAATATTTCATCAAGTTTGATGAATTTTTGATTCGATATAGTACCAATGAGACCGAGACACCTATGTGGATTCTTTCACGAGATATAGTACCATCTCCCTAATTTGAAAACCAAATTATTTGCCCGAGATATCAATACTTTAGAAATGGCTAATACCTTAGTCTAGGACTTGGATGAGATCCATCGTCCTCCCCTCGGACGAGCTCCGAATCTTTTCTATTAGCCACAAAGGGAATGAAATTGAGCATGACATTTATAAGGTACATTCTAAGTATTTTCACTATTAAAGATATGGGCACTACTACTTGCTCTAGTCCTTTCAAGGGGAGTATTATCAAAAAAAAACCATAATTGATCCAAAGAATAAAAATCATGACTTACCAAATTGATGACAGTTATGAATTTCTTAATGATACCTTAGAAAATATACCTAATTTTTATGAAATCAAGGAGTCCATATCAAGGAGTCCATAACAAGAAGTCACTAAGGATTAGAAACACAATACCATATTTTATACTTTTTACAAAAATTTGGGACAAAAACCATCAAGTAAATGTATATAGTGATACTTGCACCAATATTGTCTCTGAATCTACTATGACCAAGGTAGGCCTTAAGACGATTCCACACTCAAATATCTATAATCTCACTTTAATCAATTTTGTAATACTCAATGTCAATAAAAATTATAGCATGCCTTATCAATTCTCAATTACTAGTTGATGTTTGACATATTTTCTAAGGACTCTTCAACTATACGATCATTATGTTTAGATTTTTGGAATATCAAACATATTAGGATAGAACATCAAGGTCAAAAGGTCAAAATCTCATTCATACAACCTAAGAGTCATCAACCAAGCCATGTGAAATTACTTACAAATATGAATTCTAATAACTACAAGGAAGTGAATGATAAAATAACAAATTATTATTATGTTATCTTGATAACCACTCGAGTTTTCAAGTGAACTAACAATGTTAGTTCACATCAAAGATACACCCTTGTTAAAGAAATCCATTTAGTTTTTTCCCTAAAAACTATGTATGAGGCAAAAATTTCAAACTAGTAAATCTACAAAATTCATATTCGAATCCTTTTAAAGAATGAAAATATATCAAGAGATAATACCCAAAAAAACTATCATTTGTAATTAGTAGGCTAAATATGAGAGTAAAGACTAAATGAACATTCAGCATACACAAATTGCATCTTGAGTGCACACAATGGGAGTATGTTAATACCCGATTTACCAAATCACAATAATCTCAATTTGATAAATAATATTGATAACATTTTTAACATAAAAATGATTCATGAAAAGAAAATTTTACTAACACATCTCTCATTTGATAGAAAGGATACTCAAATGAACAACTATTTCACGCTATAAGCTGTAGCAAATCAATCTAAGTCTTCCAAAGAACAAAGAAAGTAATCAATCTATTTTTATGTCACATGCAAGAGTTGACTGCAGCAAATCCACCAAGGAAAAATGATGAGAATATTCATTTTCATCATGTATACTAACAATGATATTATCTGAAGGTGTCCTACATCAAAACTCACAATAGAGCCTACGAGAGTTATGAGAAAAAGCTCACATGTTTATATCAAGACAACTTATATCAAGTTGACTGATCATTCACCACATTTTTTTGTGTTTTCTTTGTTTTCATTGATATTTCCCACTATTTTTTTTATTGTATGGATTATATAAAATACTCACTATTTCAAAAGAATATAGTGGATGATAAAAAAAAAATTTGTTTTCATTTGGTAGGTCCTAAATTTTTACTCTTGAATTTCCAATAAGCATTTTGGGTGGGTATTTGGGGCAATGCCTCACTTGTTCCTATTTTTCAAAGCATTCCAATGGAAATTAGATGTCCATTTTGATGGACGCATGGCGGGGAGCGTCCTTTTTCATACCAAACATAATTCAATCATTTCTTTTTGTTCCTCCTGTCGCCTATCATAACCATCAAAATTAGATATAAAAACATATTTAATTGGGCCAAAATCCTAAACCCTAAATGGGAATTAAGTTTTCAAATTTAAACCCAATTCTACTAATATCTCAAAATCTTATATTCAAAAACTAAATTTATAAATTCAATTCATACTAAATTAAACTTAATCATCAAAAATCCTCAAATCCCTAATAATCTAATTTAGCAAATTGAATTTTCAAATTAAATTCCATCAATTTCTAACTAACAATGTATCACATCATATAATAAGTTGAATAATTTACCGTTTAACACCTCAAATATGATCCTTACAAAATTCTTCATCAAGAATTGTAACTAAAGACATACATATAGTTGAATAATTCACAATTTATAACATCATATCATAAATATATCATCCGTACATATAGTTTTCAAGATATATTTATTATCCAAGCTCATCCAAAAATAAATAAATAATAGTTCTTAATACACAAGTATAAACCAAAAAAAAATGACTACTAATAAAACTTCACGAAGCTTCTAATTTTTATATTCTAATCACTATATTGATGAAACAAATGAATAATATGATTTGCTTTGGTGTACACCTATAACAACACAGAGACGTGTATAGGAGTCTTTAACAAAATAGACACATGAATGTACAAGGAGGAGATGCACATCTATAACTGAATAGACACATGCACATGCACATGCATGGTGAGAAGTGCGAGGTGTGTAAAATGTGTGTTAGGCGTGTGACCACTACTATATTTTTTTCCCACATCTATAACTATGTGCGTGGTGAGAAGTGAGAGGTGTGTAAGATGATGAGGAGGAGATGGACATCTATAACTATTTGCCCACTACTAAATTTTTGTCCATTGCACCCTGACATTACAAGTGTTTTAAAAAAATTAGATTTGATTTTTAACAAAGTTGTAGTTGGGATTCTTTTACACTCTGATACTAGATACAATAATTATTGAGTTTTATACATTTTTCTTATTTTTTAATTGTTTTTTTATTGTTTGAGAGCATATGACTTGTGGGCACTACAAACCATTTACATATGATATATATTATAATCTGAATTTAACCTTTTTTTTTATTTTTATATATTAGAACCCCCTTTTTTGTTCTCACATATCTTTCCTCTATCTCTCTCTCCAAATTCCTTCCCAAAATCCAACCTAAGGAAGCCCTAACAATGATAAACCCTAATAATAAAAAGTATAATGAGCAAAGATAATATAAGTTTTAACATAATTGAATCATTAGAAAAACAAACATATGAAATTTCAAACTTTAAAAAATGAATTTCTAAGCCTTCGAGAAGATATATTTTTATGTAACATATTATAATATTATCTAAAATTTTTCTTGAATTTGTTTATTTTAATCATATAATATTCATTATTGATTTAAATAATTATTATATGTGCAATATATATATATATATATATATATATATATATATGTTTAAACTTTAAAATGATAAAAATTTATTTGATAATAAAAAAAATTAATAGAAAATTAATTAGTGATTATAAAACACAAATAATTATAATAAATACAATTAAACAAACTAGAAAATAAGTAATCGATGGAAATGTGAAGCTTTAGACCTTGTCCTAGGCTCAAACAAGGAAGAGATCAATCAGGGCCATCAAGAAGGTGAAGATTGGAACTTATCCTTGGCCCACATTTTATGGGGCATGTGCCTAGGGCTCAAGCAAAGACCAAGGGCCATCAGGCCACAAGCTAGGCCTGCACTTCCATGGCATGGTAGCACTGCTCTTGAACCACATCATGAAACATATAATCTAAGTTATGATACCATGGGCCACGGCCACTATGCATGGATCATGTACCCATGCCATGCACAAATCATGCTCGAGGCTTGCTAATACGACACAACCCAGCATGGCCCAGAATGTTTGGGGGTTGTTCAGCAAAGAAATGTGTTAATCTGCATCGTCTCATTTTTGAGGTGTGCTGGACCACTTCATTTTGAAGCATACTGGGTCACCTCATTTTTGAAGCATGTCAAATCAGCATGGCCCACCTTTGAAATTGGCGATGCCAAATGCACATGATGGCCCAACAAGGCCCAAAAATAAATCATGTCAGCCCATCATGTTTCATTGGAAACAAGCAGATAATATTCATTATGAAAACTAGCTTTGAAGGTATTGTGCCTAAACCTTTAGAAAGGCCTATAATGAAACACAAGTAGATATTCATTATGAAAATTGGTCAGGAAGAAAAAAAAAGATAGGTTGAAAGTAAAAACTATAAGTGTATATTCACAAAGACTTGTAGTTCTGATAATTATAGGATTTCTATTAAACTACACTTTTCTCAATTTATTTATTATGGGCTGTTAGTTTATTAGTTAGGAGTAAGGCACACATTTTTCTCTTCCATCAAGTTACCAAATATTTGATATTCCATAATAAATAATAACATAATACATATAGATATACTCAAGTTGAAATAGCTCACATATTGAGTGCTCTCATACAAACAAATAAAGAAAAAACTAAAATAAAGTACAATAAGAACAAAATTAAAATCTCAATAATTTTTATTTAATAAATGAATTATAAGGAAAAGATTTATTTTATTTTTAGCATATATTAATGAAATTAATACTATTGAGAAATATTGAATTAGATATTTGAAAACTCAAATAATTCCCTGATATAAAATTTACAACAAAAACTCTTGAACAAGAAAGATAACTTCTTAAGATTGAAGTGACTTATTTAAAAAATAATATTATAGTTTTACAACAAAAATGTCATAGATATTCTCTTGGAATTTAATTTATTTGTGCATAATCAAAATATCCTCTAGATCTAAATATAAACTTTACTATTGAATCAGATATAATTATTACACCTATTAGATATAAAAGAATATTAAAATAAATTTAATTATCTAAAAATTATCAAACTTGATATTACATATATTATTATTAGCAAAATAACTCGATTCTTCCATTCTCGAAGAAAAATTTATAAATGATGATTTTCATATTTTCAGGAACATAAAAAAATTAAGACTCACCCAAAATTTCATTCAATAATCATAGATATTACATGTGAGTCAAAGTGTTGATTTGAGTTAGAAAAATAATAATAGTGTGATCAATATAGCGATGAGTGATTGTCATTTTTAAATACATAATAAGATGTAAACTTTGTTGCACGATATTGCCTAGAGGCAAAGTACAGAATCATTACTTCAACTTCTTCAAAGCTTTTTCAAATTAAAAATTATATTGAGAAGATCAAGTTCTACACTCTACAACCACATTTTTTGATTGTCAAATTAAGCAACAAATTATTTTCAATTCAATTTTGTAATATCAAATAAACCATATTGAAATTTATTATTTTTCATTATGAAGAAAACTTAAGAAACTTTGATCTCAACAATTAATATGGTAATAATAAAAATAAATAAATAAATTTAAAAAAAATAAAAAAAATAGTTAATATGGTAATCAAAGAACAACTAATAGATATATTCAAAAGTTTGTAATAATCATAAATCAATTCTATTTTCTCCAATTCTAATTTTGAACTTTGTTGTGCATAAATTATATTGCGTATGTATATATAGTATTTTTCATTATGCTTATCAATATAGTTTAGCATGTATAAAAATAATTTAAAAATTTAGATTGATGATGATGATAATTTTGAAATTAAAGTACTTTAAATATATAAAAATAATTTAATTATCTTTTCACATTTTTCACCTTTTATATATTTTAGATTGTAGTATTTTTCATGTATGAATGAATATAGTTTAGCATGTTCATATTAATATGTAAGATTTTACTTAGACATTAGTGATGTCGCACCAAAGAAACACATACAATGAATTATTTTTCAATACTTTCTATTAAAAAGTAAGACATGTTATATGAATTTTTATTTTTCAACACTACTTAGAAAAATACTTGCCTGTTTAATTGAGCAAATAAACTCGAACTTCTCTCCTTGATATTTTTTTGACACACCCATTATTTTTTAAATATATTCGTACAAGTGTCATCATTAATGAGTTTTTTAAATAATTATCTCCACATTATCTTTAGAACACAATAAGCATTTTTTTTAACAAATATTCAATCATTTCTTATACAATAAATGTTTGGTTTCCTATAAGTTGGGTTGAAAATATTCAAAATTAAAACAACTACTTCATTTTGATAATTAGAACAAAATTAAAAAAAAAACTTCATGCTATGCTGGATCATTAAACTAGTCTAGGATGGAGACAGTGCAAGAAGTTTATCAATCACATGGTCCATGACCCCGATCCACATCCACGAAAAACCAATATTTGTAAAGTTCCCTCCTGAAGGATCCAAATCCTTTAAATTTTTAGGACAAATGGATAACAAAATAATAAACCCCTCAAAAGAAGCCACTAACCTTCCAGGTTGAGTTTGAGCCCACAGTTTTAGCTGATCCCACCATTTCATTCAATAGACCTAAGCATACATCAAATTCATATAGAAAAATGGAATCATGTCATAAAAAACTATAATAAAAAAATAATAATATCTAACATACCCAAGCTTCAATTCTAACAATTTAGGAAAAATAATAATAAAAAACTTTCTCCCACTCACCCACACATACACACAGTGTCCCATATTGAATTGAAATGAAAAATGACAACATTGAAATTGATGTTTTTTACAAGTTAACTTTTTTTTCTTCTTTCTTCATCAATTACATTTGGTATGTATAAGGCTGTGAATATAGTATAAGAATGCTCCAAATTTTTTTTATTTTCTATTTATATATATCCTTGGATCATGCTTGAATAGTAAAATAAATAAAATTTCATATTTATCAATTAACGTATTTATAATTATCATATCAAGGATGAACCTTTGCCTTCATTGTTGTCTAAAGAATTGAATGTTAAAAATACTTGGGCTGGTTTTATTTAGATACCAAAACTCTATGTATTCAAATATAAGCATATGTATTACTCAAACTATAGTAAGTCATCTATGCACTTAGTTTAGATATTATAGTTAATTGACAAGTTCATGTTGAGTTAGATCGGTGATGTCTAATTGACTCAAAAATCACTTGATGACCATTTTGTAATTATAAAATTTAACAAACTAAAAACTCATGATAATACAATATTCACTAACGAAAAAAGGTAATATAATCAACAAACTTTAAAATCTATATAAAAAGAAAACAAAAAAAACTACACATTGGGTATTCCTATTATAAAAGAAAGAAAACAAAAAAAAATCTTTTAAAATTGTAATACCAACCTCAAGTTGATGAATAAATATATAAAAAATTAACTTTAAGAAAAGAAATTTTAATCGAGGCCTCAATTTTCATAAATATATCAACGAGATAATTTTTTGCATGAATATGACTTATAACAATACTCTTATCTTGAATATTTTCACTATGAACAAAATAATTTCTCTATGTATATTTCATTCGGTAGTGGAACATCAAATTTGAGATTAAAACCTCTCTATATGAATGTAACAAGAAAAAATGATATCAAAAATATCTAGAAATCTAATCTCCTCAAATACATATATGATCCATAGAATTTCAAACATAGTTGTAGTCATCACTCATCACTATAATGTAGTCTACTAATACATTTGATCAAAAAATATCATTTATATCTTATTTTTCTAGGAAATAAGATTACTTTAAAAAAAATACAAAAATAAATGACATGCCTCACAAAGCAAATCCTAAAGATTTTTTTTGCATATTTAAGCATGCAATAAATTGCAACAATGTGAGCATGTCATGAAAAATCTAAGTAGCGACTAATTATATTAAATATATAAAACATCTATTCTGATAATAATCAGATAGTTAATATTTATTGTAACTCTGCTATATGTAATTGAATCAACAAGACAACCATCATCAAATAAAGAATTAGTACTTAGCTCAACATACATAACTACTAACAATCAAGTAATCCATGACTTCGCTCTAGTTCAAGCCTAAGATAAAATAATAAATAAGATACTTGATTGTTCATTACTTAAAATATATACTATGAGAATGAAATATATTAAATATATTCAAAGTGAAGAAAATCTTTCAAGAAGTCATATGATCATATAGTCAAAACTTCTATTTTTGATATTTCATTCTCTATCTAAAAAATATATATAAGTTAGCTTAGTATCATAGTTCACAAGTATTATCACTCACATTTTCTATATTTTTTACTTTTTTTACTATTTTTTTTGATGATGCTAAAATATTAATTTTTTCTTCTGACATATTATTTCATCCAAGATAATATCTAGTCATATTAAAAAAAATAGATTCAATTTACTCAAATGAGACCTAAGAACTAGAATCTCAATCTAAGAGATAGTCTATTATTATTGGATGATGAGTGTTCACTGTAAAAACTAATTCAGATAAAAAATTTAATCATATTAAGACAAGACTCATTGCGAGGGAGATCACTTATATGTTAGGTATAAATTACCAAGATATTTTTCTCTGATGACTAAGATAATCTCCGTGTATATTCTTGTATCACTTACAGCATCTCTATATAGAGGATATACTGGCTGAGCCTAAAGACTTTTTTATTTAACAAAGAACTTAAGAAGATATATATGAAAGTCACATCGGTTTCGAGTAGCCTGAAAAAAACATCGAGAATTTTGTTTGCAATATTTTTACAAGACTTGTTTGGCTAACACATATGTGTTGCATATTTTTCCTTATTTTTTTCAATAGAACTTGGATGGCAGGTGAATCTTACTTATTTTGTACGTGAATTATATTTTAATTATAAAAAATAATGAATTAAAATTATTTAACTCAAAAAATACTTTCAATCATGATTATAAATGAAAGACCTTAGAGCGCTCAGATATTTTATAAAGATAGAGAAGATCTAATCTAAAAGAGAGATTGTTTTCTAACAGAAATTAAATTTTGGATTATATTCCAAAGAAAATTCTGATTGATACAAATATTAATTTTTTGTTAGTTATGACTCATCCAATTAACTATATTATTTGTAGAATAATTATTAGAAAAAAATAACTTTATGCTTATCATCAAATTAAATACAATCTATGAAGTCAATATAATTAGTCACTTTATAAATTCTCAATTACAAATTCATCCAATACAACTTTTTTATATTAAAATATGTGAAGAAATTTACAAAATTTAATTTTTTTCAATAAATACTAACACTTGTAGTTATTTGGTATTCAAATTTAAATTAAACTTAAAATTGCACAAATAGAGTCAATGATGATAGATATCACAATATAGACAATTATTTTAAAATTCAATATAAATACATAATTCAAGACAATAAAAAATAAGAGCCTATGAGCCTATAATTGTCTAGTAGGAGATACATATAACTTATATTCAAATATTTTATTAGTGAACAAAACACACACACACACACACACATATATATATATATATGAATTGTCTTGCTTAAAGTAAAGATTTAGGATAATACTATTATTATGGCCTATTTTTTAATGATAGATTGGTCAGTAAATATTTTCACAAAAATCTTTAAAAATTCAAACTTATTTTTCTTTCCTCCAAATTTTTCATTCTGAATATTTAAGTACCAACTTAATAGGATGTGTTGTATTTAATGTTTGTTGCTCTTTTCATTTCTCTTTTTTGTTTTGTTGCTACAATAGGGGTGAGACATGAGAGCACCCTACATGAGGTTGACACAATTGATTAGTTCATTATATAAAAGTTTTACTTGTATATCATTTTTACTTGGAGTTTTTCTATAGAAGTTATTACTTGAGATTTTCCATACTTACCACTCCAAACACTTGGATCATTGACTCAAGAGTAAATAATGAGATTACAAATAATTATTCTATATTTTTTACTTTTCTACTTGTTCTATGAATAATATTATAGCAAATAATAAAATATTTAATGTTCTTCGTATTTACTATATTTAAGATGCCATTATATTTCTTTCTTATTCTAATTATTACTACTTACCCAACAAGTTGTATAATTTCTATAATTTATCCTATTAAATAATTTAGAATTAATATTATTTTCTATTATTATTATTTTGCATGATCAAAAGATTTTAATAAAGAAAATCTGAGACTAAATAATATAATTTGTATGTTTTTTTCTAAGATTATATATCTTACTAGGTATTTCAATATCATTCATCATTTATTTATTTATTCTTGACTTAGTCATCCATATTTTATCAAGTTAAAAATTTTATATTCAAGTATTAAAAAGATCTCTACATTAGATTGCAAGTCACATCAAATAGAAACGTACACAACAGCTTAATATATTATCCTTCTAGCTTATGTGAGTAACGATTTATTTGTTTTGACTCACGTGAATATTTTGGGATATAGTTGAGACCAAACTCATAACTTAAAAAACTTTATCACTTTTATTGATTATTAAAACCATTTTACTTAATTTTTTCTTTCTTTAATACATATCTCAAATTGTTTTGAGCTTGAAGCAAGGAGACTTGATCACCCCAAATTTTGAGTTTATTCTACATAAAGAAAACATGTGATGTCCTACTCAAAATGAAAAAAAAATCCTCTAAGAAACTAGAAAACACTATAACTAACTCTTCGATCTTTATTTTTTAATTATTCTCAAAGAAAATGTAGTTGCAGTCAACATGTTATTTCATATATTTTTTTGTATTTATATATTTCTCATTTTTTTATATTTTTTATTATTTCTCTTGATAGTGTTGGAATGTTCATATCTCCTTTTATAATATTATTTCAACTAAGACAAATAATATCATCTCATAGTAAATAAGAATTTCTTACTATAATACCTCAATAATTATAAAAGTTTGTTGAATATAAATTAAGCATTTATTGAGAATATTAATCCTAATAGTGATGCCGATTATTTGAAGATGATACTTATTGTAAGAGAGTTTACTCGTACTTATTTAATTGATTATCAAAATAATTTTCTTCGATGGTATTATTTGTCTAGGTGTATATTAAAATAATTTAACTATAATATCGTGATACAAATACTTCTCTTCTAATTTTTTTATAAATTTATAATATAATGGTTAAACATGAATAATACATTTTATCATGGCAAACTTGATGACTAGGTGTATATCAAGCAATAATATGAATTTTGATCTCAGACAAAACACTCAAATCTAATTTACAAAATGAGGAATGCTTTATATGACTTAAAGTAGTTCGTAAGAACTTGATTTGTTAGATTTTTAATTATAATTACCTTAATTAAAATATACAAATATATTACGAATTGTTTTTTTTTTTGAAATCATTCAAATAATAAGTTTATTTTGTTGATCATATATAATCTAATTATAAGAGAATATATGTTAAAAATAATTCAACTCAAGTAATAAATTTAATTGTAATTTCAAAAATAACAATTTGGTTCACTCAAATATATAAAAAAATATAAGAAAAATTAATTATCTACTATTATCAAATTATATATAAATTATAAAGTAAATACAATTAATTATTTCCGAAATTTTTTATAATAAATTCATCTTAATATAATTTTTTGCATACTCCAACATATAAGAACATTTACAAGACTTAATATTTTATTTGATGATTATGAGCAACATTAACTAGTTGAATATTTATACTATAGTTGAACATCAATTTAAACAAAAAAAAAAAAGATTCACTGTTAGTTATTATACTTTTTGAAAACAACCTCATCTCTTAAAAAAATAAAAAAACAAAATAGCTACATTTAAATGTGAGATTTTATAAATCAAACTATTTTATGTGATTGAATTTATAATTACATCTTCCATTATTTTCTATCATAATAATCAAATAATAAAGCGTATAGTCTTTAATATAGTATTTCAAAAATAAATTAAATATATATATTTATATAATTATTTCTATCTCAAAAAAAAAATCAGGATTAGACTAGAGCCACGCAACAACCTATAGTTGTATAGCATATCAACTTACAGACATTTAAAAATATCTTCAAAAAAATATCTTAGTTTATTTCTCTTTTCTTTAAATTTAGGATTATATATATTTACATATCAATTTGAAAAAAAAATATTATAATTTATTTCTTTTTACTCTATTTTTTATTTGGTTTATGATTAGAGCACCAAACATGTGATATGTTCCTATTATTTTTTTCTTATTTATATGAGTTAGATTTTAAAACTTTTCATTAAATATTGAATCACATGCATTTCATTTTTTCCTATATTCTTTTATAGATATAATGGAAGTGAAGGCATGGAATGATGGTCGTACTCAAAGCACAAGACTTAAATTTTAACATAAGATTTAAAAGAAGTTAATATTTTAATAATTTTACTCTCGAATATTAAAAATGCTAGATCTAATGAATCTCGAATTCGATACCTACTACCATTGAACAAAGACACTTATTATCATATAAATAAATAATGTCTAACACATGCATGTAACACAAATATTTCTTAGTTGATCAGTTATCCTCATACTTCTTGGTTTAATTTCAAAGTTTTTATAAAACCTAGTATATTAGTCTTTGCGTAATCACTCACCATATAGACATTATAAAGACACCCAGTTACCTCTTGTTTAATTTATCTAATCACAATAAATGTTAAAAAATTGAAGCTTAAATTATAATTTTAATCCTTATAATTACAAATGAAAACATTTTAAAAAATATATGTTTTCTAAATAAAGATATCTAATTATCTATTTGATTTTTTTTTTAGAAATTGTATGTTGGTCACAAAAATAAAAGAAATAACAACAATTACAAGGTAATAATTTAAGTTGACCATGCTACATAGTGTTTGTTTAAGTTAAGTAGATCACGATCAGACTCGTTAAAAAAAAGTATTATATAAATTTATAAAATTGGTTTTAATAATTATTTTTTAAAAAATCAAAACAACTAGCAGGTGTGGACTGTAGCCAGGCTGATGTTGGCTAATAATACGGTCGGCACTATCGCCGCATTTTGTTGTTTTTGATGCTAGAAAGAGCCTGATCAAAAAGCAACAGGCTTAGATCGACCGATGAAGTGCCTCCGATATATATATATTTGTAAATCAGATACTGAACAATAATGGAACAGAGAAGAGATTCGATAGGATTTGAAAAGAAGCCAATAAACAAACTGAAGTCTGAAATCTGATTTTAAAAAAAATATAGCTAGCTTCAGATTTTGCTATTAGCTTGCAATGGAATTGAAAGTGAAACGGATATGCCGAAAAGGTGTTTATCAGAGAAAGCAAGAGATGAACTCACGATCGCGGGTTAGTTCTCTGAAATTCTTGTAGTCGCTGCTACAAGATGACGAATCAGAATCCGAGAGGGGCATGTCGATCTCGAAGAGGAAAACGAAAATGCAGAGAACGGAGTGGCGATCGACGGACGGAAAGTATTGCCAGGAACAAAAAGGCAAGATGCACACGACGACATTTTTGACGGGCAGACAACCCCACTCGTTTTGTTTCTCAATAAGTTTCAAAATTTTTTTATAAACTATTAAATATATCATTTCTATACGATGATCTTAAATGATCAATATTAAATAAATAAATAAAAATAACTTTATTTTTCAAAATTAAAAAAATATATTTCAAACTTGGGATAATTAAATTCTGATGCAATTAAATCCATCAACCCGAATTTACCCTTCCATTTATGTGTTCAGAAAATAATTTTAAAATTTAAAAATCACTATTTCAATTTTAAATATCAATTTTACAATTCTTAAATTAATTTCTGAATTCAAAAACACTTACTTTTTACCAAAAAATATCTAAACAATTCATGCATGTGAAGATATATCTAAACACGCACGCGCACACACACACATACAAGATTATATATATATTGTGTGTGTGTGTGTGTGTTTATATGTGTGTGTGTGTGTGTGTGTGTGTAGTTATATACATATAGATATAAAAACAAAGATATATTATGTGTGTGTGTGTTTATACACACACACACAAAGATTTAGATATGTACATACATATATATACACATATATATTTGTGTGTGTGTGTGTGTGTGTGTGTGTGTGTGTGTGTGTGTGTGTGTGTGTGTGTGTGTATAGATACATACATATATAATTATATATAAATATATAAACATATATATATATATATATCTCTACATAAACATATATAATTATATAAATCATTATTATATACACACACATAAATATATATTATTATAATATATCTTTATATATATCTTTATAAAGATGTGTGTGTCTATATATATATATATATCTCTCTCTCTCTCTCTCTCTCTCTCTACATATATTTAATATTAATTATGTATGTATTATACATACATAATTATTTTGGTTCGAGTGTAATAAATCTAATTTTCCAAAATCACATAACGAGGATTAATTAAAGTGAATTAAGCAAAATTAAGAAATCAAATTTCAAATCAGCTCGACTCCTGATTCCGTCGGGAAGGCTGAGTCAGCCAGTCTGACATGGACAAAAGTCACAAAACATAAATAAAAAAGAAAAAACGAGTGCGATTCACGAAGCTTGCTCATAAATATCTACATCTAGATTACCACACCTTGCTTTCTTGAGTCGACTAATAAGCGATTCACCTTCCTGAGTCATCCCTTTCCTGTCAAAGAGTTTTATTCCAAACTCATGACACAGCACGTCCATTCTCCGACAGTCGACTGTCTCGCTAAGTCGCACTGCCTGCTTCCTGGAAACCAAACCATACAAACAGAGACAAGAAGAAGAAGAAGAATCCAATCGTCTGCGCTTCAACTTGAGCTTCAGCAAGGATAAAGATTCGAGATCGTCTGAGCGAGGATCGAACAGAAACGAGAAATTTCTAAAAGCGAGATCGGGCCTGTCGAACAGTTTATCGAAGGAGTCGTCGTCGTCGTGGTCCTCCTCTGTCTCGGAACGAAGTCTGTTCTTCTGAGAATAAAGCCTTGTTTTGGAGATCCTTAGGATTTTTGCTGCCTCTCTCATCCCGCTCAGAAGAGCTCCGTGCATGCTCGCGGGATGCTGCCTGTTGGTGGCCTCTCCTGCGAAGAAAACTCTGCCATCGCCCACGCTCTCTGCGAGTGTGTCATAGTCATCGCCGGAAGAACCTACAGAAACATAAGAATAGGACCCATGAGCGAACCGATCTCTGCCCCAGCAAGTACATACCGCTTGAACCGGGTCAGGAACAACAATCCCTTGCGGGTGAAATACACCACGCAGTATGTCCAGTACTCTTCTCACAGACTCCATGGGAGACGTCTTCTCGAACTTAGCTGCAGCGTCTCCTGCAACAAGAGCTACGAGAAGTGGACCGCCTGAAACTGCAGAGTAGCTGTAGAACAGAAAGCAGTCACCCCTCATGCTCGAATCTTCTGTCAGATGTCCAAATGTGTCAATCTCCTTTCCCCAGAAGTTATGAGGAAACAGGAGTAGCACCTTGTTGAGCAGCCCATAACCTAATCTTTTAATGGCTTCTTTTTTTCCATCCGGAAGTTCTGGGATGAACGCAATGGAACCCCTCTTGAGAACACCCAGCGGCACAGTACAAAGCACCATGTCCGCGTAGAATTCCTGCCCGTTTGCACGGACCATAACTCCATCGACACCGTATTTAATTCCCACCACCACTGTTTCGTAGAAAACGGGAAGATCCTTCGCTAGTTCTCTAACGAACGCATAGCTGCCTCCTCCTGCAAAACAATGATCACCACACATTTCATAAGGATCATCTTGATCCCAATATGCCATTGATAAATTAGAGAGCAAGGACGCATTGGCATATTCTAAGTTGGCAAGATGCCAATTTAGCAACATCTGTTCTTCTGAATCATTGGCAATGTGATAAGCATGCCTAAACGCCTCCAGAGCAGTCCCTAAGTTTACATCTACGGACTTGACCTCCTCTTTCATGGCTTCCCTGAGCTTATACACTTTATCCAACAACCCATTAAAAGCAACCTCGATCTTATTATCAACGTCTGCATCCACCTGTTTCCCATTTGGCAAATACAATGGGCAATTATCTCGAATGCTGTGGAGAGGTAGCCCTAGTTGCCTGGCGAGAACTCCGAGTGGGTTTCCGTTTATTCCCGTGATAACACTTCCTCCCAAGTCTGCTGCTGCCATCACCCCACCGCCCTTCATCATTTTCATTTTAACCCGACCACCAGGCCTGTTCCTACCTTCCAAGACCACGACCTTGAACCCAAACGTCATCAATTGTCTGGCAGCAACCAATCCTGCAAGACCCGCACCCACCACGATTACATTGGCGCACAAGGTTGTAGATCCCTTCAACAGCTGTGCTTCTCTGATGGCCGGTGCCAGCCCGAAGTTTACATACCCATGTTCCAAGAGAAATTCATACGCGGCATCCACAAACTGTTTCTCATCGCACGGAATTGTTTGCAGCACATCATCACGCGTTAACCACGCTGAGACGTTCGATCGCCACCTTGCGAGAATGTGATTTCGAGCGATGACGTACCCCCTCTGCTCCGAACCTCCAATCACCTGAACAACATTTGCTTCGATTTCCTCTTCGGTTAAGGAATGAACGGGAAATCCAACCGATATTGCAGTCAATTCATCGGTTCCGTTGCCTTCTCTTGAAAGCCCGGAAACTATCCGATTGCGCCAGAACGATGGGTTGCTGTTAACTTCGGTGAAAACCCGCTTCCTGCGGCGTCGTTTTCTCGGTAGTTGTGCCTGATCGATGGAGTTGGTGGGCTGGTGGCCGTGTGGGTCGTCGGGAATGGGTCCAGAAGAGTCGTCCAGGGAATCCGATATGGAGCCGTCGAAAGCCGCGTTGAAAACCGGCGACTGAGTTTCCGAGGACTGTCGAAGGTCATTTTCGGGCGTGATGCTGTGATCGTTGACACGGTTCTCCGACGGCGTTTTCGTTTCTGTGACCGGAGTGGGCGTTGCCGGTGTGCAGCCAGCGGAAAGCAAGTCGTCCCGGTTTTGGGAAAGGTTACTTTCTGGGTCGGGTGGTGTTTCCATTTCGGTTTGGGCCGACCGTCTCCCTGCACCTGCCCGGCACTCGACTCTACAGTTGACAGACTTCTCCAAAGGCAAACTGGCAAAGGCTAGCTGCACCTTATCATTCATCATTGACATCGAACATCATGTGATGTGGTTCCATAAAAAAATATATTTGTTAATTTTTATTTTATTATATTTAATCAAAAATTATTAAATAACATTAAAATTTTAAAACTTTTTATTAAGCTATTTACCTTTATCAAAATCATCTAATAATTTATAGGAAGTTATTAAAGTACATCAAAGATCATAATCATAATATAAGAAAAATATTTGTGATGTGACAATAAATAATTATTTGGGATCATCAATTCATTTTCAATGATAATAAATAAAATATTATTTAAGTATTTTCAATGATAATATAAAAATTAATTTAAGACTTGATAATTTTGAAATATTTCATAAAAACTCAATTAAAAATATTAAATTATCCATGCGACTTTATAAAAAAAATTGATATTTACAAGAAATAAATTTAATAGAATCATGGCAACTTATAAAAATCTCGAGTATATTGGATAATACTGAAATAGAATTAAACTGAGTTAAAATAATTTCCAAACACATTTATTATTAATTTAGTATAACTTTTTTTTTTTCATTTTGATTCCATTTTATTTAAGTAAAATGGGTTTCATTATTGGTGGATGGGGTGTCTTGCATTTTGATGAATTTAATCTCATTAGGATTAGGAGTTACAAAAGTGATTTAGCATGCGTAGAAACAAATTTGATTTTACCAACTAATTTGACAAAAAGGAGCAGCCAGTTTGATGTAGCAAGCAAACTATAACCATAAATGTTACTAGGTTGGTTCTTAAACATGACACTTTTGTTTAGATTTTGTGTTTTTTTTTTTTGTATCCTCGTGTTGTTATCAGCGAGCCGTGAGGTAGGAGCAGGACCATTTCCTTCCTCGCACTCATAGCAGTAGCCAGTTAGGTATCAAGCATGAGCCTCACAGAAAGCATGAATCAAACATCCCACCAATTGGACTAGTCATGCTATGGGCTTGTTTAGAGTTGGCCTTGTTATGAAATAGATCAAATGGGAAAACTTGCACTCAGTTTTTAGAGGCACAACAAGGTGGATATGTATGATAGGATATAGTTGTGATCAATATCTTAAGTACAAAGACAAGTTATTCGTATTCGAGAGACTATTCCATCACTTGTCATTGGCTAACTAAGTGAGAAAGTTATCATTTCTAAATACAGTGTCTGTGTCCATACTCAGAGCTTGCTAAAACTTTCATTCCTGGTACCATAATATTTAATCATATTATATACTTATTTTTGAATCCTATCTTCTAGTTCTTCTTCTTGATTCATATAGGTGGATATGTATTTTAATATATCTTATATCTCTTTTACTTTAACATTATGATCCATATATTTAGACAAGAAATAATAAGACGAAATGGAAGACTAATATTTTAAATACTTACTTTTCATTTCAATAATTATGATACTAAAATTATGGTCTCTTTTATATTTGCTAAATATATTATTAATATTGCTTATACATATAAGTGTAATATATGCTGTGAGAGTATATACAAATGAACATATGTATGTCATATTATAAAAAATTTTTAGAAATTTCAAAAATAAAAATTATCTCCTAATCTAAATCATTAATAATTAATAAATTGGTTACTTTTATTATTAATATAGTTAGATATTTTGTGCTAACATCCAACATATGAATATAACATTAGGTGGATATAATTATAATGGTGTATGATATTTATTTGAATTTTTTTTCTTTTTTAGGCCCTTTGACAAACATGAAGTATAGAATTCTTATTATCTACCAGATATATTAAGATATTTTAGTAATTTTTTTATGTTTTCTAATATGAGAAAAATATTTTTATCTTCACTTGCACTATTAGCTTAATTATTTAACACATATATATCTAATATAAAAAATATCAACTAAAGGTCTATTTCTAGTAGTTATCATAAATATATAAATCATGACAACATTATATAAAGTATTATTAAATGTAATATTAAAGCTTTTATTTTTGAATATCATATTTCCTAAAGATCCTTGAAGGATACTTATATATGATGAGATCATCATGTGGATTGAAGGTCTTATAAAATATTCTCAATTTTTTTTATTTAGTTTTCACTTAAAATCGATATAATGAGCAATGATATATGTGATGCACTATGATTATGACTACTATAGATGTTGGATATCATGAAGACTACTTAGCTATATTTTCTAAGTTTATTAATTACTAATTTTTGTTTGCTTTAAAATATTTTACTATTCTATTTTTATTGCTCGATATAAGAATTCTATGATAAGTGAGCTGAAAATAGATTAGCATAAAATAAAGTAATGAACTAGTCTAGGATCCTTCAAAATTCTAATCGGAAGACACCTGCTAGAGAAATAATTTCATTACACCTTCTTTGTCAAACTCATTATGGTAAGTGAATAAAGTCAATAAACTTAAAATTGATCATGTTTTTTAGTACATATATTGATATGTCTATTAAGGTTGTCATTGTCACCAGTACTCATATTTGTATATTTTTTATAATATATATTGCGCTAAATCTTCTTTCATACCCCAATAATTTTTATTTTTAATTTTGTTAAAGTGTATCCATAGTACTGAAGTTCACATATTTTTAGGTTTATTAGATACTCTGGTCTAGATAATGAGAGAAAACCTAATTTTGGTCTCAAACATTTTAGTATAGTAAATATTATTATTTATATATAGATCTAATTTATTTACATAATATTTATTAATTTTTTTTGTAGTCTAGAAGTCTAGAATTAGAAGAAAGAGAGTGGGATTTTTATAATTTTTTATTTATTATTGTTAATTATTTGTTTATCAAAAAAATATTAATTAAAATAAAATACATGTAACCTAATGTGTGCTTTTGCTTTATGTCACCAACATACTTCTTCAGTTCCATCTTGCATGCTTGCGTCTCGAAGTTGTATCTTATCACCAAAATCACTCGAGTGCTTCGCCAAATTAAAATTACTAATCTAAAAAATTGTGGTTATTATGATGCTTTTAAATTTTTATAAAAAAAGAGAGAGGTAAGAGATACGAGAAGATTACAAATAAACAGTAAAAAATAAAATATATTAATATGCCAAATATAGAAAACTTGATTAAAAAATAATTTGTTTTATTTTGTTTTCTTTTTTTGAGGGCATAAATCAGATATTCATTAGATTTCACGCAGAGACTCATTGGAATAAAATTAAATGATAGAAAAAAAATTAAACTTTTATATTATTTTTTTGGTCGAAAAGACATCAATAGACAATATCCTTTTGATTGTCATTTTCCTTTTGCAAAATGAACCATTTAACAATGGCTAGCATAGCACATAAGCATGGACTCTAGTGCATACCCTTTTCTTGTAGAAGTGTGCTAGGCATGCGGGCTATGCCTGGTACAGCTGAGACCCATGTTGCCATGACACGGCTTGGCATGAGTCATGCCATGGGCTGGCACAAATTAGGTCCAGGCATGATTTTGGGTCATGTCATAGCGAGCTTGGCATGACTGAATTGTGTTGTACCATGGGTCATGCATGAGCCACCCAACCCACTTGACAATTCTATCTTGATTACCAGAGAGGAGACTTCGTCGTAGTCTACCCCCTCAATCTTACATTAACCCTTGGCCACCAACTATATATTGTACTTCTCAAGATTATCACCAGCATTGATCTTCTACTTAAAGTCTTGAATACATGCTTTCACCCTATTCCTATTGCTCTTCAGCCCTTAGATAACTTCACAAGTTTTCAAGTGCTATTATCTTCTAGAGATTCTAACTCTTCTTCTATTTCTTGCTCATCCTACTTTGATTCTCTAGAGGCTATGGCCTTTTTCATAGTGTTTGAATCATCTTTTATAATAAGAAGTATATGGTATGCATTATTTATTTACTTTATCCGTGGGTTACTAACCCTTGTTGATCTCCTTAGTTCAGGTACAATTTCCACATATTTCTCATCATGCTTGGCATTCACTGATGAAACTAAGTCTGCATTGTCCATTTCTTCTTCAGGATTCCATGTTGCAACTTTGTTGTTTTATATTACAATATTATCTGAGTCGCAATGCCATAATTTTATGTTACAAACTCACTTTTTAATGTTACATTTTTGAAAGGAGTCATGGCTAGGCTACTAGGTTTTATGTCACGACATTAAGCTAAGTTGTGATAACATTCCTTCTTGTTAGTAAATTGAGAAGAGTTGAGATATTAAAGATTTGCATGTCATAACATTGAGTTGAGTCATTATGACTTATCTTCTTATCAACCATTTAAGAAGAGTTGTGACAACCAGGTTCTATTTCTTGATGTTGAGTTGAGTTATGATGACTTTCTTCATGTTGTAACTTTGAGGAGAATTACAATAACTAGATTGCTCCATAGACTATAAATAATCTATAATTCCTTCCAACATATTATTTGTGGATGCAGTCGCAAAACTTTTCTCACAAATATTGCCAAGTCTTTGATGCCACAACATTATTATATTTTCCACCATAACTTTCTTCTAATATATTGTTGTCCCTTCAGTAAACAAAGTCATAACTCCACTCATGTTCTTTGAGTCATGACTCCATCCAAGTCGTGATGCCATTTAAATTTGTTCCAACTTTCATTGGTCTTTCTCATTTATTCTTTAGAGTCCACATACTTGCTATGGAATTTCATCCTCTTAGTAGTGTCCTTTTTATCTAAAATGAAGAAGCTACTATTGAAATTGGGAAATGTAGAAGTCATAAGCTTGTACAGTGATCTAGCCCTTGTTCCTCTAGGAATGACTTTTGCTCCATGAGTCACTTTACAAAACTTGTCACCATAAGTGAAAATAAGCCTATAATTATCATCACAAGTGAAAATAATAGTTATAAATTACAATTATCATCACCCTACTAGATATGGTGTTTTTGATATGGCATGGAACATGCATTACTCCTGGGAATTTATTCATAGTCTCATCTTGTATTCTTATCGATACTTTCTCATGACCTATAGGTCATGAAAAATTGATTTTAGCTACTAAAAAAAGTAGTAGCTAAACTATTTATTTTAGTAGCTACATTTCTTTAGCTACTAAATAGCTACATTAGGACATAGTAGCAAAATTCCTTGTAGCTAAGCTAATCTTAGCTACTAGTAGTAGCTATTAGCTACTGTTTTAGCTACCACAAAATGTCATAGCTAATTAGCTTCTAAAAATAATAGTAGCTAAAATTAAAAATGTAGTAGCTAATTTAGGTAAGGAGGCGACTATATATAACTACTACTTAGCTACTATTTTACGTACTAGGTAAATAGCTACCAACAATAGTAGTAGCTAATGTAAAGAATGTAGTAGCTAAAGCAATGAATATGATGATTATTTATAGCTACTAATTAGCTACTCACAATAATAGTAGCTAAAATTGAGCATACATTAGCTTCTAAAATAATATATAACTACTACTTAGCTACTACATGACGTAGTAGCTATTTAGTGACTGAACTAGGTAGTAGCTAAATATTATAGCTATATAACTACTAACATAATAGCTATATAGAAATAGCTATTTAGCGACTCAATAAATATAGTAGCTAATAAGGTGAAACTAAATTAGTAGCTAAACAGTAATAGCTAGTTAGTGACTAAACTAAGGTAGTAACTAAATTTATAATTAAATTAATTATTAAATTATTAGAACCTTTAAACAAATAATAATAAAAATTATTATTAAATAAAAATTATAAGATCCTATTATCGCAAAAACTAACATCCACCAAATAACATAAACCAAAATAACATGTACTAAATCCCATGTTCTAGATAGCTATACAATAGACTAAAAAAGTTCAATAACAGGAATGTTCACATATCACCAATGGGGGGATCATCTGTGGTGGGGTCATTTGTAGGGGGGTCATCCAAATGTGGAGCTGGAGCTGTAGCTGATGAGGAGACCTATGTCGATTGAGTTAAAGCCCTCAGTAGAGCCTTAACCTCATCAAGTTGATCTTGTAGAACTTTAACCTTAGTATCCACTTCCTCTCGCACCTCCTGTCGAACCTCGTCCTTGAGCTGCTCACGTAGCTCATGATCATTCATGGATGAGCATGCAGTGAAATGGTAAGATGGGTCAGTCGTGTATACTGAAGATCGGTCACCTAATCCATATATGAGTCGCTGGCATTTTTTATCAGCTACCACAACTCGTAAGTATGCTGAATCTTCATCCATAGATGTTGTGTTCTCTCTTGAACCTTCATCTATTTATACAATCCGTTGCATTTCTTGATGCACAGCTTCCTACAAGATTTGAATAGATATTTAGACTATATATGAATGTATAATTAAATTTTTTTTAAATATAATATACTTTTAATTTATTTACACCGATTTGGCGAGCCCTCTCGTCAACCCTTGATCGAGTTGTTCTTCAAGCTCTTTGCAGACGGAAGTCAAGTTGTTTTTGGTAGGCGAAAACCGACCAACACAATCATGAACTGAATAACAGAGCAAAAAAAAGGTAGCACAATTAAATTCCCCTTTACTTGCAAGAACTTATGAGGAGTACCAATAAAATAAAAAAAAAATATAAATCAATGGCACACAAGAGACGCAATTTTTAACGTGGAAAACCACTTAAGGTAAGGGTAAAAAAAAACCACGGATCGTCCAGACCAAAGAAATAGCTCCACTATGATCAATAGAGGTACAAGAGAGTTTTTAATAAGTGCACCAAAAAAACGTGCTATAGCCAGCAATCCAATTAAACACCAATGCTTCCGATGCGCAATAAGAAGAAACAAGAAAGAACCCAAAAGCAGAACATAAATTGCAAAGCACTTATCTTTCTGTTTATTTATCGTATCGACGATCCAACCGTTCAGAATGAAGTATCACGTTTTCTGAACCTGATGTCAAAAAATCAGCCCGATCCAACGGTGAACGAATCTGCAGTTATAATCTGAAAAACGAGATTTGGTGGATGTACGAAAATCACAAAAATTTTACTTCTCCTCACTTATCTCTCTGATCAGATATCGCAACGACAATCTAACCGCACAGAATGAAGTATCACGTTTTTTGAACCTTCTGTCCAAAAAATCAGCCCGATCCAACGGTGAACGAATCTGCAATTGTAATCTGAAAAAGCAAAATCTGGTGGATGTTCGAAAATCACAAAGGCTTTCCTTCTCCTCACTTATCTCCATGCTAAGATATCGCAACGACAATCTAACCGTACAGAATGAAGGATCACGTTTGCTGAACCTGCTATCCAAAAATTAGCCCGATCCAACGGTGAACGAGTCTGCAGTTGTAATCTGAAAAAAAGAGATCTGATGGATGTTCGAAAATCACAAAGACTTTCCTTCTCTTCACTTATCTCACTGCTCAGATATCGCAACGACAATCCAACCATACAGAATGAAGTATCACGTTTTCTGAACCTGCTGTCCAAAAATCAGCCCGATCCAACGGTGAACGAATCTGCAGTTGTAATCTGAAAAATGAGATCTGGTGGATGCGCGAAAATCACAAAAGTTTTTCTTTTCTTCTCTCTTTCTTTTGCTGCTACATTTATCACAAAAATGAGCACACTCTCTTCTGCCCTAATTTGACCCCTCTCCACTTAAATAAGAGAGACAAATTGGCTCTCACAATTTGGGCTTTTACTCCACATATGAAGAGAGCCCAAAACCCAACAGTTCTTCACGCTCTTGATGGAATATTTTTCAGATAGGGTTTCTCTTTTGACAGAATAGCCCTAAGTTGTGTTTTTCAGATTCTTCACGTTTTATATTTTTCAGTCTGCAGAATAGCCCATTCCCTTGGCTTATATCCATGTCCCTATCCAAAACTTTACCAAATTCTTGAATTTTCCCTGTCAAAAGAGGACCCAAAATCAATTGGGTTTTAAAACACGTGTCTCACTTACATCTCTCATTTACCAGTAACAAAATTTTATTTCAAAAAGCAATAAAACATTGATTAAAAAAAAAGTAAATAAAACAATAATGATAATAATAGGGATAAATAGAGTGGACTGGGCTCAAGGATTGGAATGGCCCATAAAAATGGCAGGACTTGTGTGTGTGTTAAATCATTTCATTCCTTTCAAATCAGAGTCCAATTTTCTTAATTTATTTTGTCAAAATAAAAAATAAAAAAACAAACTCAAGAACATTAAAAAAAAACACACTTTAGTGATGGCTTATTCTATGATTATTCCGAAAATATTGATTCCATTCAACTACCAAAAGCATTGAACTTCAAATTTTCTTGAGTGAAATGGGGTGCAGCATTCATTCCCAGAACAAAGAATAATGCCTAACTTTTCTAATAAATGGGGAATAACATATTTTTTTAGTTTTTCTTTACACCTCATTTTATTATGCTTTAAGAAAGTAATAATATCGTTAAAAAAGTTTTTTTTTAATTTCTTTTAACATAATAATTATCAAATAATTTTAAGCATTAAATAATTGTTAAAAAAGCGTCATATTGAACTCAAATCCTTCAAGTTAGAGTCTTTATGAAAGTTAGTTGTTTAATATGGTATTAGAACTTGGTTTGATAGATGTTTACTTGAAAATTAATAAATGATTCTATTTAGTTTGTTCGGGAAGGAGGATGTTAAGAAAAAAGGGGACCCAAAATAAATTGATACTTTTTATTTTAAAAGCTCCGGGAAAAAACTGAAGAATGTGCTTATTATTTTTAATACTTTTTTAAAGCTCAAATCTAGATCTGGTTTAACTTGGGACTACGACTCAGGTAATGTAGAGCTTAAATGTTTTTAGTTTATAAAATTTATTATAAAATGTAAAATTAAATAATCGTACTAATTCTAATTATTTTATTAATCATTGATTTGTTATTAAAATAATTTAATATTTAAATTATTTTAATCAATTAAATATTATATTTTTATCGTTGAATTTATCATTTAATTAAATATTATTTTTAAAATTTATAATACTTTTAAAATTATAATTCAATATATGAAATTTTACTTATTTTTAAAATTTTCCATAATTGATTTTTTTTAGAAAGTTATAAATCTTTTAAAAAGTTGAATCCAAACTTGTCATAATTATAGAGAAGTTACAATTTTGAATTACATTTAAAAGTTATAAATCTTTTTAGAAAATTAATCCAAACTTATATTTTTAAATTTTTATGACTGAATTTTAAAAAATTTACAAATTTAGCTATTGTCAACAATGTAGTAATTATTCAGCTACTACATAGCTACTATTTAGTAGCCATATTAATATGTTAGCTACTAAATAGTAGCTAAATCGTTGCTATTTAGCTACTACCAACAATGTAGTGGCTATTTAGCTACTACATAGCTACTGCTTAGTAGCTACGATTTTGGCTTGGTAATATTACAGCTGTTAAATAGTAGCTGTGTGGTAGCTATTTAGCTACTAACATCAATGTAGTAGTTATATAGTAACTATTTAGCGACCTAAACAAATGTAGTACCTATTTAGTAGCTCTTCAGCTATTACATAGCTACTACATCATAGCTAAATTAGTATGTTAGCTATTAAGTAGTAGCTATATAGTGGCTATTTAGCCACTACCAACAATGTAGTAGCTATGCAGCTACTACATCGCTACTATTTAATAGCTATAGTTTTCACTTGTTAGTGTTTTAGCTACTATATAGTAGCTATATATTAGCTATTTGGTGACTAACAACAACTCAGTAGTTATATAGAAGCTATTTAGTAACTAAAATAATAGTAGTGATATAGTAGCTAAATAGCTACTACATAGCTGCTACGTAGTAGCAAAATTGGTAATTTTAGCTACTATTTAGTAGCTAAAAATAGCTATTTAGCTACCACCAATAATGTAGTAGCTACGTAGCTACTATATAGCTACAATGTAGTAGCCAAGGTTTTGGGTTGGTAGTATTTAGCTTGTAAATAGTAGTTGTGTAGTAGCTATTTAGCGACCAACATCAATTTAATAGCTATGTAGTAGCTATATAGCTACTTTTTTGCTACTACTATTAGTAGGTAACATTGGTGAAACCACTTTTGGCTACTACATAGTAGCTATTTAATAGCTTAGCTTAACACATGTTATACTAGAAGCTATTTAATAGCTATGTAGTAGTTAAATATCTACGTAGTTATAGTAGTAGCTATTTTTAGTAGCTATTTCAGGATTTTCTAGTAGTGCTACAATATTAATAGTAGGTTTGTTGCTCATATACACTTTTCCATCATAGTTTTTATCCTCGCAAAACTATTCTTGATGTAATGTCGTGATATGAGGTATCAGAATCAATGAACCATTTTTCCTCATAAATGTGAGTGACACATGTAGTTTTGAAGTACATATCTTTTCCAAACTTTACCTTCTTCATTGAACCACTTCTATTATTTCCAGTTTAGGAGCATTTCCTTAGCATTCCCAACTAAGTTATGCTAACTTGTTGAATTTCAAATATTCGATCTTGGACTTTTGCATGTTTTTTGACTTCCTCTAAACCATAGTTTGCTTGCTGATCAATGGGGAATTGTTATCACTAATTTTGCCTCTCATAAACAACAATTAACTCGAAAATAGTCACATATTTTGTTTTCTCACATTCTCAAACAAAAGAGTTGCGCTCACACTCTTTTATTTTAGCTTCATTGAATCTCTACCAATGGTGATAGTTAGATTGTTACATAAATTTGATAGTGAAACATCACCACGGCCCTATGATCATCATTGATTTTATAGCCTATAAATGAAAATTGGCTGATTAGTATATTGAATTCATATAGGTGACTAGAGAAAGATTCTCCATCCATCAAACCTAGACAGGACAACTTCTTCCTCAAGAATATCAAGTTGACTAATGACATGTCTGATAGAGATTTTTTAGTGCCAACCACAATCACTTTGTCATTTCCTTTTCAAAGACGTTCACAAAGCATGAAGTCATCCAAATATAATTGAATCAAGCTTCTAGCTCTTTGCTCTAGCTTTTCCCATTCATTAATAGTAGTTGACTTTGATTATTCTTTGCCACTTACATATGGATTCAAATTCTCAATTATAGATCATGAATTATCATCCACCAACAATTTTTTTATTTTCAACTTATAGAGTTCAAAATCCTTTCCTAAAATTTTCTTTATTTTCAATCTCATTTACCCAGTTATTTATAGTCTTCCCTAACAAATCTCACAGATGAATCTTTGATATAACCTCGCTCTAATGTCATATATTAAAATGAGGCTAAAAATGTTATGAGACAACAAAGGCTCTGATACAACCAAAGATTTAATACATCCAAGGTTCTGATACAACCAATGCTCTTATGCAATCAAACCTCTAATACAACCAAGGCTTTGATGCAATCAAAGCCATAATATAACCAAGGATCTAATATTAAATATCAGAAATTAGCAATGCTAATGTCACCTCTGATATCAAATGTCAGCACTTATATCAAATATAATTTTTGATACCAATGTCAAGAACCAGAAGTACTAACAAACACTAAGAATCCAAGCAATATTGGAATGAAGAAAGGGTTTGATACTAAAGTGAATAGCAAATGAATTTCCCTCAAGACCTTATCATTGGTTCATAAGATATTTCTTGGCTTTAGTCTTGTATCAGGTAATGTAAAGGCTTAGGTTAAATCCACAATGTGGTTGATGATGCCAAGATTATGTATGAGATGCAAGGGAGAGTGAGCAAGAAAGAGAGAGAGAGAACAAGCACAACCACCAGACACAAACAAATTCATACAAAATAGGGGGAGTAGAATAAGAGAGAGCACATATAGTTTAATTGCACTTGGAATTAATCTAGGTTTTTTTGTTGTTGCTCATATTACATTATAATACTCTCTCGAGTTTTCACACTTTCATGATTATTGATTATTGATTATTGATTATTGATTGTGTTTCTCTTTACAGTCTCTCTTAAATAATTATTCATCCTGTTATAATGCCCATTAATTACTTACTTAAATACAAAGCTTCAATATAAGAAATGATATTGCGATAACACATTTAGTGTTGCGGCAACATTGAAGATAATTGTCCAGTGTCTCGAGAACAAATGTTTTCTTATCTAAGACCACTTTTTTCGCAACAATGTATTTCATATCATGACAACGACATATGTCTTAGCCCATTAATAAGGTCATAACTATCACAAGTAAAGAAAAAGAATGATACATTCATGTCTCAGAATAACTATGTCATGACCTCAATGTGTCACAATGTCTATTCTTAAGCTTGCAACTTCCTTCTCCACAATAGTTACTTTCTAAGAATCCAAATAAAATATGAGTCAATCCTAATAGTTTTTAGTTTGAATAAGTTGTTAGTAGTCTGAATAAATTCATAGTATCTTAGTATGTTCTTCATAATTTGATAAATCCTTGTTCATTTTGAAAAATTTATTTGTTAGATATGGTAGTAGGCATATAAAAATTGTGGGCTATAGATTTATTTCTATTTTGTTATTCCAGTAAGGTTACATATGTGTGTGTGTGTGTGTGTGTGTGTAAGCAAATTAGCGCTCTAATGTTAATTAATAAAAATAAGAAAAATATTTTTCAAATCTCAATATGTTCACCAGACAAACAAAGAGAACTTTCTACTATGCTATCAAAGAGAGATTATGAGACAAGAAAATACTGTTAATAAGAAAAATAATGGCATATTAGAAGCTTCATATTTTTTTACACAAGTTACTTCTTTTTTTTTACACCAAGAAGATCAAAAGAGCAATAAAATTATGACCTCCAATAATATTGTTCAGCAAATTATTCTCTTGTTTCTTGATCATCATGATCATTGGACACATATAAATTTAGAATGTACTAAGGTATAAAGAGTACTAGCACACTGTCTCTGATGGAATTAGACTACTAGTAGCTAGCATGATATTCTCTAATATTGAAAGAACCTAGCCATGAAGGAAACAACTAAAAAATATGAAGGTGGACATTTCATTTTTCCAAGCTACTAATCGATCAATCTTTGAGATAATTGTTTAAAATGTTATTTTTTGGGATATGCATAACTTGTATCATGGACCAGCATGGCGTGGAAATAAATTATATGCAAAAACCCTTCAGTAGATCTCATGGATCATAAAAACTAATCAAGGTATTGATGTGGAGGAAGTATACAAATCTTAATTCCAAATAATATTTGGTATACGAATCTTTCTTTGGTGTAGATTTATAGAAAATCAAGTATTCTAATATATAAAGACCTTTAAAGTATCCACATGAAGTTTGAAAATAAAAACCTCTAAGAAAATGACTAATGTTTTAAGTCTTGGTGCTAGCAAGATCAAACTTTGAGATGTAAGATGGATGAGAAAAATAAAAATATAATCCCTCATGAATAATGATTATTTGCTCACCAATTCAAGATATCATTCTTGAATTTAGAGTTTAACGTGTGGTTTATATATTAGCATAAGACTTGAAAAAAAACCAACACCTCCCTCATTAAAAATTGAATCTCTTACATGTAGGAAAATAGGCAATTTTTCCAATCCGATTGGATCATAAATACAACAGAATTTATAATTTTTATCTCGTAATCCATCAAGGATCACATGTATTTTTAAAAACATGAAGAAAGGGTAAACAATACTAACCTCTTGTTGATCAATTCATCAAGCCTTCAAGTATGCATATTGGTTTATTCGGATCGTCAAAGGTACTACATTTCTAAAAAGTAACCATCCTCTATATTTATCCATACACGAACAAATAATAAATGATCTTGTTGAACTCTAGTTCAGTTTCGTCTTCTCAAAAATGAAATTAGGGTTTTTTGTTTTCTCTATTTTGAATGTTCTTTTAGTAAAAGATGATGGCTACTTTTCATATATGCCACACACACACACACACATGCACACATGCTCGCACACACATGCACACATGCACACATGCTCGCACACACATACACACACATATAAGTCTGCTAGGGTTTAAGTCAAATTCGAATTTTATTTAAAACTCTTTTAAATAATAACAATTTAAAATCAAATCTGATTTTTATTTAAAACTCTTTTAAAAAAACCTTATAGATTATTTCCTTATCCAATAAGAAAGTATAATAGATTAATTATTTATTTAAATCACAAATTTAAACTTTCTCAAAATTAAATTTGAATTTAAATAATAATTAATTTTTATTTGTAATTTAAAATAATTTCATCATTTTAAATTATTATAGAGAATGAAAAATTATAATCATTATTATTCATTTTTAATGTGTGACCATATATGTTCAATTAATATTGGTAGTAGGCATAAATCATATTTTGATCCTACAAGTCATAAGTGGCATTTAGCAAGATATTATGACTATTCAAGTTAAATAAAAAACTTATAGTTCGAGATAATCTTAACATAGCTAATGACATAATATTTTTGTTTCATTATATCTTGATAGAATATAAGGCATGGACAAAGTCACCCTTATATCGTTTTATCTTTGATTACTTGAAACCCAATTATATTGACTAAACAAATGATATTGATCTCCATCAATTCATTTGAGCATAGCCATATACTTCGTAGTCTCAATTATCAAGGGGACCCATAAATATCTCTCTTATTATAAGGGAATAAATTCCATCTTAATTGTTCATATCTCACTATATAATTTTTATTATGTTCAAGTATAATCTTTATAGTTATCTGATTAAAGACAACATTTGATTATATCAAAATATAATATTACTTATGTTGAGAATAACTATAGTCATTTCAGGTCAAAGGATTTAATAAAATAGCTATCAGAGATTAACTTGTGACTTTGATCCATGTATTAATCTCAAGACGGGTCTGTCTAATATTTATTCTCAACAAATTGATATAAATTTTATTTGTATATTATGCACATATTCATCTCATTAATATCAATCAAACTTTATACTAATCTTAATTCATTATTATTCCCATGATAATAACTGATTAGGAACATTTAGAACAATTAATAATTTTATTTAAGGATATTCTATATAATAAATATATAAATCATCATAATAATTAATTCTCACAAATAGTCAAAATATTTTGTACATACGATAGGCATATAGAACTATTACTAACACTATATGCATCCCAATTTAAGTGGGCGTGCACCCATATGGGCTTAAGCCTAAAAGTAAGATCAAGGATCCTAATACTCATTTATCATAGGTGTATTTTTTTTCTATGGGATATACAAGATACCTTTTGATTGACAAAGCATTGACAACACAAAATTCATCACTCATTTTTTATTTGGAAGTGAATTTAGGTAGTTTACATTCAAACTTGGAAGAGATTAGTATAGTTGTATAAATTCTTATTGATGTTTTTACTATTGCCCTTTTACAGATGTAGGTGATAAAAATTAATTTTTAATTATTTGTTTATATGTTGATGATTTTTTATTATAGAATGATAATATCACATCTAAAAATTAAAAGAAATACTAGATGGTTGAATTTGAAATGATTGATCTATTAGGTCTACCTATGGTAGTCAGACTAAAAATTTTAAGAAATACAAGATGGTTGAGTTTGAAATGATCGATCTATTGGTTCTGCCTATGATAGTCAAACTAGTTCAGTCAAATTAGTTTGGTACTTGAGTTTAGTTTGATTTGTTTTTAGATTGATTGTTTTTATTAATATTGTGTTATGTTTATTATAAATTTTATTTGTTGTGTTTTACTATGAATGTATTTTTATTTGAATATGTAGCTATGGAATTTTCTAGATAAAGAGAAAAAAATATAGAAAATGATTATAAATTTTTTCACTAGACTTGTTGCATGTTGCTATAAAGTTGGAAAAAAGAAAGGAACATGAAAAGGAGAGGAGTTGATATTGCCTATACAGAAAATGACAAAAAGGATTGAGTGGCACTCCTCCCTTCCCTCATCATTTTTGCTCATTGGAAAGAAGAATGCACAATATCTCTATCTCATGCTCTTAGTTAAAGCATCGTATATTGAACATAGAGTAAAACAAAATATATATGTTGCTCATTGGAAAGGAGAGGAGTTGATCCTGCTAACAATGTGTTACTAGAACTTGGACTCTCAATGGGTGCCTTGCATTAAGGATTCTTATAATACAAATATCTCTTAGTTTCACAACAAAAAGAATTGCGATTGTACCTTGAAGCAACTATTGTAACAAGGAACAAATACAATATTGTTGTTGAACATGAGTCAGCTAAAATTTGGTGTTTATGTTCTGACATTGTATATTGGATATTATATTTTAGAGTATTTATTAATTTTGTTCATTTGGATGTTTATTTCTATGGTATTTATGAAATGCCTAATTTGACTATACTATTCTATCTATTTGTGTTTTTCTTCTCAATTTCTATTGAATCCATAAGTTATGAAAATTTGATATGTGTTTTGGGGGATTTTTGATTGTGCATATTGTCAATTTTGTGGTTGTGTGTCTATCATGTGAGTTATGTAGGTTGATCCCGTCACAATGTACACAATCCTATTTTGTAGTTTGTGCTCATTTGTTTTGAAAAAACTAAATACTTTCTTAAGATACATGTGTGTCTATTCGAACCACCATAATCAATATTAATCAAATTTATTAGGATCTAACTATGTTTCAATACCAATCACTAGTGTTTGAGCCTTGATTCCCAACATGATCTTGAAAAGATGCCACATTTTCTTCATATTGAAATGATGTAATCTTCATGTGAAATTATGTTTTTAATTGTAACAATGTAAATAAATTTCAAATAGATTTCAAGTGAAAAATTACAATCTTTTACTATTCTTTTTGAAGGAATATGCCTGAAGCTTATTTGATATACATGAGATAAGAAGATTGATAGTACTCATTACAACTTAGTTACAAAGAGTTTGATCTATTCGTAACCAAATACAAAAGTGAGGAGTTGGACGGTTAATTAAACTATGAAATATGTAAAGAAAATATAATTGAAAAAACTCTAAGCATATATTAATTTAATAATATAAGTTCAAAGCATGGTTAGAATTTAATATTTTTAAAAATTATACTTAGGTAGTAGATATGTCTTAAGGTTTGAAACATGCTTGAAGCTTGTTTGATATACATAAGATAAGAAGATTGATAGTACTCTTTTCAAGTTAGTTACAAAGTGTTTGATATATCTGTGACCAAATACAAAAGTGAGGATTTGGATAGTGAATTAAGCTATAGAATATGTAAAGAAAATATAATTGAAAAAAACTCAAGGCATTAAATCAATAATATAAGCTCAAAGCATGATTAGGATTCATAATTGCCAAAAATTGTGCTTAGGTAGATGATATGCCTGAAACTTTGAAGCATACCCGAAGCTTGTTTGATATACATAAGATAAGAAGATTGATAGTATTCTTTACAAGTTAGTTACAAAGAGTTTGATATACATATGATATGTCATATGTATATCTATTTTCAAAGGTTTGCCGCTATAAATCTCTCAAACTCATCATGTATCTCATTGAAATAGATTATAGTTAATAACTTTCATAGCATAGTAGACTGGTGATAATTATCCATTGAATCCTATTAGCTTATCAACTAATTGTGATTGAAAGTGATTCAAAGAGAGCAAATCAAGAAATTATGAGTGTTTTTTTGATGAAAATTACTTATCTTGCAAAATGCAATTTTATGTATTAGTTTTCAAAATGCAAAAAGATCATAAATTGAAGAACATGATCCTCAATTCATTACTACAAAACATGCACAAATGTATGAAGCTCATACTCTTGAAAGAAAATAAAAGAACCAGCATAACTAAATATTACAATTTGTGAAAGCATAAAATTATAAAATCTAATTACTTTCATAAGGTGGCAAAAGTTTGCAAGGCTGCTAAAGTTAGTAGTCTATTTTTTGCTCCATGTGGTTTTTCCATATTTTACAAATGGGTTCTAGACATTCTTTGAAACTCTAAATAGATTTATCATCACTTCAATCACTTTGATTTTGCTTTAAAAAAACCTCTTTTCCAGAATTAATGATATTAATTCAGAAAATATATAGAAAACTTCATGAAAATAGAAGCATTATATTTTAAAATCATGAACATATAATTGAGGATAATTATTAAGAGTAACTACTCATAATTAAATAATGCATAAAAAAATTACCATATAAAAATAAACTTTTGAGTGACAATAACACACCCAACCTAAGCATTACGTGTCCTTTAGCAAAATAATAAAAAATAATAAAGAAGAGAAAACTAAAACACACTTCTTTTCTTCCCTTTTGTGTTTTTTTTTTTAATGAATGAAACAATGTACAAAAATTCTAAGATATAAAACTCAAACATAAGACAAGAAAAGAAGAGGATGAGTTAATGAAATTTCATAGATTCTTGTAAACACAATTCCAACTTAACTATAACCAAATCTTCAACCAATAAATAGAAGGTGGAGTAACCTAAGACAAAAAACCTATGCTTCCAAGCTGCAACCATATCATTCTAAACAACATATTCTTTTCTTTAATATGATTAACTTCCAAAGAAGGAGGTCGAAAATCTCTATGCAATGGCCTTTCCATATCTTTTATATAATAAAATCCTAACTCCATGATATAGGATAATAGCCTTGAAAAAGGAAGTGACTATATAATTTTCTACTCTCTACAACTATTTAATATGTACCTACTACTTAAAGTAGAACAAACAAATTATAGATAAATGCATAGAAAAAATTAATAATTATTAGCAAAACAAAAAATAACTTCTAATATCTAAAGAGGTTATGAACTATTTCTCTACATATCAAAGGACATGTGCAAAAGAGATGCTTTTAAAGATAAAATATTTGATAAAAATAGATTATATACAAACCAAAGGACACGTGCCAAGTCTTTTCTATAAATATCATTGGCAATTGTCTTACCGATAGAGAGGTTATGCACTATTTAAGTAATAATGAGAGAAAATTGTAATGTTAGGATAAAGTTTTGGTAGGTTGGTTACTATATAATTACATGGATACTGCAACACTCTCGATATTCAACACTCCATCTCAAACATTAATAGTAAAAGAAAATTCAAGTGGGGAAAGGGACATATCTAGAATACATGGTTTAATAGAAATCTTTCACAATCTTAGGTTAGTAAAAAGATCGAGGAACCGTAACTTGTTCTAAAAAGATTTTTTTTTTACAACATTGACGGTATGTTTATGCACTATCCTAAAATGCAAGGAGTTAAAAGACTAACTTCTCTCGGAAACTATGGCCTTGAAAGTCGGTGATAAATTAGGTTAGTATAGTAAAAATTATAGGTTTCTTGATTGTGATACAATTACATGATGGGTTTTTATTTTTTATTTTTTCCAAATTCATTTTATCAATGGGTAGAAGGGCTTCATTGGTTACAAGCTTTTTGAAAGTGTGTGAAATTCTAAGAGGTTGTAAAATTTGTCAACATAAGATCTTTTGTGCATTACAATGAATTATTTTTTATTCTAAGACCTTGTAGTGAGTTCGTTTTTTGATTTCAACATGGTTAGTGGATTGATGACTTGAATGCACTGATAGTGAGGATTTTAATTTTTGAGTTGATTGATTATTTTTATCACTGGCAAAAAGGATGATATGAATATGCTTGCAATAGTGAGTTTATTTGGCTAGAAATCTTTGTATTAATATTATAATCGAATTGAATTGGTGACAAGTTCAAGGCTTAAGAGAAGAAAAAAAAAGAAGAGCAATGAGATTTTAACAGAGGAAAGAGGAAAGGGTTTTGCAATATAATCGAATTATTCATAGTCCATGTGAAATTTCACAAACTATGTATCCAAAATATAAGGATACTAAGTTTACACCATTAGTCTATAGAAACTCATAAAGAATATCCACAACGTATTTTTTTAAAAACTTCACTATTCTATGTGAAAATTCACAAAGCAAACACATTCAAGGATATGCTTCTTTACTAGGATCTATGAAGTTTGATAGAGAAGTCACTATTCTTATATAAAAAATTTCAACTATTATAAACCTCACATAGAAAATAAAAAATAGGCAAATTGTTATGAGTTTGCTCATACTTGTAAAGTTGAAACAAAAGTTCACTATTGCAACTATGAGTCTGAAATATGAAGTCACGAGATAAATAAGTTGCAGTATATTTTATGTTGTTGTGATTGGAAGCCTCGTGTATTCAAGTTTCAACCTTTTTTTGTGTCAAGACATGAATGAAGTCATCACATAATTTATTTTGTTATGATGGGAAATATGAAAGATTCAAGTTATAACTTATTTTTTGGTGTCACAACATGAATAAAGCCACAACATATTATGTCACTATAAAAAAAATAAATTTTCATCACAAAATTGTGATATATTTGTGATGGAATAGCAACCGAAATTAGTTTTTGTGACGGACATTTTTTTGTGACGGAAAATTATGATGGATTTGTGACAAAAAAAATCAATTAATAAATTTTGGTGGTAAGGTGATGCAAAAATTGTACTGATAGAATTTAAACTACTTTGTGATGGAAAATAATTCATCATAAATCTATCACTGAATAAAGTATAAAGTAAATGACTTTATTCAATGTAATTTGTGATGGATGATATTTCCATTATAAAATAGTGACGGAGACTAAGTCCGATTACAAAATTGTGACGTAAATGTGAGTTCATCACAATTTTGTAACAAAAATTGGATTCCGTCACAATTTTTTGACAAATATTGGATTTCGTCACAATTTTGTGATGGATTAAATTTTTGTCACTATTTTGTGTTGGATTAAATTTTTGTCACTATTTTGTGATGGATTAAATTTTTGTCACTATTTTGTGACAAAATGAACTTCCATTACTATTTTGTGACTAAATGGATTTCCATCACTATTTTGTGACAGAATTGTGACATATTTATGACATGTATCTCATATTAATAATTTCGTATAATATTTTAAATTGTATTATACGATTATTCAAAATATTATATATATATATATATATATATATATATATATATATATATATATATATATATAAAATACACTATGCTACATAGTCATAAAATACACTAAATATAAAAATAAATAATATATGCCATGGTATATAGTTAGAAAATTTGAAATTATAAAAAATTTATTATATTTTTATCATAAATTTATATTTTAGCCACAATTAGAGCATAGCCAATCGAAGGATCTGGTAAAACTATATATTCAAAATTGACTTAATTATTATCATGTTGAACTTGGGATATTTTAATATGTCGTTGAATCAATATTGGCCTCCTTAATAGTTTGTATGAATATTTTTTGATTTATGAATAAAAAGTATATAATACAATTAATTTCAAATGTAATAATGAATTTTTTTAATAACTATCTCCTATCTGTCACAAATCGGTCACAAAATAGTGATGAAATTATAGATCCGGCACAATATTGTGACAGATTTATGACAGATATTTATTAAAAGATTTTAATTTGTATTTTACACCCTTTCAAAATATTTTAATATTTGAAAATATTATAAATTATTTGAAATTTTATTATTACTAATTAATTGTGCTAAATTGTACAATTTTTTTAATTTTTAAAATCTGTGATATTTTTAATTGTATTATAATTTTGCACTGCTACATACTCATATAGGTGTCAAACAGGCCTGACGCCCCAGATCTGGCCCGAAGCCTAGCTCATTTCAGGCATGCCTGCCCCAGCACGACATACTACAGTAGCGTGCCTGGGCCCGTTCCAAATGTACCCTCTGCACGATTCATGTTGTGTCGTGTTGTGCTAAGGGTTTTCGGCATGCATGCCGTGCTAGGCACGTCACAAGTGCCTGGAACTTGGGCTCGACACGGGTGGTCACGCATCGAGCGATGTTCGACGGGGGGATGATGTGGCAATGCCCGATGGGCAACAGCGACACAGGGGTGTGGCATTGAAACTCTAAATTTTTTAAAATTTAACCAACCCGAGCCGAACCAGCCGACCCAAATCGGCCCGAACGGATAATTTTCGGGCAGCAGGTCCGTGTCGGGCTTGCACTCCAAAGAACCAAGCCCTACCAGACAAGGCATGTCAGCCTAGTTGGGCCCAAAAAAAAAGGTTCAAGCCAACCCAGCCTTACCCGTTTGATACCAATGCATACTCATAAAAAATAATAAGTATCAAAATAAATAAGTAAGTATCATTGGAATATATTTTATATATACCAAAAATGTTAACATAAAAAGTATCTCATTAATTAAAGTTGTCATTGGCTTGAACACTAATATTTATGGAAATTATAATAGGATATTAATACTTAGATAAGATCCAATATATATATATATATATATTAACATGTATAATTTTTCTTTTTATATATTCAAATAATAAGATATTAATAAAAAAAGTTGATTTAGATCATATTAGATTATTAATTATTTTCTGATTTGGATTGGTCTCAATTACTCACCAAATATACTTTAATCCAAAATTATAATATGAAGCAACAACATTGAATAATATAAGGTCACTATGGATTGGATGTATTCCATTTAAATCTTTCAAGCAAATGTATTGAATATATATATATATATATATATTTATTTATTTATTTATATTTATATATATATTGGGGGAGTAATATTAAATAGGAAGCAAGGCCACATGACTTTAGTTTTTGTCTCCTATGGTGTTCTGGCAGCTTTTGTCTCTTCCACAAAGACAAAAAAAAAACTTATTAATTAACTAAGAAGCTCAAAGAGTAATATTAAATAGGAAGCAAGGTCACATGGAGCTCTTGGAGCTCCAGGAGGTCAACGAGCTCCATGGAGTCAACCAGGAGCTCAATGGAGTTTAACAGGGAGCTACATGGAGCTCATGGTCAAGCTACATGGAGCTCATGGTCAAGCTATATGGAGCTCATGGTCAAGCTATATGGAGCTCATGGTCAAGCTATATGGAGCACATGGTCAAGCTACATGGAGCTCGTGATCTAGCTCCAAGAGCTCCTAGTAGAGCTCCAAGAGTTCCCAGAGCTAGATCATGAGCTCCATGTAGCTCATTGTCAAGTTCCATGGAGCTCGACAGTAGTTCCCGATCGAGTTCCATGGAGCTCGTGGAGCTCGATGAGCTTGACAGGAGCACGTCAAGCACGATGGGAGCTCAATGAGAGGTGGTCGAGCTCTATGGAGATTTTGGTTGAGCTACATGAGCTCATGTTCAAGCTCCATGTAGCTCTACGAGTAACGGGCTATAGACGATAGGTGACGGGAGAAGGGCAATGAAAGAGGTGCAAGGGGTGAGTTATAGTGAAGAGGGGAAAGTTATAGTGAAGATGGAGGAGGGGAGAGTTAAGTCAAAGCAGGTAAATGTTGGCTCATCTTTTATTATTTAGTAATTTTAAAGTCATTTTATAATTGTTAAATCATAAATTTTAATATTAACTTGAACAATTTGACACTCTTTATTTTGAGGCTGCAAGTGAAGAGAAGAGGAGATGTGTATATGGTCTGACTCGCAGGCTGCATCTATCTATCATTCTTCCTATCATCAGCATATGCAGCTCAAGTTAAAAAGATTGTGCAACGGGAGCTCGTAGATAAGAAAGCAGAGATGTGTAGAGCAATTGCTGAGTTAACTGTTGAAAGAGAGTTTTTATGAGATGTAAGAGCAGAAGCGGTATTTCATATAGCATATGCAAACTAGTCAACAATTTATGAATTAGGATCTTCTACATTTTAAGCTTGGTGATGACTTCTCCAAAGTTGGATGTGTAAAACAAAATTATTTATTATTACTCATGCTTCATTTATATAACTTTTATTTTTTTTATGGATACTGTTAATGTTTTAGCATATGAAAGATATTTTAAATTATTGAATTTTAATTTTCTTCTAGTTTTATTAAAATATATCAAAATATATTCTAATTAAAAAATAACATTTAATTTTAAAAAATTATATAACAATATGACAAAAAATAATAGTGAGGAAATAATTACAAAATGTTAGTGACGGATTTTTGTCACTAATCCATCACAAAATTGCAAAGGATTTATATCACTAATCAATCACAAAAGTATAATGGATTTTTGTCACTAATCCATATAATATTGTAACAGATTTCTATAACTAATCTGTCACAATTTTGTGATGGATTTTTGTCACTATTCCATCACAATTTTGTGACGAAAATTATTTTCGTCACAAAATTATGATGGATTATAGTCATAAATTTGTTATAATTTTGTGATAGATTTGTGATTGTAATTTGTACCGTTAGTATTTTGTCACAAAATTATGACAAAATAGTGACAAAAAACCATCACAATATTATGATGAAACATAGACAAAATTCCATCATAAAATTGTGATGAAATAGTGACAAAAATTCATCACAATTTTGTGACGGAAACTCATTTCATCATCATTGAATTTTTTTGTAAACAAAACTATTTTGTCACAATTTTTTGATGGATTTTCGTCAAAAATACATCACTAATTTTGTGACTAAATTTTTTTGTCATTAAATTTAGTGATGACCAATACCATGAAGCCGAAAATTCCATCACAAATCCACCACGAAGCATTATTTGTGATGGAATCATGATGGAAATTTCCATCACTATTTTAGTTTTTTCTTGTAGTTGTGCTATCACAACATAGAACATAAGTTAGAAGTTGTGTATTTAGGCTTACCATGTAACCCTTGTAAATGTAAAATGAAATGTGTAAGTGAAGTGGGAGCTGAAAAAAAAATGTATTGTTTGATTTGAGAAATGTATATTAATGAAAATAAAATTTTTTCTCATCTCTTTCTCTCTCTCTCTCTCTCTCTCTCTCGCTCTCTCCTCTTCTTCTCTTGTGTGCATGTACATGTGTACTTCTATGAGATATCTCATTGTGTGATGCGTGTTTCATTTATGAGAGTCTTATTTATGTTTAATTTTCTCTCTTTGGAAACCCTAAACCTCAACTATCATAACCACAAAACCTAATATTTGGTATCAGACAAAGACCTATGTTCTAACATTTTCTATATTATAGGTAAGTGTAGTTTTAATATTTGGTATTAGAGCCAAAATTTGGTGAAGAGCCTTGACAAGATTTGTACGTGGATCCTAGCATAGCGAGTTCTGTGATATATAGGGTTGAGGTTGAGAAGTTTGTGGAAAATAATTTCAAGTTATAAAAGTTAAAGATAAAAGATTTGCCTATTGATATGAATTACTCATTCACAATTGTTGATCTAGAGCCAATAATGAGCGATCAAAAATCAAAGATGTCATATATAGTTATTGTCAACTAGGACAAAGTAGATTGGAGAGAAAGAGGCTTGATCCCTCTATGTTTAGTAGATGAGGTGTTGGTGAATATTTCTAGCAAAAGAATAATGAATGATTTATTGAAAATTTTTGAGATACTTGTCATGACTTTATTTCAATGCCAAATTTTTAGGATTAGACAAATTCCCAAAATCTCATTGGACAAGGATCTCTCATCCAACCAGTTCTATAAGTAAATGGATCATACAGTTAGTAAAGTTGACTTTCATCTAGATATTAATCTCATAAGGATTATATAGAAATTAAATCAACTAACTATCATTTCACTACTAATCTTGTTGAAAAGATAAAATTGAGTTTTTAGTAACTCTTAGATTATATGATTGGTGTACTTCATTATGCATGATAACTTATTTATCATTGAAATGACAAATCATATCTTTTTGATGATCATTCACAAGTCCATATCATTTAGATAACTCATTAACTACATTGTCATTATTTCATATGTATATTCTTATCCTCAGACCTCATGTATCATTTAGATGTAAACTGATGTTGTAGTAAAAATATTTATACTTTTGGGTTCACATGTATCATACTCGCATAATTAACATATATTTTCCTTCGAATCTCATCCATAGTAGCCATATGATCAAAAAGTAACTTGTATGACTATTATCACCTTATGAGTCACCTCCAATCACACATGTCTCGTGGCTTATCTATCACCATCTACTATAATGATAAGTGACTCCTACACTAAAGGTAAAACCCATAGAAAAATATTTTATAAAATACCCAAATCAATTGAAAGTTAATTCTTCTAAGACATGCATAACGGACTGACTTATAAAAACGTTCATATTTTTGACCTCATAAGCATCATGCTTGAATGATTAACTTACCTCAAAGTCATATTTTGATTTATAAGTTTGTTTTTTGCATCATAATCAAAAAGATTGTCACTGCCTTTATTTAATTATGCAATAGTGTGCTTTGTGGCTTACTTATTATTGTCTATCGTGATATCACATATAAAATCACCAATATCAAAATCATAATTTTAGTTCTACATAAATATAACATCCATCAATATCTAAACAATAATAAAAATCCTAACATAAATTCAATCATTAAGTATCCATCACACGAAATCAAATACAACAATCTTAACCTTTCTATAATCTACTAGAAGGGGGGATAAATTCCATGAAACCTTACCCTCTATAAAACTTTTCTTGCCCAAGACTAAATCCATCCATTTTTTGCAAATATTTGATAAAAAAAGTCACCTTGGGCATTATGGCTCTATGCAGATCTTCGATAGTGCTGGATCATTGCCACTTTTCTTTTGTCTTGTTGCTCGTCTTTTTAGAACTATCTTTTTCCTCTTTGATTCGATCAGGAGCCTTCCTCTATGATTGTGTTGATGTTTTGGAGTATTGGGGCTTGGAATTTTCAACATTGAGAGAGAGAGGGAAAGAATAGTTCTAGATTTTTAGGGTTTTCTTCGATTCACATTTATGTTTAAATAGCCAAGCATAGTTGTGACTTTGCACATAATTTTTTTTTGAAAAGTCATAGTGCAAGCTGACAATTATGAATTTGAGTCTGATTTGATTAGAATCATAGATGGGCTTGAATCTGTAACTTATTTTTGTGGAGTGATTTATTTATTATCAGTATTAGGTGTTGTACATATACAACAAACAATAAAAAAGGTTTATTTTTTTATGCAATAAAAAAATTTATTGGGTTGTCTCTTAAATAGCACTATATTAATCATTCATAGCTAAACATTTGCTAAAATATTCATTTTGTCTATTACTTTTACAATCCATGATAATGTTTCTGTGTAGTTTTTTACTTATTTTCTTTTTATATTTTCCATGTCATCTAGCAATACCATATAGAAGATCACTTTAATGATAGTTTTCACAGAGTATTGGTATTGAGGGAAAAGGTATGAAAAGATGGAATCTTTGTTTTAATGATGTAGTCCATGAGTTTGGCTTCATAAATAATGAAGATTCTACCTATGCAGTCCATGAGGTGGAATCTTTAAAATTTTGCATAACACTATGGTAGTTTGTGTAAATTATTATTATCGATTAATATTTGTGTGAACATGTATTGTGTTGTGAGATAAAAAAGAAGAAAAAAGCTAGAATTGTTATGCCACAATTAGAAATAATTTAATTAAAATTGAGGGTGACATCTTCATCATAAAGCAAAGATAAGATTGTTGGGAGACTTGGCATAGGTACTCCTATAGGCAGAAAGGTTGTGTTGACTTACTTTTTTGTGAGTGGTTGGTTCAACTTCAAACTCAAGAGAGATGATGGACATTGCATAATGAGTTTCAACAAAGTTTACATGGTTCTAAGTCTTCATGATAGATTAATAGACATGCTAAAGTTGGATCTTCTATGATTGTATCTATTAATCATATTATAGTGATACTTTCTTAGAAAGAGTATTCCATTATTTTTTGGGTGCCACTAATTTAGACATGTTTGTAGTTGTTGCATTTTCTGCTCATAACCTCGTTCTAAATCTTGGGTGGCAGATGTATGAGTAAATATTTATTCGAAAGGTAATCACTCACTTTTAATTTCTGTTGTCGCGTCAGAAGTTTTTAATATTATTATGTTTATGGCTAAGGGCACCTTCATACGAGCAAATGGGTATGAAAATTTAATATTAACTTTTTTGTTTAACACAAAATCTATATGTACTATAATTTTGGTATCAATTATTTTGTGTCAATTACTTTAATATGTAATAACAATGTGATATTGTTTTTTTTTCTTTTAGCGCCCCCACGTTTGAACTACAAACCTTTGATTTGTAAGTGTTGCTTGGCTACTTGTAAATAAATTATAATGAATATAGGTGTTATTTATGAGAGACTAGAATATTAATTGTAAGTATTGATATCTTATTCTTCAATGATAAATCATTCCGGACTCTATCCAAGAGAACATACCTTTAGATACTATAGTAGTAAGCTTTTTTTTCCCAATCTAATTGTTATTCCACATGGAGGAGTAATAGCTGACCTATTCATATGCTATATTTGATGTGATTTGGATGATTGGTTTTGAGGAGATTAATGACACTTCTGATAGGTAGTGCACCTAGCATAGAGCTTCATGTGAGTATCCCACTTAACTCAATGTGAATCTTCCTAAGATAAGAAGATAAGGGGTGGGGGACTTGATCTCAATCTAAAGGAATATACTAGAAGGATACGTCCATAATATGTTCAAGATGAGTCTTCCATCGTATCAACTGATCAAGCTTGGAATAATGACTTGGACCTTCTGATTGTACTAAAAAAGGAGCCAATGAAATATTCTGCTCAGTATCATTTATCTTGAGTATTCTTTTATTTCTATTTTAATATTATATATTTTAGTTTATTATCATTACTTGATAGTTATGGAGTCCCATATACATTTTCCAAGATATTTACTCATCAAGATGATGATAGACTATATTAAAAGAATTGAGTATAATAATGTTTTAACATACATAGGATTTCATTCTAAAAATGGTAGGTAAGGCAATAGTGAAATGTAGATGAATATATATGGTGAATATGAGATTGGAGGGAAAAGTAGATTACCTCAAGACTAAGTTTATAGCAAAAGATTTTACAATAATTTATGTCATTGAAAACTAGAATACTTTCTATCTTATGGATAAAATAATAATCAATAGATTATTACTTTTTATTGCAACATGATACATGTGGACTATAATTTAGTTAGATATAAAAATGTATTTTTCATAGTGATCTAGAGTAAAAAGTATTCATATAGTAGCCACCAGAATTCACTATTATGTGAGCATATGTATGATGTGCAGATTTTGAAAGATATTTAATGTCCAAAAGCAATCTAATAGACATAATCTAGTTTTTTCGGGGCTTACTAAATTTGGTCTTAGTAATTGTGTATCAGACTATTCTTATTTCTTCCCAGATGAATTATGAAGTGATTATATGATGTTAATTATATAATTTGATGATATTTTAATTATGCAGGATGATCAATTAGGTTTATTCTAATTAAAATCATTTCAAAAGACTAAGCTTCAGTTGAAATATATATGATATTAAAGGTATTTTCTTGGTATTGAAGTTAGATATTTAGGAGGCATGATTTTCATTTTTTAGAGGACATATACTTTTGATATATTATCCAACTTATGTATGTCAGAATGTGCACTTACTAACTCACCACTTGATCTAGGTGTAGACTTATATAAAAATATTAGTTTATCATCTTACTCCACTAGTTATAAGATGATAATGGGAAAATTAAACTATATGATAGTAACATGGCTAAATATTACTTATGATATTAGTGTGATAAGTTTTATGTTTAGGGTTCTCAAGGATGTGAAGGAACTTTCAAAATATATGATTACTTTTAGAGATCATGACTCATGTACATAGATATATGTATATTCAAATTCGAGTTGAGCCATTATATTTACAAAGATGAGATATGCAATATGTTTATATATATATATATATATTTTGTAGGCTATCTCGGCTCTTAAAATGCAACAAAAAGATATTTATATGTGATCCAATATAGAAGTAGAGGACAAGGCTATGACATCAACTATTGTGAGCTCTAGTGAATCAATCACTTCTTGGAGGAGCTTTGCCTACTAACTTTGAGACTGGTGGCATGTTATTGTGACAATCATGTAGCCGAATACATTGCTGCTAACTGAGTCTTCAATAAGAGGATGAATCATATTGAGGTTGGTTACAACTTTATTCAGGAGAAAACCAAAAATATAATTTTCAAAATAGAACCTTTAGACAACCAATAACTCTCTAGTATATATTTCTACAACTCTCTTTGTTAAGGCATAAAATGTAAAGTTTGATGTATTCTTTAAACTAGTAATGAGCTATTTTCACCAAAGTTTGGATTTAAACTTGTCCATGAGAATTCACGACATATGCAGTCTAGCTGATGGAGATGTGGAATAAGTGCTTTCTTAGGTGGGGGCAAGTTCAATCCTCATGGGCTACACCTCTAAGCATTGGAGTGGGGATAACACTGCTCCCACCCTTGGGCCCCCATGACTCAAGGAAATATTAGATTAAAAAAAAATTTGTCCATGAGAAAAAATTATGATCACTAGAATAATGGGATGAAGTTTATCTTATATGTACAAGACAATGTTTGCTTAATTATGCATTAGATCACAATTTTATTTTTATGAACATCATTGATTACAATTACTTTATTTAAAATATATCACATATCCTAAAATGATAACATAAGCATTAAATAAAGAGCTTGAATGGAATTTCTTGACACATTTAGCCTAGGCCACATTGCAATTTGTGGGAGATTTGTATTTTAGTGTACCTCATAAACTATTAAAAAAAAGCCTAAGTTTTCATACTTAAAAAAAGTGCACCAAATTCAAAAATAATTAAATTTTTATTAACTAAAATTCATCAACCCGATTTTGATGTCCAGAAAAAAATCTTATTTTATGAATTATGAAACTACTTTATTGAATTCAGAGATGATTTTTCAAATTTTAATTAATGATTTAATTGAAGAAATAAGAATTCAAACTTATTATCTCAACAAAGACAGTCGCACACTACCATCAAGTCACAAGCACTAAATCGAATGTTAAGTGAATACATACATACATACATATATATATATATCTATAAACATATAATAATTTGTGTTTATATGTATATATGTGTGTGCGTGTAGGTGTGTGCATGCGTGTGTGTGCATGTGTGTGTGTGCGTGAATCTATATAAACTTATTTATATATGCATGTGTGTGTGTGTGTGTGTGTGTGTGTAACAAAAGAAAGTTCACTGAACCTAGTCCTTGGGCAACCTCTCAAAGTGTTAACTGGTTGCCTGACCCTCATCGGGCATACTAATTTTTTGTGCTTTGCTCCTTAGAGCACATGGTTTGACACTTGACCTGCATGTTAGGTCAATGGTAGCCAAGTATTAGGATTTGAAACTATATAGAATAGATGTCTCGAGTTCAAATCCTAAGGGACACAACATATGAGACATGTGTAAAACTATCAAAATAGATAAAATGAGTATGCCTGATAGGGGTTGCACAACTGGTTAATACTCGCTAAATTGCCTAGGGACTAAGGTCGAGTGGAAGTCTATGTTTGTTACATATAAATACATTTATATGTAACAAATGGCAAGCTCCACTAACCTTGGTCATTGGGTGGTCCCCGAGTATTAACCAATTGCCTAGTCCCCATTGGGCATCCTTATATTATTTGCGTTATCCCTTATAGCACATTTTTACATATGCCTTGTATCTATATGTTGTGTCTCTTAAGATTTGAACTCAAGACCTTCATCCTCTATATTTCCAAATTCTAGCACATGAGTATCAATTGAACCAAATAGATCATTTTTTAGTGGCAGCATGTGTTATAGATCCAACTATTTATTTATTTGTATCTTGATACATTAAGCACAGGCTATTTGAAAAAAAAAAAGACAATAATTTTTTATAATTAATTAGTTGGATCCATAATGTAACGACCAATAAGAATTTGATCGAAGCAAATAATCAAACAAATAGATCATCATGATGAGTTTGTAAATCAACTAGTCCTTATCATATATCTCATGTGTTGCCCTCCATTTGTACAAAATTAAATCATATTATTTAATAATAAATTTCAATAAAATTATATGATTTTAAATAATTACAAGGTTCATGACAATTATGTATATTATCTACCAAAATTTTAAACTTCAATTAATTTTTTTTGGGCAGAACATTTATTTTTAGAAAAATACATTCTAGTAGATTCATTAAAATATTACTATTTTTAACAAAAAACTATAATAGATACTTATTATATTATTGCAATACTATGTATTGAATATATATTTACTCTCACACACACACACACACACACATAGAGGCAATAACACACACGCACACATAGAGGCAATAACACACACGCACAGAGAGGCAATAACACACACGCACAGAGGCAATAACACACACACACACAGGCAATTGCACACACACACAGGCAATTGCACACACACACACAGGCAATTACACACACACACATAGGCAATCACACACACACAGAGGCAATCACACACACACACACACACAGAGGCAATCACACACATACACACACACAGAGGCAATTGCGAAGCTTTGACAAGATCTTAATTAATTAATGGCGTATATATTTTTGATATAGTGTATTAATTAATTACAAACCAAAAGAATGCGAAGAAATTTGGTGACCAGGGGAACCAACTCAATACTCTGGCACCTCAACCGGAGGTCCAAGACGTGAGATCTGTCTCCGTATCTCATCGTCTGCTGCAATCACACATCAGTCACCACCCATCACACCAGCAACTAAAAATTGCCTGCGGTCCAATCACTGATATCTATCTTCAACACTCCTCGCCTCAACTACCATTCTATTTCTCCTCTGATACAAAAAAACAAGGCAGAAGAGAAAGAGAACGATTACAAGAAGCAACAAACTTTCAAAGCCCAGCATTCGTTTTACTTATGTATCTACCTAGTTACCAAAGAACCACGGATACTTGAGCATTTGTTACTTATATATACAATAAGTATGACACACTTGCATCGTCGAGTGGAGATTAGGTGATTGTTGGCAATGGATGCACCTCTTCTTCACCACCACAGCAATGGTGTCCACAAGGAAGAGAAATCGATCGTTAATTTTGCTAGAAGATTCGGGAGGGAGTCGAAGAGACTGTGGGTGATCGCTGGCCCTGCAATCTTCACTTCGCTCAGCCAATACTCACTCGGCGCACTGACACAGACGTTTGCTGGTTTCGTCGGCGAGCTTGAGCTAGCGGCAGTTTCTGTTGAGAACTCCGTCATTGCAGGTCTCGCTTTTGGTATCATGGCAAGTTCTCTAGTACCCAATACTTACTAGCAGTCAATCGTGAGGCAGATTAACAAATTTATTTGAACTTTCTTGGAAGATGAAAATTGTTTGCTGTGGGTTGCAGCTAGGGATGGGAAGTGCACTAGAGACGCTATGTGGGCAAGCGTATGGCGCTGGAAAAGTAAGAATGCTGGGAATATACATGCAGAGATCGTGGCTCATTTTGTTTAGCACTGCCTGCCTTTTGGTACCAATTTATGTTTGGTCTCCCCCAATCCTAGAACTTATAGGCGAAACCTCTGAGATATCTGAAGCCGCTGGTGACTGTTCAATTTTTTCTCATTGTCTTGAATGCTCTGCAAAAACAAAAACAAAAACAAAATCATGGATGAGAAACCAAGAACAAGAAGATTGATTATAGCTTGGTTGTTGGTGCAGGGAAGTTTGCTCTATGGATGATCCCCCAATTGTTTGCCTATGCACTTAACTTTCCAATCCAAAAGTTCTTGCAAGCGCAAAGGAAAGTTATGGTGATGGCATGGATATCAGCAATGGTGTTGGTTTTGCATGCGTTTTTTAGCTGGTACCTAATTTTGAAGCTCGGATGGGGTTTGACAGGAGCTGCCATTACACTCAACACTTCATGGTGGTTAATAGTAATTGGCCAAATGCTATACATCTTCATCACCAAATCAAACGGTGCTTGGAGTGGGTTTTCATGGCTGGCATTTGCAGATTTGTGGGGATTTATCAAGCTTTCTTTGGCATCGGCTGTCATGCTATGGTAAACAATCTTCTTCAATCGTGTTGTCTTTTCTCATCATTCTTCATCTTTGAATTATGATGACGATGTTCTTGTATTCGATGCTGCAGCTTGGAGTTTTGGTACCTAATGGTGTTGGTGGTGATAACAGGACGTTTGTCAAACCCACTGATACCAGTTTGCGCAATATCCATTTGGTAAACCCTAAATTCCAGCGTTTTCACGAAGAATCATATCTCTGAATCATAATCATTACTTGAATGCGTGCTTTCCTTTGCCAATGTGTATTCAGCATGAACATACAGGGATGGGATGCCATGATCGCTCTCGGATTCAATGCTGCCATAAGGTGAATCGCATTCTTCAATTTCATAGCAGGGAAACCTGCAATCGAACAACACTTTTTGAGAATTTAAACGAAAGAGTGTGAAGAAGACGGTGCTCATACTTTCGTGTTCTTCCAGTGTGAGAGTATCAAACGAACTCGGTGCTGGTAATGCTAGATCAGCGAAATTTGCAGTTCTGGTGGTGTCGACTACATCAGTGACGATAGGGGTCGTATGCATGTCAGTGGTTTTAGCCACTCGAGATTACTTCCCCTATCTCTTCACAAACAGCGCTGCAGTGGCTGAGGAAACGACAAGGCTGGCAACTTTGCTCGGAATTACCGTACTGTTAAACAGCCTTCAGCCTGTCTTATCTGGTATGCAGGTTGAACTATCGAAATCTTACCAATCATGCTAACTCAAACCCTAAATCGCCGTTTTCCATTGAAGGTGTTGCTGTTGGAGCTGGGTGGCAATCTGTTGTTGCATACATAAACATAGGATGTTATTATTTTGTTGGATTACCAGCGGGCATACTCTTGGGATTCACTTTTAATTTTGGAGTCGAGGTAACTATTATATAATGTCTGCCAGGAATGATGTAGAAGATGACGATATGTGATATTCCATGTTTCTGATCTGCAGGGAATATGGTCAGGAATGATCGGAGGCATCTGTTTGCAGACCATAATATTGATCGTGCTCACTTCGCTAACGAACTGGAACAAAGAAGTATGTGCTTTCCATGCTTCTTCAAACAAGCTCTGTTAAAACTTGATGAACTTGTCTTCGTGTAGTCCGCGATCATGTTTTATCTGCAACGCGAGATCATCTATAGATTTTGACGTCGATCTTACTAAATTGCAGGCAGATGCAGCCGAGAGCCGCGTGAGGCAATGGGGAGGCTCCGTAGATCGCGAATAATAATTCAGGCCCAGATCACAGAAATCGTATGGCAGCAAAAATGCAAAATTCGGCGTTTAGAAAGCAAATTGCAGAAACACGAAAAGATGCTGCCATGAGAATTTCCCAGATCAAACAAAACCAGTAAAAAAAATCACTGGTTATATTTTGTCATTTTAGGGTTTTTGCGAGGCTGATTGAATGTCGAACGGGGCGGGGGCAAGTAGCAAGTTGGATCAAGTTTTATGAGTACATATAAATATGTACATTTTGGAAAATTTAATAAAAAATATCATTTTAAAAAATTTAATAAAAATCATATCAGAACAAAAGGTAATTACATCTTACTTCTACAAATTATAAAATCCAAAATTGCATCTCCCTACCCCCATCACCGCCTCACTATTTTTATTTTGGTTTATTTAAATTTTGTGTGGGTGTGTGTGTGGGTGTGTGTGTGTGTGTGTGTTTATATTTTATTTTATACACATATATAATTGATAAGAAAAGTGTATTCTCAAATAATCAAATAATCTAAGCATAATTTCATGATATTTTTGGGGTTTTTTCTAGGTATTTTACTTATTTTGGACCTTGCTTCACAAATTTCTAGATGTTGATGTCCTTGTTGATTTTAAGTATTATGAGATACATGATTTGAATTATTATTTAATAAGAAAATAGTTCAAATTTAGTTGAATAGAAAATAAGAATTTAAATCATCAAATTCAACTATTCTGTGGCTAAGGCATTAGACATGGTAGGTATGTATAAGTTGAATAGACTGGAGCTAATGGATTGGATCGGGAAAAGTCATTTTAATTACAAATTAAATTGGACATAATTTAATTTAAATTTAGTTTAATTTTTGGCATGTTTAAATTTCATTAATTATGTGTTATTATTATTATTATTATTGATTTGTCATATTTTTTTATATATATGTAGGGCCACTGTGGTGCTTATATGGGATTAGAGCACCATCAATAAAAATGATAAACAAAATGAGAATAGTGAAATTTGGAAATACAATCTTGAAGGAGAGAGTAGCATGGTTTTCTCTTAGCTTTCTAAAAAAAATCGAGTTTTATACTGAAAATCATTTTTGATTGTTAGTTGGATTTATTTTTACTTTCTTTTGAATTACAATGAGCAAAATTATATTTAAAATAAATATACTTGTATACTTTATTCTATATAGTATTTAATTTGGTTCGTAGAGTTTGAATTACGCATGAAACATCGAATCAAAAGTTCTTTTAGAATATAAGTTTACTATTCACAATCTAGATGAAGTTGGACATTATATTATTAAGATTATAATATAAGATTTCAATAGATTTATCATGATAGAAAGATAAATAAACATATAGACAAATAGATAAATAAATAAACATATAGATAGATAACTAGATAAATAGATAGACAGATAAACAAATAGACAGATAGATGGATAGACAAATAGTATTATAAACAAATAGATAGATAAACAGGTAAATAGGTAGATAGAATGACAAATAGGTAGATAGACATATCAAAAGATATATAGTTAGACATATAGATAGAAAAGTATATAGATATAGAAATAGACAGACAAATAGATAAACATATAGATAAATAGATAGATAGATAGATTGAAAGATAAATAAATAGATAAATAGATACATAGATAGATAGACAAATATGTATATAGATAGACAACATATAGATAGATAACTAGATAGAAAATAGATAGAATAATAGATAGATCAATAGACATATAGATAGATATATTGATTGTAATAGATAGACAGATAGATAAATAAATAGGTAGATAAATATACACACAAATAGATAGATAGATATATAGACATATTGATAAATATACATATAGATAGATAGATTGGTAGATAGATATTTAGATAGACAGACAGACAGATAGATATACAAATAGATAAATAAACAATAGATAGATAAATAGATAGAAAGATGGATAAATTACAAATAGATAGATGGACAAATATATAGATAGATAAGTAGATAGATATACAAATAGACATTTAGACACACACACACACACACACACACACACACACACATATATATATATATAGATAAATAGATATGCAGATGGACAGATAGATAGACAAATAAATAAATAAATAGATGATATAGAGATAGATAGATAGACAAATAAATAAATAGATAACATAGAGACAGATAGATAAATATATATTAGATAGATAGATAGTAGAAAAATAAATAGATAAAATAGATGAATAGATTTACATATAGACATATACACAAATAGATAGATAGATAGATAGATAAATAAGAAAGATATAAATAGATAGACAAATTGATAAGTAGATAGCTAGATAGATAGAAAAATAAACAAATAGATAGATAGACAGATAAATAGATAGATAAATAGACGCATAAACATATAGATGGGTAGGTAGGTAGATAAATACATACTTAAACAGACAGATAAATAAATAAATAGATAAATAGATAGATAGACAAATAGAAAAAATAGATAGCAGATAGATAAATATATAGATAAATAGATAAATAGACATATAGACAAACAAATAGGTTTAGGGTGCATAGTTATCTTCCTCCATAACCAATACAATGAAATATACTAGAAAAATAAAGCTACACATATTTACCAATACATCTTCAATGATTCCATCTAAGTGCTTGATAGTCTGATGCTATTTGAAATGAGAGAGAAGTTAAAGTAATTTTATTGAAATTCAATCTTCGTGTAATTGATAGGGGTATCAAGTTGATACTTGATCCCAAGTCAAACAATACATTCCAAAAGGTGTGATATACAATATTGCATGGTTGCCCATCATAATGATGGTCCTTTTGTAACTATCTCTTAGTACATTACCACTGAGATAATAATTCATTTATACTCAAGAGTTAATCATAATTTCATACCTTTTAAGCAAATTCATCGACTACAAATCATAATTGATTAATATATAAACTCTAAGTTTTCTACCTTAAATATCATAAATACTTTTAGCTTCGTAAGTATCATACTCATATAATTAATATATAATTCTTTCAAATTTTACTATAGGTAACCTTATAAGTCAAAGTAACTCATAAAAGTTGTTACTATCTTGTGAGTCATAATATACTTGCACATATCATAAAGATTGTCTATTGCATTTCTCCTATGTAATGAGGTAACTCACATACTAAAGGTGAACCCCTTGAGATAATTCCCCATATAACATCCAAATCAATTGAGAACTAGGATCATTAAAATATCATGTAACATCAGTATGTATCAATCAATAAATAACTAGTAAAGTTCCATATGCATTAATAATAAACATATGTATTACAAATGACCATTGTATGATGTGCATCTTGAATAATAATCGAATATGATCAAAAAACCTTAGTTTAAGTTCTATTTAATCACTATTCATCAATATCTATAATATAAAATAAATGAAACATATTCATTTATTAATAAAAACCAATTCACATGATATATCTCAATTGACACAAACCTTAGAACCAAGCTAGTTTGCTATAAATTCCCAAATTAATCTCTAGAAAATTTAGTAATTAACATGAATTTTACTTCCCTTGCTTGCTTATAGAACTATTAGGGAGTATAGAATTTATCCATAGGATTTGATAGGTTTCATTACTTTGTTTGTTGTGTGGAGGGAGAGGAAGAAGATTGAGAGAGATGTTTGAATTTCTCTATTTTCTGCTTCGATATTTAGGTGATTTTATATTTCTCCAAATAGGAAGTCATGACTTTCAAATAAAAATTGCAACTTGAACATTGATAGCTTAAGCTTGAGGTCATGGTATTAGAAAGTGGTCATCATTCTAGAGTGTATCTTTTTTTTTTTGTAAAATAACCTCGTGATGCTGATAATAGTCATAACTTGGGCCTAATATCTCTATAAAATAAAATCAGGGCACTATAAAGTAGCATTCACTTCATTCATTTGTTTTCTTATCTTTAATAAAAGGCTATGACACTAGGAAATGGACAAGGTGTTGTGAATGACTTCTCATATCAATATATGGCCATGAAGCTATGATAAAGCCATTATATTGATATTAGTCCATCTTGATTATTATATGGTCATGGTATTGTGATATAATTGTGAAACTAAGAATGTTTTGTGTATATTGTGGTTGCTATATTGTGAAAAGACAATGACACAAAATTTAACCTTCATGTATCTTCAAATGCCTATGACCCTATAGGTGACCATAGAATCGACATTCTCTTCTCCCATATATCATTTCTCCATGATGCTACAAGAATGTCATGACATTGAGAATTAGCTCGAGCATAAAAAGAATGGCTTTGCCTTCATTTGAGAATAAGCATCATGACCTTGGGAAATGTCTATACTCAATTACAATCCTCTTTAACTTTTAGTGTCCCAAAAGTCATGACTCTGAAAAATTATCATCGCTTTGGCCTAAATAGTTTTAGTTATGTAACTTTTTATAGCTCAAAAACTACAACTTTGTAAAAAAACTATAGCTCTAATGAAGTCATAATACTTGGAATTGTTCGTGACCTTGAGTACTAGTGAAGTACTTGTTTGCTGTGATATAGAATATGTCATATAGTAGAAGGTTTATGATAATGCGTTGGTAGGGTGGTGAAGTACAAGAATTGTCATGATCAATCAGATAGAGTTTCAACTAATAATGAACACTGAAACTATGTAAGGCTCATTATTCTACCCCTCTATTAATTACCCCCCAAAACTTATTGATTTCAAGACTTCTTCAAAACTCAATAAAACAAAAAAGTCATGAAATTAATCCACAAGTTTTCCATTCCATACCAACATAACATTATAAAATACCTAAAATTATTTGATAGTTTGAATAATGAATTATATATATATAATGAAATGTCAAACAAATAAACAATACATATTATCATTTCTAACATCAACACAACATGATAAAATAAAAAAGAAATATGAAAAAGTGCACATAAAAAACTTTGACAAATAATAATAAGGGTCTGGTATGCATGAATGAGGGGGGGGAATGAGTCTCTTATTTTCATTCCCATTTCTCATGGAATTAAAATGGGTTTGTAATTCCTTTTCTCGTGTTTGGATGAATTTAAAGAATACATATTCAATTGATTATTTGTTATCATTTCACTATTTGGTTGTAATATGAAGGTGAATGATATAGACATAAATTGACAATAATACTCATATTTCAATGGTCTCATTCCTCACACATACAATCAATAATTAAAAAAAAACCTTCAAGAAGCTTGACATGGGATACAAAAAATGCTCCGAGGGAAGAATCATATATTTGGTTTTTATTATTTTCATTCCTTCGCGTTTCCAATAATAATACTACCTAATATTTATGAGTTGACATCCTAGTTCCCACTTATAGGTGACATTTTCATCTCCCAAAATAATATATATTTTTGATTCCATTCATTCCTCAAAAAAGCTATCCAAACATATTAATGAGAAAAAAAAAGAATACAATATTAATTTTCCTCACCTTTTTCACATACCAAACATGCCCTAAGTATGAACAAATAAAAAAGCAAACATAATGGAATATAAAAAATAAACTAGATGATTCACTCATGTTCTAAATATACAAAATAATCTTTATTATTACTAATATTATAAAATTGTATTCTTTCACCCATTATCTTAGAAAAGATATGAATTTTGATTCCATTTCTAATATATGGATAAACTTAGGAATCTCTAACTTGAATTATTGTTTATTATCATTCAAATACTTGATAAAAATAAGAATTAGAATGGAAAAAAATAAATTTATAATAATATTCAATAAATTATTATCTTAAGGTTTGTCTAAATAATTAACAAACCATCAGGGGCCAACAATATTTTCTCAAAGTAGGATTTTGTTATTGGTGAGAATCAGAATACCACTTTTTGGATCATGAATTAAAATGACACTTTAAGTGGGATTTCAATTTTCATGGGAATCATTAATTTATTTCTTTAATGATTATTTAAATCATCAAATTATAGGAATTAATGAAAAATTGTATGAAATTCCTATTCACACTTTTTATTCCCCCATACCAAACATGCCTTAATGGGTTGCTACATCTTGAGTTGATAAAATACTTTAATTTGATATATCAATGAAAGTGAAAATATGATCATTGAAATAAAAGTTATTCCTTTTGATGTAGATATGACGCTCATTCTTCTACCAACTCCAATAGGAAATATTATATTCCATACTTTGGTATTTATGACATTGTTTTCTCATATCAATGCAACAACGTAAAATATATAATCATCTTACACATATCTAGGTTAATCTCTATTTCATCTTTTATTCTTCATGTCAATCATTCCTTGTTAACATCAATATATCTCAAAAAAGTAAATTATTCATTCAAGCATTAATGTTAGAATTTATTTCCCATCTTGTTATATGTATCTAAGAAAGCAGAAAATCATAAGTTAAATTATTTTACACAAAGTAATTATTATATTTTTGTAGTATTTAAAGTGTTTTTATGACTTCTATTCTCAAATATCTTTCAATATCTTTCAAACTTTGATAAATTACATATAATAATTAATATTTTTATTCTGAACCTTTTCAAATATGGAGTTCATATACCACATGTAACTTATCATGCAACCGCATCAAAGATAATAAGTATACGACTAATGTACAAATTAATTAAACCTCATTAGAAATATATAAGTTAAATTAAAAAAGAATAATTATTTTTGCCTAATTTTCTAGTTATGATAGTTAGCTCTTTTTCAAGAATGTACTTGAATATTCATATTTAGAGGTAACTTAGTCACATTTTTTTCTTATTTTGTCAAATATTTTGTTAGGCTATTGACACATTCATATGCATCATCAATAAATTTTATATTATGCACTAACTCTGATTTTTCATATAACAAATTACATTCAAGAAGTACTCTATTGCATGTAAATGCTTGTGAAACTATATAGCCCTAATGTTGATAACTTTTTTCATCTCTAAATATTGAGTTTTGGATGTGAATAGTACTCTTAAAATAAAAAATCTAAAATTTAAGGCTGGCTTCAAAAATATGCTCAAACTAGTGCGTACATGGATAGGTGGCAATGATCGTCATTTTGAACGATGGCCTTTAGCAAATTCAAAGGTTGGCTTTCACAATGCCGGCTAATTAATGAACATTGTGTTTCATATTCTTCTAGTAATGCCATATCTATCAGGCATTCTCTTCTGTTTTACAGCTATCCCACAGTTTATATTTATTGGAAACTATCTCATGTAAGTCATCTCCATCTTTGCAGAAGCCAATTCATCTCTTTCAAGTTTGTGAATAAGTGTCGACATAATATATGGATGGGTTGCTCTCCGGTGCACATGCCCCACAACTACTAACGATAGGATTCATTCTTAAAAGTGGTAAATTGATGGTGGTGCAAGTGCCTCAGTCCTGGTTTGGCTTACTCTAGGCCCGTTCTCATTGTTCTGAAGATTTAGCCGAAAAATTCTCCTATTTAACAGGCAATTGTGCATCAGGCAAGGAAGAATGTTCCAAAAATGGTTCTAATCTGCCAGCAACTTTAGTGTAGTTCACCCTGAATGGAGTTGGTGGACTAGATTTCTATGACATAAGCTTGGTTGATGGGTAAAATCTACTAGTGCTGGTAATCCCATAAAAAGTTGAAACAGGTCGATGCACATCTAGCGGGTGCTTGATAGGCCTAAACCGAGCATGCCCAAAGGAGTTGCCGATGAATTCCGTTCGGCATAGGAACTCAGCAGTAGCTTGTAGGAGTTGCAGCTGAATTCCATGGTTTTCAAGAATGCTTACTCTTGTGCTTATAGATATGCATATGATGATAAGACCAGCACATACACTCGCGGTCCCGATTCAATCTACCACATCGTCTTTTGCCCGTCCCCATACACAAGGTAGGATCACTTCTATGCTCCTACTGACTGATCCACTTCTATTGATCTTGATTTCATCCTAATCTTCATCTTGAACACCTTATGTATGGTGGCTAATGTTTTGTTGTGAGGCATTTTAGCAGCTAAATGGTCGTCGTTGTGAACGACGATGGCCTTTGGTTCATTGAAAATTTTGTTAATTGATTAGCCGACATGGTGAATGCCGGCCTTTGAATTTGCTAAAGGCCGTTGTTCACAATTACAACCATTGACATCTATCCATGGACATACTGGTTTGAGCATATTTTTGAAACTAGCCTTAAATTTTGAATTTTTTATTTTAAAAGCACTATTCACGTCCAAAACTCCTAAATATATTTTTTTTCATTTTAGTGGAACATCTTTGTAGTATCTCTTTTACCTTATTCATGACTTTGCATATGGATCTCATAGAGATTTATTTTTTCCATCCACAAAAAAAAAGAATATGAATGATAGAACTTTGGTATTCTATAGGCAAACTATCTTACTACTAAGAACTAGTGACTTATCTTTATCAAGTTGTTTATTTGCTCATGCAATCAATGTAATATTAAAAAGATAATTGTAAATCATGTGTTTTCCAATAAATAACTACCATAACTTGGCAAATCATGTTTACCGATCTTGAACTAAATACATAATTTTTAAGTATAATATCCTAGCCTCATGAGATGGCTCAGAAGGTTATGCAAGCTCCAAGCATGTAGTTTATTCGTGTAGTTTTTTAGTTTGAATCTCACACCAAAATCAAGGTGAAACATCAACTCAAACTTGAGAAATCTCATCTTTTAGTGGGATTAATTGAGATGCACATAAGTTAGCTATACATCCATGATTATCTAAAAACAAATAGGCATATTATCCATCTTCGTTGTTTATATATTATAAAGATTTTTAATATCTTTCAATATCATGCCAAACCAATTTGCGACATGAGTATCTCAAAATAAATATGATCATTTCATTTTTTATCATCTTCTTGTGTAAAACTTAGTACTCATTATTACAATTTGAAAAAAATGAATTTTAAAAACATGATAGTTGTTCAAAATAAAAAATCAAAATGATACAATTTTTTGTAATTTTCATTACATTCTTGAATAGCATATTGGTAATGACATGAATAACATTCTCTTCTTCAACCTCTCTCCCTCATATATTATGCAACTCAAACACCTTTTTTCTTTTTTATATCATAAAAAACATATCAATAAGAAAAATAAATATTATTCTCATGAAATAATTACCAAATAAATTCAACGAGAGCCTATCACTCATGTCACTATTTATCTGACATAATAAAATATTTTTTTCTCACTCAACAAAATGATTTTAATTACATCATTAATAACAACCATTTTTAAAGATTCATTATTCAATCCTCATGAAAATTAAAACCCTTATATCCATCTCACATTGCCTAATCATTTCATTTTCATAAGCTAAAAGATATGACATACCATCATATTAAACACAATTATAGTTTCATGCATTCATATACTAATCAATTCATATGCTCTATCTCTTTCTTTTTATAGGTAGGATTTAATATTGTTTTTTTATTGTCTCAACAATTACTACTAAATCGAGAGTGAAAAAATTAATTAATCAAGACTTTTTGTTTTTGCTACTTTATAGATAATGTCATATTATTATATGCTCCTCAATTGCTAACTCTACTAGTTTTTTCTATCACACATCTTTAACTATTTATTTTATCACAAATAGTTTATCTTCATATCCAAGCACAATTTGATTTAAATTTTGTCTCTTAATATATTTTTTATTTTTTAAAATTTAAATACATAATCATTTTATTCTAACATGGACATTTTTACACAATTCCTAATATTCATAAATTTCTAATTAAATATGATTTATGCTTACATATTTATGTACCTAGTGAAAATTTTACAAACTATACATAAAATTGAATTAGCTACCCTAGTCATAATAGTGAAGGAATTTTCTTGCAATTGCAATTGAGAAATATTTTTTCTAAAAATAATGGGCTAAGTTGACCTGGTTAAGTATTCTCTAAGTTTGAGTGAGCCATCATGACAATTAGGTCACATTTTCTATGACTAGGGTCATCTTCAATCTTCTTGCCTAGTATCCTGAGCTAGTTAGTTTGGCTAGGCATCATAAAGTGTGAGGATTAACTAATTATGATTAAACTTGTCTAAATTACATTGACTAAATTAAAAAGTCATCTAAGATACACATCAAGTGCCAATGCACAAATTATGCATAGACAATATAATTTCATTATTACAATGATATAGATTATTTTAAAAAAAGTATCAAGTATCTAAGTTAAATGATTTGATTCCAACTCCCAACTAATTTAATTGAGAGAAATTCAAATATATGTCTACTATGACTTAGATATTAGGATTAGTTATTCCATAGGGATACAAATGTCACATAAGTGTGAGGATTAACTTTAGCTACTTAATTATCTCAATAATTATTTAAAAAAAATGTTATATTTTTACATAAAAAGATGAATCTATTTTTGTCCAAAATAGGTAATTTTTAGCATGAATAAAGGTGGGAGTTTGCATTTGAAATTTGCATGAATAATATGGTAGGAATGTTAGGCGAAGAAGTCAAATGTAAAGGCTCCCATTGACCACGTCATTTATATTCTTTGGGCAATCCCTCACACATCTATAAGGATTATCTCCTCTCTTTTTTTTTTGTAATAATCTTAATCCTAAGTGGCATTAGCTAGTATTTTAATTTATTTTATTATCTATTTTATTACTTAATTGCTTTAAAATTTTATATTTTAAATTATTAATGTGAATATGATTTTCATTATTGTGATAACAGAGGTAATGCCTAAGATAATTCCTTTTGTGGTAAATACATCTATATGAAAGTTCTATCAAAAGGGTGATAATAGTTAGAGGGTAATTAATTTTTAAGAGAGATCATTGTGACCCCTCCAATTATTTAAAAACTTTTTTTATATATTTAACACAAATAGTTACTACTATTATTATGTAATGTTCATTATAAAATAAAACAAATGATGAAAAAATTTTGAAGTATAAAAATTAAATGAGACAAATTCTTGACTATGAAAAATGAAGATAAAAATAAACTTCAAAAAAGAAAAATACCTATAAGCAAATGGTAAATGACTAGAAGAATTAAAATAAAAAGTAGGATTAAATAGATGATGATGATATTGCAAGTTTGCATTTGATAGTAACAAATAATATATTATCAAGTATATCCAAATTATAATTGATGAAAGAAAGAGATATTTTGATAAATATATATAAAGTCAAGTTTCTACCCAATAAAATTTTATTGAAAAAATAACTCTATACTTTTTGAATGTTATAATTTGCTTCAATATTGGAATACAACAACATTATATATTTCTAATATCAAGGTTAGTCTTTAACAATGTTGATAAGATCATCATAATTCATATGATCAGCTCATCATAAATATGACCATTTGTTCTTAAAGAACAAAGCTAGTCTTTAATAATCACGTGACTACTAGATTCGAGGAAGAAAGTAAGCCTAAAAGGAAGAAAGATATTATATTTTTTTCTCAGCAAACTAAGACTTTGATTATATCTACAGAAAGATCACTGGAACATGACTATAATGGAAATCTAAATAAAATTTTCTAAATTCATTTGGAAAAAAGAATAATCACATGTAAATTATTATAAATAGTAATCACATGTAGAAACAATAATAATAACATTATAAAGGATGGATAAAGAAAAATATCAAAAGAAAAGAATATAAATCATCAAATTCTTAGGATTATGTAGAAAATAATTTAAATGATTATAAAATTTTATACAATGAGGATGATTGATGTCTATCAAAGATTGGAAACAACATTTATTGAGGGTGGAAAAAAGTACGGATGTCTAATTACTAGACTCAAGTGCAACATAACACATAAATTCTAAAAGAATAATTTCATCAATATGATCATATCTCAATAGGATCTATACTTATAAAAGTTGATCATGCCTTATATATCACAAGTTTATTGGTAATATTAAAATTAAGATGTATGATGATATAGCACATATCATATAAGGGGTATGTGATTAGTATTCAAATTATACAACATTCTTGAATAATTTGGTGCTCTTAGAATTTCACGGTCAACTAATTGAAATTCTACAAATAGAGTATCATGCTTTACCAATAAAGAGAAAAATTCTCATTAAGTATGAATGGTTTGATCCTAATCCAAATCTGGGTACTAGAATCTATCATCAATACAATCTTGTAGATGTGCATCATAAATAATAGTATCATAAGCATGAGCCATTCATTCTTAGGGTATAATTCAAATAATTATATTACACCACTTTTTGAACAATCCTTGTGGCAATATATAAACTAAAACCTAGATCTGTAGTAAAAATTATTGAAAATGATTTTATTATCACTCTATCATGTGTACTTGCATTTCAAAAAAATAATATACAACTTTATTTAATCATTTCAGGGGTAGTTGATGGACTTTATATATTGCTTCATGAAGATGTACACTATTTGGACATTAAAGATGATCATGTTGAAGAATATAATAAGGAGGAATTAATTGTAGAATTAGATAAAGATAAAAATATGTAGATAGAGATGATTTGTTAGAAATTTTTGATGGTGACTTGATATTTTTTGACTTTCATGTTATCTTGTCTTGCTTATTTTGCAACTATTATAATTTGGATGTTAAATGATTTTTTTTTCTTTTTTGAATTTCAATCAGTTTATTATTTTGATTTGTTATTATGACATTTTCATTACATGTTTTTATTGTTTTTGTATTTTTTGATGTTTATATAACTTGATATAGGTATGAGAGGTAACCATTCACGTGGTCGAGGATCTCAAAATGTGGGGAGGGGTAGAAGAAATCAACTAATAGTTTGTGGAGGATGAAATCTACATTTATTTAGTGATTATAATACATTTATTCAGTGATATAGGATACATGTATCCTATATACATATTCTATCTTTATCTCATTTTGTACTAGAAGGTATTGTTAGTTCCATCTCACATATCTTAGGAGGCTCATGCATTGATACTACCATGACTAGATATTCACAATTTATTATTTTAATGCCAAGTTATGAGAAAATCCTTATTCGGCTCATAATTGACAATAAATAGTACATAGCTTTCTAAAATTTACTATATGCATACATTATAAATTTTTATTTTTTTCATTTCTAAAAAACTTAATTAACAACTATAAATAAAAGTATAAGTAAATGATTAAGGTTAAAATATGGTAATTTTAATTAATAATAGACAATGATTGTGCTTCTTATTAAACATGATCATTTAGAATTAAAAAAAAATATTTCTGTTACGAAGTTTTGGATAAGAGATAAAAATGAATTAAATATTAACTTAGTAGTAGAAAAATGAGTGTATTTTATTTATATATATATGTACGTGCTAATGTTAAATTACTTACCGATTATTTTTTTATATATTTTTCATTCAATCAGAAAGATATTTAAGGAGAAACTAGTTGTGGAGAGTATAAAGTGGAGCAAAATGCCCCCAAATATGAAAGAATTTTATTAAAAAGAATTTGAAGTTCAATTATGATGAATTTACCTATTTTTTCAATTTAGTTTAATATGAAATAATATTAAAATAATGTAATATAATGTATTCTTGTTTTATTTGTTTTTTGCTGAAAAAATATAAATAAAATAATACTATGGTGTCTTGGTGAAGGATACATGAAAATATGCAGTTAGTGTCAAATATAATGACAAGCTTGACAAATGGATAAATAAGTATGGTAAAGATGTAAACCCTAATAGTGTTCTCTTTGATGTTTGGATGAAGTAGTGAGAATATTGGAATATCGAGGAGTTCAAGGCCTTATCCCAAATGGCATCACAAAATTAACATTTAGTAGATTTGATAAAATTATTTTTAATAATTTATTATTATTTGAATTTTATGAATGCAAATGATAATATATGTGTATCGATGTATCATGAATCGCGATAGTAACTATTATTTATTTTTAGAAGGATGAGTTAGGACATTCACAATACCATTTGATGTGTTCAAGCAAATATACAAGAAGAATAATGAATCATTTGTGAACAAATGATCAAATAATATTAATGTGAGTTTCTCAATTTGTACTTATAATTAGAGGCTCGGCCCGGCACGAGGCACGGCACGGTTCGACCGTGCCTGGGCCGGCCTAGCACTGGAATTTTCCGTGCTCGGGCCCGTGTCGTGCTCGGGTAAGGCACCTATCGTGCCTTGCAGAGGCCAACCGGGCCTCGTGCCGTGCCTGACCCGGCACGGTTCGGTGGCACGGCCCATCGGCACGGATCATGTCTCGTAGACCCACACCCGGCACCCCATGACCCCCAACCCCAAGTCCCCAGTCCCCACTCGCACTACACCCCATCACCACGCATCCACGCCAGCGCTAGCAAGACCCGACCTGATCCCCCCCCCCCAGGCCCCAACAGGCAAATGTAAAAAAAAAATTTGAAATACACCTGTTGGATCTCGCCTCCAATGGCTATGGGGCAGAATCCGACTACCCTCATGATTATGCCCCCTAAAATACTATAAAAAATTAAAAAAACAAAAAAATATTTTTTTAAAAAAATTATTTTCTTTAATCTATAAAATTTTCCCCACCTCTCTATAACATTTATGTTTTTCATAAATATTTATTCTCAAATCTCACATTCTCACTTTTTCAAAACTCTTGCTCTTCTCTCTCTCGGGACTTAGGATTTCGTCATTCGGCTCGGCTTTACGGGACTCTCAACTCGGGTTTGGAATATTGAACTAGACTCAGATTGTGGTGCACCGTGCACGTAATCAACCTCACTACTTTACCGGGTAATTTATTTTACGTTTTTTTTACTTTCTCTCTCTTAATCTCTCTCTAGTCTCTCTCTCTAATCCTAAAATAGTAAAATCTAAAATCTATCATCCAGTCTCTACCTCATGTGTCCTATTTAACAAAAATCCAAAAAAAACAGGCCGAATCAGATTGAGACTGGGCACCTTAAGAGGCATGCCGGATTATGCACCAAAAAATATGGTGCATTAGATCCTAGGCAAACCCAACTTAGCACTACATTTTTTGAGACTAGATCAAGTTCAATCTCAAAGTTTACTTCCTTCATATACTCCAACAGTTGGGTAGGGATGGCATGACCAGACTTATCACATTGATGGGTCTTTCGATCAGATTTTCAGAAGATCCAAGGGTAGTGCGCATCATGCAGATATATTTTAAGCATACTTATCATAGGATTCCTAGGTCCACATCTAAGAATGACATACTAAAATTGTATAAGTTAGAAAATCAAAAAATAATTAATGAATTCATGACATATAGTGAAGTGGTGTCAGTGACGTCCGATATCAGGATAAGTCACGATGAATTATCTTATGCATGTCTTACTAGCCACTATGTAGATTCTAACTGGACAATGAATAAAAAAATTTTAGGATTCTCTGAGATTCTCCATCCTCATGATGGCCCGACCATTTTTGAGTGTATGATGAAAATCTATAGGGAATATAAAATTCAAAATAAAATTTTTAGTATCACATTCGATAACGCACCTAATAATGGAGTAGCAATTAACATGTTTGTTAGGAATATTAGAGACGCACCATTAGGAGAGATCTTTTATGTTAGATGCATGTGTCACGTGATTAACCTGATTATTCAAGCGGGTATGAAGGTGTGTTCTTGTGCATTGGATAATATACGTAATGCACTAAAATATATTCGCACTCCTCACAGACAACAAGAGTCTGGTAGTCTCTGTTTGTATGTGAATCTTAAGAAGAAGAAATTCCAATCGGATGTGAGACATCATTGGAATTACACGTATCTGATGTTGGAGACATGTGTTGGATACGAACACGTGAAATCCGACTACGTCAATAGTAAGAGTGATGAACTTATTATTGATGACACTGACTGGGCTTCATGAATTTCATTTATGAAATTCCTGAAGATTTTTTATGACACGATGACCATGTGTTCATCGGTTTATACTTCCATGACTTGCATTGCACTCAAGTGCATATGCAACATTAGTAGCATGTTTAGGAAGTATCGAGCTGACCCGACACTTAGCCATATGGTTGCAGAGATGGAAACCAAGTACTTAAAGTACTGGTCCACCGTTCCATCTCTTTATTGTCTCGCTACATGTATGGACCCTAGGGTTAAGGTGGAAGGAGTAGGTAACAGCATGACTTATATTTCCTCGTGCATGAACTTGGAAGACCCACCTGAAGGGTTCATTCACGAGAAGTTGACTGACATGTTCACATACTACGATACTAGGTATGGTGGTAGTAGTAGTGAGACTGTGATTATGAATACAGACATGGATACCTTCTTCAGAGATGACGATTATTCCATTCAGCTAGCGAGGGGGAAACGTAGGGGTGGACCATCACATAGGAGCAGGCTTTCTCGGTACTTAGATACTGATTACTGCTCAATCCTTTCACATTCTGATACTAAAAATCTTGATATATTATAATGGTGGAAATCATATGAGTCCACCTTTCCCGTGCCATCTAGGATGGCACGGGATCTACTGACTCCTCCGGTGTCGAGCATAGCATCAGAGTCTGCTTTTTCTATAGCAGTGAACGTGATTTCAGATAGGAGATCTAGATTACGTCCAGATATTATTGAGGCCTTGGCTTGTTTGAAGGATTGAAAGGATTTGAGGTTTAGCATCCATGATCGTGCTGGAGCTGGGACAGGGACTGCATCCGCATCCGTTGTGAAAGCGGAGGAGTTGATTACTGATGATGATGATCCATATGATAGTGATCTTGATGTTGTAGTTGATGATGCCTATGATATGCTGATTGACGATTGATGTGGTTGCATGTTTCCCCTGCTCGTTGACAGACACCAGTTGCCAATGCCACATCATGCCAGTACGCCACGCCACATTCCATTTAGAATTGCCACTCGATTTTGATTTTTGATGCCTCACGGTTACGGACACAGTTGATGATTTTTGTGATTTATTCTTTATTCTACTTTTTGATTTCGATATTTTATTTTTTATTGATAGTACATTTTTTATGCTACCTTGAAACTTGTATTTGCTTTGGTTCGGTATCTATTGGCTGATTGATTATTTGGTTTGCTTTTGTTTTTTTGACTTTGTATTTTTTTTAACGAAATTTTTTGTTTAATTTATTTTTTTGTTTAAAATTTTCATTCAAAAATTAAAACTATATAATTTAATTCTAATAAATTATAATCTAAATTTAGTTTAAATTATAAAAAAAATTAAACTTTATTAATATTTTCAAGTTACAAATTTTTAATAATTATCAACTTACTGATTTAAATTTTAAACTTTGTAATTTATTTATATTATATTTTTAATAAAAAAATTTAAACTTTGTAATTTATTAAAATTTTAACAATTTTCATATTACAAATTTAATATATTATACATTATCTATATATAATATAATATATATTTTATATAAAGTTTAATAGAATACTTTAAAATTTTTTTTAAAAAATCTTTTTTTATTAAACCTAGCCCGTACGGGCTTGGTTTGGCCCTTCGGGCCTGATCCGACACGACACGACATTTTAACCGCCGGGCTGGCTGGCCGTGCTGGCCCTGGCTTTGATAAATCGTGTCTAGCTCAGCACAAAAGTACGAGCGTGCTCAAAAAAAAATGGGATGGGCCGACCCGGCACGTCCCATTTGACACCTCTACTTAAAGTATCACTTGTAATTTGCAATTAATAAAAGAAAATAATTAAAAAAAAATTTAATTTTTGGCTTTCACTAGAATTAATGGGTAAAGTCCAGTATTTTTTTTATCGTAACTAATGTGTTATTATATATGGACTCATTAAATGTAATAAATAACCTTATTTTTATGTTATTTTTTAGTAGGGTGGTGATAGTTCTATGTGTTGGTATATATTTTATCCGAATATTGTAAATATGCATTATGCTATATTATAATAATTATAGAAAGCCGTGGAGAATATGGTTATCTTTGCTTTATAATCGATAGATCCTTCTATAGAGGTGCTAAATATTGTTATTGCGTATATGACATATTTACCTTTAGACTGTTAGACTGAAGCCAAAAATGGTGTGTCATTTAAATGGTGAATGGGACATTTACTTTGACATATTTATTGTCAATTACTCTAAAAAAAGTGCAAGCATTTATACTAAAAAGTAAAGATCATGTCTTTCCTATCTTTAATGATTTTTATATTAGAATTGAGAGATAGACCGATAAAAAACTAATCTTCACAAGTTTAGATAACTGAGGAGAATATGAGGTTTGTTTGATAACTACTATGTATCCCATGGTATTAGATATGAATATATGCTAGCCAAGATGCCTTAATTAAATGACATAACTTAAAGGATGAACTATACTATTGGGGAAAGATCCTAGCACATGCTTTTTCATGCTCATCTTTTCAAAGAATTTTTGAGAGAAGTTATGCATACGGCTATTAACCTACACTATCATAGACTCGAATAGATATATGTTCCCAATAAAATGCTATGGCTACAAAGCCTTTGTTCTTATCCAAATTGTTAAATGATCAAAACCTAATAACAATTCATGTCTATGCATCTTCATTGGCTATAAACAAGATAAGTCTAAGTACATATTATATGATCCAATTACTAAGAAGTTAATGCAGAGTAGAGATATGATTTTATTGAGAACCAATTAGTGAATGATAATCATCAAAGCAAAGAAAAATGTGATTCCATATAGATTCATATTTGTATAGATCCAATGATGATTCCTTCTAGAGATCAATCTAATCAATGAGGAGAAATTATATTCATCTGATGATTTTGAGCCATAAGGCTCACTAGATATTTTTAAACCCCAAGATACACTTGTACATTTGGTGAGGAACTATATTTCAGCAAGAACTAGGTAGGACCTAGTTGTATATTATGATATATCTTAATCTAAATTGAGAAGATCATCTAGACACTACTAATTACCTTCAAGATTTCATGATTACATATTATTCACAGATACATGCATATGATAGGCCTTTCATGAGACAATTTCTTATGAGAATGGCATTAGTCTATGTATAAAAAGATAAAATCCCTTCTAATAAACAAGTCTTATGATTAGGTACCTTTACCTATAGGAAAGAAGGCTTTTAAAAAAACTAATAACTATATGGATTAAAACCTAAGATGATGATTCTCAATCATGATACAAGGCTTGGTTAGTCGTCAAATGGCTTAGTCAAAACAAAAAAAAAAATAATTCTGATGAGATATTTTATTTATATAAAGAAGATGTCTTTTATTTGAGTAGTTCTAAGTCAACTACCAACATGGACTTATAAATTATTCAACTCGATGTAAAGACTATATTTATTCATGATAACTTTCATGAGACTCTCTATATGAATTAGCCCCATGGATTAATAGTAGAAAAGAAATAAGATTTTATTTTCAAATTGAAAGAGCTTATACTGTCTTAAACAAACTTATAGGGTAGTTGTACAATAAATTTTATTCATTCATGAAGTCTCATGATTTTTAATAGACTTATTATAACCACTATGTATTTATTAGTTCTCAATTCGGTGAAGATATAGTTACAATTTTATTTAGTATTAATAACATACCAATCACTGGTAGCAATAGAGAAAATATTAATAGACTTATGAGAGAGCTGGGAAAAGTCGTTTCTATGAAAGACAAACCCATTCATGTAGATTTAAGGGATGATTGTCATTTAGCATAGGCACTCTAAGCATATATGATTATCTCAAGAATATTATATTAATATAGCATTCGAAAGATTTTTTTAGAAAAAGAGACTAAGCCAGCCATAACCCTCTTATCCAAATATTTTAAATTGAGCATCGAGCATAAGATTGACAAGAAAATGAGAAATATGAATCATATTTCTTATGCCTTAGCCATTGACAATCTTATGTATGTTATTATTTGCAATACAATGGATATAACACATATTATTGGTGTACTCAATTATTTTCTATTTAACCCAGGTAGATATCATTGAGATGTCATGAAATATATCTAAAGGTACCTACGAAGGACTTATCAACTATCATTGCTCTTAGGCAGGTTAAAATATATGATTTTCTAATACATTGATTTTGATATGACTAATAATTTGGATTCACATAGATATACCTCAAATTATGTAACAACCTTTGGATAGTGAACTATATCTTGACAATACAAGTTATAGAAGTACGTAACACTATCTAACAATGAGGCTAAATTCATTATAGTTTTTGAACCTTGCAAAGAAACTTGATGTAGGAAAAGGTTTCATTCAAACTTGAATGTGTAATAGGATATATATAATATGGTGTGATAGTCAATTTTATACATTTCTTTAAAAATTATACCTTTTATAGTTAGTTAAAGTACATTGATGTGCATTATTAGCAGATATGATATGTACTAGATGATAAATTAGTTATATTTTAAAGAGTACATAGAAACAAAAATATCATCGTTAGTAAAATTTAATTTTTGATATGTATCTCCCTACCTAGGGTTGAGAAGGATATTTGTTGGGATTGTTCAAGTTAAGAAAACTGAGTTTTATTCAGTTGTGTTCATGTTTTGTTATTTTAATAGCAATATAATTGTTATTTTTAAGTCTATTTATTCTTTTACAAGTGTGGAACATGATGAACCAAGAATGTGGAATAATTTTTTTATATTTTAAAAACTCAAAAATATATATATGTAAAAAAGAATGTTCCCATTTTTGCATGGGGCACATGAGGTGCCTTTTGATGAGACAAGTATCCCCATCAAAATATATTACTTAATTTAAAAAAAAACAATAATGAGGGTTTTTTTTTTCTTGCCATATGGTGGTGTGTTTTTCTCTCCTATGTTTTGTCTTCTTTGGGTGTTGGAGAAGTTTTTCGATAGAAGATAGAATGTTTTTGGCTTGGGTTTTCTCACCTCCTCTTCTTGGTATTGGGAAGCTCCTTTTCTCTTCTCTCTCTCTCTCTCTCCCTCTCTCTCTCTATCCCTTATTTCTACACAATGGTTTGAAGTTTATATTATATTATAATATATATATATATATATTTGTAGATGCATTTTGTTTGTGCGGATTATATATTTGTGATGATGTTTTTGTGAATAATGGTGTGAGTGTGGTATTGTTGTAGAAAGTGTGTTGCATGTATCATTGTGCATGGTGTTGTGAACTGCAATTTTTAGTGGCTTTTGTTTTGAAGAAGTTTTGTAGAAAGACTCCTCTTTTATCCAAAATATACATATTGATTTGCAAGTAATGATTATCCCCATGATGCTGATGAACCTACTAATGAATAATGTGGAATGACCTTAGGAGAATTCTCAAAAAAATCTCAATTTACATATTTGGTTTAGATTTACGATTCCTAAAGTTTTATATCCTAGAAAAATATAATTTGGTTCAAAACATAATTTTTGGGTATTATATATATTATGGATATCATGTATTTGTGAACCGTGGACACATTATCCATGTTGGCAATGTTGTATTTGAATTTGAGACTTTACAGCATATTGATTTGCAGTATTTTGGTGCATTATCCATGTGACTCATGTCGTTTTAACCCACATAGGCTAATCACCCGGTTCAACACACTTGGGCATGCCATCTAGCTGCTCATCCCCATGCCAAACACAAATCTAGCCAGGGTGGCCCACTCGCCCCTTTTGTCACTGCTTTCAACTCGTACATATCTATGTTTATACTGCCTAGAATTAATGCTTGTTTTTTTGTTTCCGCAAGATACTTATTTGATCCAAACAGATTGTAGCCTAGTTAATCTACTAGAAATGCACCATGTTCTTTCTCATAATCATTAGTGATCTTTTGATTAATTTATATTGGTCTTTTCTGAATATCCATACTGACTCATTTTATTCAACATTCCCATTAATAAGAAGTTTATCTAAATACTCAGCATATGTAAGACATCTATTATAACCAATTTCCATCTAGTGTTCACCTCTATGCAAACATCAATAATGCCTAACACACTCTATATTCTGCTCTATTGCTCATCCTGACTATGTCAATAGTCATCGAGTACATAGAATGTAAACAAGCTAAGATTCAAAGTGACATGAAAAGTAGTTACCAAATTAGTTACCTAATCACTCTCTTGAAGTATCATGTTGGCTAGGCTGATATTACTCAATTATTCTAGTTTTGATTCAGAGGCAATCAGGTTAAATAAATCATTCACTAATAAAAGTTCAAATATTTTTTTCTAGGTTGAATTGTTAGATGGTTCCCACTGAATCATTCTGTCCAAATTATTTTTTTTTCCCATTCCACAGATCCAATAATCATTTGCTAGGCAAAAACATTTCTCTCACCCAAAATCTAAGTATTTCTACATTGATACCAACATTATATATCAACCTAACTCCAATTCAACTTGTTGATATTAACCTTGATATGATACCACTAGTTGATATAAATCTTGTTCTAAACTATTTATTAAGGAAAAATTAGAGCTCAAATTTCAAAAAATATAACGTTGGAACATTTTTCACTCCCATAAAAACTTGGTTAATTAATTTTGCGGATTTAAATAAAATCATTTAATTTTTTTTTGTTTCAAAAGTTATTAAATGCACATCAAAATTAATTTTAGGTATAAATATACATGTATACTCACAAACTATAAATACATATATACTATAATGTTGTATCTTGTAGATAGATCAATCAACATAATTTTGTGATAATTTTTACTACCATAAAATAAAAATGTAGATGATAAATAAATTTTAATTCAGCCAAAAATATATTTCTTTAATTCAAAAAAAAAAGGTATTTTCTTTGTTGGAAAATAAAACTTATAATTAACCAATAAATTCAATTTTCAATTTTATAGAAAATTATGTTTTAAAATTTTTCCAAAAAAACTTATTTTTAATTTTAACAAAAAATATGTCTTTTAATTTTGACAAAAAAAAATTAATTTTCCATTTTATTAAAATTAAAATTTCTTACTGTGCAAAAAACTTTAATTTTCAATTATGTTCAAAATACATTTTTAAATTCCAAAAAATATATTTTTCAAATGTACAAATATTTTCCACTTTTGTGTAAAAAATATTTTTATAAGGTATCCTATATTAATTTGCTTGAAAATATTCTGCCTCCCAAAATATATTCTACCCCACAAAATATATACTACCTAGAAATTTGGCAGAATATACTATTAAATAAATATCATGATATTAAAATATTAAAATAACAAAGCCCAAAAGTAAATTACACACCTATGTTCATAAATTATAAATTGTAAAATAAATAACTAGAATCCTTTTAATAGTCATGCAAAATCCATCCTAATCTTGGCAAAATCAGTTTCAATGCTTCTCCATCTATTCTAGTGAATTAATTCTAAGTATCCATGATTTTTTTTTTTGTGCGCTACTATGGAGCACTCCAAACTACACATCAACTACACGTGGCTATATGCAAAATCAGAAGAGGATGATAAAAAAGAGAAAGTATTCCATGTAATTTAGAATAATAAATAAGAATCTTGTCCTTATCGTATTTTTATTCTTTTTATTTCCAAAAAAAAAATTAGAAGATTTTGGAAGAACAAGATTTTGTTCTTTCCATATTTCATAGATGATAATTTTTCAAAAAAAAAAAATTTATGTTTCATTTTATTTTTTATCCTTAATGTGTTCCCTATTTCAAAGTAATGCAGGGGGCATGCCCCCAATCCTTAGCTTTTTTTTTTTTGAAGTAATAATGAAATGTTGAAATAACTATTATCATTTTGTTCTTACACTCCCTATTACATGCACACCAAAAATAAAATAAAAAACCTAATAGCGACCATTTAAAAATAATTATTAAATAACTTTTTAATAATTAAACCAAGTTAACTTTACTTAAAATAATTATTTGAACTTGTTTATGTAACTCTATTTATCCACCCAAAGAACAATATGGAGGTAAAGGTATCAAATGGGTTTACCAATCAAACATGACCTTTAAAAATGACAAGCTCAACACCACATGATCCGACACCTCATGGTGTTGTGGGTGGGAAAGTCCCAAATTCATGGGGCATGGTGGGTCTGAAGTGATGGCCCGTTGCACGGAAATTGGCTTGGATCCCACACCCATGCTCGGTTCATGTTTGGGTGGTTGATGGGCACTCATGACTCTTGGCCTAGGAACATGTGTCAAGAGTTGGCATGTATGGCAATAGCATAAGTCATGCTCTATTATCTAAAAATATAATTAGATAAATTTTTTTAATATAATTAGATTATAATTTAAATTTCTAGAAATTTAACATATTTATGTTACTTGATTCCTTCTAACAATATGACTAAGTATCAAGCTAATTTGAGTGTACAAGGAGCTAAGGTGATAGAATATGCTCAGAAATTATTAGCTCAGAAAAATATTGAGCTTTTGTTGGTAAGAGATAAAATGAAATGTAAAGTTTTAGATTACCAAAATGATTGCATGATTTTGGACTCTAATACTCTGCATATCATCAATCCTTCCACAAGCAACATGACATCAACATTTACAATTCACAGTATTTCACCCCTTCAAATGAATGGTCCTAGCTACTTAGCATGCCTAACAAGAATGGTCCTTGGCTCATAAGTGTTAGATATGGGAGTAGCAATAATATTTGGCATGGTCCTTGGCTCATGGGTGGTAATTATAAACTAATAACTCCATTGATTTTTTGGTTGGAAACCTTGAAAATCTATAAATTGTTGTTTCTTTGTTCAAGAGAAGGAGAAGTCATATTGCTAGAAGATTTATTTATTTTAAGAGATGTGCCTGCCATTTAAAATTAACTTTAACTTATCATTTTCACAATAACAAAACTCATACCATAATTTCATATGCAATATAAAAATAGCAAAACCAAGTAATGAAATTTTTATGGATATCATTATTCTTATTAACTCAATTGACAATATGGAGAGTGGGAAAAATTATGGAGCATAGCTTTGTCTAAAATAATTTTTTTCTTCTTCAAAGCTTCTTGATATTACATGCTTATCAAGATGCAATTTTGAAAAAGGAATGCAATTGGAAAATTCTTGTGTTTTGAATGGATTAGCTTCTGAGAGTCTCCTGCTTGTAATTTTTTGAATGTGAATTTGCTTGGTCATGTTAGAGTTCTATATATTTGAATTGCAATTTGGAACAAGTAATATCTTTTACAATTAAAATTACCTCTATATTGATAGTCAACATTAACCAAAATACAAAGAGTGTATATATTAGCTCTATATTGTGAAAATATTGGCAAGAAAGAAATGCTTAATTGTTGACAAATCAAAATCTTAGTTCAAATCATTGATTCACATCCACAAAATTTTTCTTTTGAACAATTGGAAGATTACACAATTTGATCAATCTTTATTGAATATAAATCAAAATAGAGACAATTATGTGTAACATGATTCAAGCCATCGGTAACTTATTGTTGATGCAATATGGATGTTATATTAAATCATAGAAAACTAAATGGGTTGAAGGTAGGTGTTAGGAATAACCATGTTTCACTTATATGTTGTATGAGTATAAGAAAAACAATTCATGGTAGTTTCAAGGTAGGATACGTAAAAATAGTAATTGATTCAATTTTATCACCACATCAAGGACTTGTCACAATTTGGCCAAGTTATTAAGCATCATCATTTGAATTGTTATCAAGTATAGTTTTATCGATAAATTAGTAAAGAGACAAGCCAATATTGTTGCTCATGCACTTGCCAGAGCACCATGCCATTATGTTGGCCTATTTTTCAAGAGGCTCATATCATTAGGCATCTCCTTATGATTGATATTTTGATATTGATATATAAAGTTTATTTATTTTCCATCAAAATAAACTTTTTTATATGAAACATAAAAATAAATAATATAAGTATACTTTTTTAAAGTTAAGATTATGCTTAAGTAGAAATTAAAATATTCTCTAAAATTTAATCATATGAAAATATTAAATTTAAATATGAGAGAATACAATATGTTAGATAATTTCGGTAGAATAACTCAATTTGTTAAAGACGGTATCTTATGTAATTTCTCAACAAATTTCAATACATATGATATGATTGTGTTTTATTAATAATTATTTTATTCATCATGCCAATCACAAATATCATGATATTTTATAAATTTTGATTGGTAACACAAAATGAGGTATACCTTAAAAATGTTTTTCTTAAGTAATTTATAATCTATAAGATGATGCTTTTTTTTTTAAACTTGAATTTGAAATTTTTCTCTAAATCAAAAACTAAAATCTAATAAGTTTTTTAATTAAATCATTAAAAAATTTAGATAATCCTTGACAATGCATGAACCATCATCTGTAATGTCTTAAAGTATATAAAATTTCTAATGAACTATAATCAAGTGATCCTTTTCTTCTAAAGGCTTAAACAAGAAGAGCCTCTTTCTCCATATTTGTTTATTATTAGTGATGACTGATTATTGAACTTTACTAATGTTGAGAGGTAAAATTCATGAGTTTAATATCAACATGGGAGCACCTACTATGTATCATAGTTTATATATTGATGAAAGCGTTGTTTCTCTTTAAAGTTAATGAAGCAAAGCAAATGAAATCGCTATCTATTTTGAAGTTTTATGTGCAAGCATTGGATCAAGCCTTTAAGTTATATAAATCATAAATTATATTTCAACATCATATTTCATCCGGGTTTAGGAAGAATCTCTCTTCCATTCCTAGAGAAACTAATTTGCTTAATATGGAACATTATCCGGTGCATCCATCCTTATTGGCAAGAATAAGGTCAAATTTAGTTTTCTCCAAAAAATGGTTTTAGAAAAGACTCCAAGGTTGGCATGCAATGCTTCTCAATTAGGTGAGAAGTGCTATTTTAATGGTCATTGCATAGGCAATTCCTTCTTGCTATTTTTGTTCCTTTATGTCACTAGTTATTCTTTGTCAAGAAGTGGTGAGGATGATAAATTAGTTTTTGTTGTGCAATAGATCAAATAGTGCAAGAGAAATTAATTGCATTATTTGGGATATTTTGTGTGTTCGGAAGGAGGCTAGTGGTAAAAAATTTAGTGATATTCATGGTTTCAACTTGCCATACTATGTAATGAATACTGAAATTTCCTCGCCAATCCAAATCTTCTTGTTAGTAGAAATTACAAAATAAAAAATTTCCCGAGAAAGGATTACTTATTAGCTCAATTAGGACATAGTCCTAATTTCATTCAAAAAGTTATTGATATGCTCAATTCATTCTTTTAGTCTGATGTAAATAAGATATTGGATATGATTGTAGTACTAATATTTGGTAGGTTCCTTGCCTCAAGGGTGGTACAAATTTTAGACTAATAAGTCCTTTAATTGTTTGTTGGAAGACTTAAAAAATGTACGAACTAATATTTCTTGGTTCAAGAGAATGAGATGTGGAATTGCTATAAGACCTATTTGTTTTAAAATATGATGCTACCATTTTAAATTCAACCTAAGTTATTATGTTTAGATTGATAAAACTCATATCATATTTTCATAAACAATATAAATCTACTAAAATCAATTAATCAAGTTTTTTATGGATACAATTGTTCTTGGTAACTCAATGGGCTGAAAAAATAAAGATTGGAAAATTTTGATGGGTAAAATCCTAATTTTAATTCTACATAAATATAACATTCATCATTAACCAAACAATAATATAATCCAAATATAAAATTCATTAATAATGTATCCATCACACAAAGTAAAATATACCAACCTAATACTCTAATTTAGTCTAAAATAAAAGAAGTATTCACATGAGATAATTAAAAATATATCTCATATAAATTTGGGTTCCTAATGACAGCCCTCAAGAGTGTCTAGGAACCAAACCCTAAATCAATAATTCTTATTTGTTCATCTAAAATTTTTCCTTAGGTGAAAATCAAAATTTATGCCCCCAAGGTTTATGTTTGTGTCTTGCATTGGTTCTTTGCTTGAGGATCCCTCATAGGTTTAAGAAAAATTGTGCTCATAAAACCCTCTTTTTAATCATTTCACTCATTCCCTAAAAAAATATCTTTAGATTTTCTCATTTTGGTCTTTTATACTTAAATGGTTGGTATAATGTTAAGTGAAAAGTAGTGATGCTGGAGAATACCATGACTTTGACTTTTTATTTCTTTAACACAAACTCTAGTTGTTGGGAATGCTCAATGAATTTTATCTCTGTCTTACTTTAGATTGCTATGGTGTAGAAAATAGTGTTGACTTATGTATTTTATTTGTAACATAAAGCCACAACACTAGGAATGAGTTGCATTTTTGATCTTCTCGTGTATTAGATTGTTATGGCACTAGGAATGGTCACAACTATGTATTTCATCTCTATAACACTAATTTGAGGCATTGAGGATGACTATAACTTATGTATTTTGTATCTATAACACTTAGTCATGATACTATAAATGATTATATTGTGTATTTTTTCTTTGTAACTAAAAGTTACGACACTAAGAATGAGCTGCGTCATTCTTCATTTCTCAAGAACAAAAAAATATAGCTTTGGAAATAATTGTGACTTGAGTAAATACTCTAAGAAATTCTTTGTAGCCAAAAGGCATGACACTAGAAAAGTACCATGAATTTTTCCTTAGTCTTGGTGGCTCTATAACGAGAAAGTTGTAGTACTGAAAGATACAGTGAATTTTAGTACTAATGGGATATTTAGTTTTCATGATATAAATTAATGATGCAACCAAAATAAATAATATGAGCTAGCACGACAATAACTATAAGCAAGTTTTTCAACTGAAGAGAATTTATTGATATAATTATGTCAATGAGGTGGTAGAGTCGTGGCGTAAGAAAGTTTCATGATAATTTGTGTAGAACTTCAACCAATAATAAACTTCAAAACCATCCTATAAGCTCCATGAGGTGTAATAAAGTCGTGATATAAGAAATATTTTGAGTTAATATGATTTTTTGCTCAACTACTACTTAATAAATATACCAAATCATATATTTCACAAAAAAAAATGATATAATTTCATTATTATTTTTTTATAATTCATGAAAACTATAATTTAATGAAATTATTCTTTTTAAACTCATTTTATATGTTAACACATCATACATAATCACATAAATAACTATTATTATTCAATATTTTGCATACCAAATAGTAATCATGCATTTGTCATTTTAAAACACATTATTTCACATTATTAATTAGTTTTATCTTCCACTCCGATTTTTGATTCTTTGTGTAATGCATTTAACTTCAATACTAGCCATAAATTATATTTCTATACATCTAATGGTGTCTCCTCTCCACTACTTGAAAATATTTTCTTTGATGCGTGGAGGTCACTTGCTATCTCTCATGATGGCTTTAATAATGTGTCATATATATTTATCACTCCATTAATTAAATTTGATTTTAACCTTTTCAATATAAATCTATGAAGTTATAAATCTATTTCCAAATTCAAAGCCATTGGGAAAAACACTTTCAAAAAAAATTCATATGTTTTATTTCAATAATGATGGTGAATACTTTGGCTCTTCGATCTTTTCTTGATACCAACGAGATCACCCACTTGACTACTTCACCACACTCCTAAACACAATGAGCACTTAGAAATGCATCATCGTCATGTTATTGAAATTTGTGTAATTCTTCTCTCTCATGCTTCACTTCCTTCAATGTTTTGGACTCAAAATTTTGCCACAAATATTTACCAAATGAAGCATATGCATCACATTGTTGAAGCATATGCATCAGATTTTTTGACACTTTTCCAAACTACTCTTAACTTAGAATTTTTAGTTGTTTGCATTACTCATGGTTAAATCAAAATTTATCTCACAAACTTGAATCTTGTTTTGAGCCTTGTATGTTTCTAAGCTATTCAATTATTGAACTTGCTTATATGTGCTATCAACATCTCACATCTAGAATGTATGTCTCTCATCATGTCAAATTTGTTGAATATTTTTTCTCCTCTCTTAATTCATCCATGGAACATGCACATCCACAATACAACTCCATCTTCACATGGAATCATCTTATCATTTTAAATTTCAACCAACCAAGCATCCACCAGGACATTCACCACACCACCTACAATTCAACCACAATGGAATCCCTCGTGCGATGCTTTGTTTCAATATACCATCTCAACCCCAAACATGCCACATGAGTCTCCCATCCAAACAATGAACACTAAACCTTCCTCAACACTCAACCAAACACATTTATCCCTATCTACAACACAACTTCACAACCATCACCCATACATTCAAAGGACCATGAGGGCCTAGCCCCCACATGCTTCATCAAAGTGGCAGGGAACCAACTCTAAAACAAATTATCTTGGGTTTGAATCTTACTTTGAGTTAACCTTGACATAGTTGGGGGTGGGAAAGGAAGGAATGCCTTCTTCATATGTGAATAGTTTAGGTGCCTAAGATGACTCCGAGATACTCATAATCTTTAAAAAATCACCAAGGCAAAAATCAATATTCAAAAATTAATTTAGAAACTTAATCATATAAGACAACTCTTTCAAACTTGTGATGGAGAACTAACCATTATGATTCAATTTCTCTAAGATCCAAAATTGTGTTGGTCATGCCTAAAAAATATACACTTATTTGAGTAAAATGGGAGCTTGTCCCATTAGATTCTAATTATGATATAATTGGATGTAAGTAGATTTTTTGAAGCAAACATCATTCTAATTGTTCTATTGACATGCTAAAAATATGACTTGTTGTGAAAGACTTTTATCAATGACCAGAATTTGATTATCATGATACATTTAGTCTTTTTTACAAGATAATCACTTTGACAATGTTTATATATCTCAACCTTCAAGTTTTGTTGATTCAGGCATTCTCATTCTTGTTTGTAAGGCTTGAAAAGTAATCTATGGCCTTAAACAAGCTCTACTATCATTGAACCTTGAGCTTCACAAATTTCTTATTTCTTTGAGTTTGGAGAATTTTCATGTCGACACCTCTCTTTTGTTGTGTACAATGATAGTGATTGTCTCTATCTTTTAATTTATGTGCATTACAATATTAATATTGGTGATGATGATAGTTTGGTTAACAAGTATATGCAACTATTTTCTTGCCAATCTTTTCTAAATGATTTGGGATACTTATCATATTTTATGGACGTGGAAGATATTTAAATTATTATGGTATCTTACTCTCTCAATGACATTAAATTGTTGATTTCTTATTCACACAAAAATTTTAAATTATGAATACTAACCCACTACATACTTCATTACTTATCAATCCTCCTATCACAATGAACTTAGGTTATCCTCTCAAGAATCTCACAAAGTGAAGAATAATTTTGGGCCGCTTATAATACTTACTAATCATATTATCATATATTGATTTTGCTATTAACAAGCTTTCTCAATACATGCATCAACTAATTATAGAACACTAGATTCTTGTGAAAGACCTCCTACATTATATGTGTGATTTCTCTTGTGATGCATTCAATTTTACCATAATTTATTACTCTCTCGACATAATGTTACTAATACAAACTTACTTCACCTATGCCTTTCCTAATGTTTACTGGGTTAGATAAAAAGTTGATTTTACATATACTAGTATCTATATCATTTACATTAGTTAAAATCATATCTTATGAAGTTAGAGGAAGCAATGAATAGTTATTAGATCCTCTACAGATGTAAAATATAGGTTATTATATTCTCTTGAACGGACATGATGGTTTTCATCTTCGATTCCCTATGGTTTATTGTGACAATAATAGAAAAACCAACTTGTTCTCATACTTGAGCTGTAACTCAGGAGGATTAGGCTAGCGCTAGGAAGAGAGCTAACCTAAGTGCAATCCAACTTTAAAATGCATCAACACATGCCCAAACCAAATTGAAATTATTAAACATGAGTTGAACTCGAATAGAGGTCAGGTTGGATCATGTTGGAAGTACAAGAAAGAAAAATATGTTCAAACCTCTCATTTTCATGTATTGTTATCTTTACACTAAGTGGAAATTTTTTTATCCTATCATGATCATATGTAAATAACATGTATTATAAGTTATCAAATTATGCAATTATCCACAATTTCAAAATTATTGATCAACATATCTTTTCTTACTTAATAATTAATAAGATCAGACATAAGTTTAATACGAGAAAGGAAAACTTATATATAATAGATGTCAATATAAAGTTTATAATATTAAAATATTATTTGATAAAATATAGTTCTGTCTTCTTTAACTTTTTGTTGGAATTTTTCAAATTTTATAGATTATAAGTATATAACTAAAAATTTTTTTATATGCATGTGTGTGTGCGCGTAATCGATGTTGGGTTGATTAGTGTTGCCCAAGCTACTGAGTGAAATTTAATTTGGGTCATTTCTGGATTAACTTGGGTTGACTTTCCCAAACTGCAGCCCATAACTCAACACAAATTTTCACTCCAACATGAATCATGTTATCATTGATTTTTATTTTAGTCATGAACATGTTTAGAATGACTTCGTGTTATCATGTTTCAATTGATGGTAAACTTTTTGTTGCTCTCAACTCTCACCAGACATCATCCCATATCTCAATTTATTTCACTTAAATCCATTATTATTCGTGCCACTCAGCTCCAATCTTGATGGCACATATCAGAGAATTTTGATTCCTTGCCATATAATGTTGTAATTGCTTGATTTTTATGTTACAAATGTTCACCTATCTTTAAAAATATTTTTTCAAACCTATTACAATGTTTCTTGTGTGTGTGTGTGTGTGTGTGTGTGTGTGTGTTAAATTAATAAAAAGAATAAAACAATTCCTTCTCATTTATTTATCTTATTTATTTTTAAGATAAGTGTTCAAACAAAAAGAAGAGGGTAGTTTTCACCTAGATTAAATGTCAAAACACCATGTGGTTTTTGCATATAACTTCCAAACATAGTACAATTCATCCAAACAAAACCTTAAATGTCACCTAGCCACCACACGTGGGCAAACAAACAAGCCAAAATCATGGATAAAATATCAAGTGAGAATCTTTGAGAATATAATTTGTGTACCATGTTGAGGCTGCAAAGTTAGCTGTAGAACAGGGGCATGAACATAGGTTGGAGAAACAACGAAAGTATATTTTTCAAGAATCATAGCCAATATGATCTTAGCTTCAAGGACGGCCAAATCTTCACCAATGCAGGTTCTTTGACCCAACCCAAATGGGAAAAAAGGTTTCTTAGATTCAATAAATCTTGCAGGATTGAACTCATTGGCATCTTCTCCCCAAATGCTACAGTCATAGTGGGAAACCAAGAAAGGAAGTAACAACTGTGTGCCAGTAGGAATGATTAGGGTTCCAAGCGAAATCTCTTGGGATGTTTCCCTTAGAAACATCACAGCTGGAGGATAGAGCCGAAGTGTTTCCTTTATTATCAACGCGACCTATTAAAAATGGCACATCATAAACATCAAAAAGATAGAATAAGTTCACTAATCATGAAATTATTTACAATTTTAAGATTGTTTATCTCCACTAATGTGAATTCCTTTTTGTCAAATACACGAATCACTTCTTCACGAGCTTTTGTTTGCCATTCTTGATTCAATGCCAAAAGTAAGAGTATCCAAGTCAAAAGATTGGCAGTTGTATCTTTTCCCGCAAAGTAGAATGTCTTGCATTCATCAACAACCTCATCTTCTCCTAACCTCTTTTCTTTTCCATCTTGATCTTTAAATGGTGACAATAAAAGATAAAGTAGATTTATGGATGTCCCACTTGATTTGTGGTAATTCTCAATTAGCTTCTTCACCACTTCACGAATTCTCTTCTCTAGCTTCCATCTATCTCTATTGTTCTTTGTGGGTATAAACCTACAAGCACACAAGCACATATGTAGCTTTAATATATGAATTATTGTCAGTATAATAAATGTCCCTTTAATTTATTTTATTTTTTTTTTATTTTCTTAAAAAACATGTTGGACTATAAAATCAAAGATTGTTTTTGATTCAAATATTGATATCGAAAACATTGATTCATGGCTTTTTGTTCTTCCCTCACACACTCTCTCTAAGCCTCTCCAAACTATGGTTTTGTAAAAATGAAAAATCCTGAAGTCCTAACATCTAGTATCAAAGCCAATGATTCACAAACTTGTTGCATGATTTTTTATTCTTCTTCTATCTCATGTTTATTATTTTTCTTTAAAAAAAATCTTCAAAATCAAATCATGATCTATTTGGATAGAAGTACTATGTGGTCTGTTATAGTTTTGAAGAAAATTAATTGTGGTGTGAAGAAAATCAACATATACACATAAGAATTTAAGCAATGAATATAGTTTGTCACAAATCATAATAGTTGTGTAAGCAGTAGCATAGTTTCCTAAATTTTAGAAGTTGAAGCCTTAGACCTTGATTCCAAACTAAGGACTAATGCAAGTTTTACCAACTCCAATCTTGACTCTACGTTGATTAAATTATTTGAAAGTGAGAACTATGATTTTTTGTGTAAGAAAATGAAGACCATATTTGTATCACGAGATTAATGTAATCTAGTCAAGATGGGTTTAATGACCAACTGTTAGATCAACCCTAGACGCAACTGAGAAAATTTATTTGGAGTTAAAGACCTTGGATGACAAATGTCTTATGTTCATTCAATAAAGAGTCGACAAAAACATGTTTCCTAGAATTTTAAGATCAACAAAGTCAAAAGAAGCATGAGATTTGTTACAAAAAAAGGATTTTAAGATAAAATGAAGTGTAGTAAATCTACAATCCCTAAGGAGAGAATTGGAGGAAAAGGAAAAAATAGTCACTCAATGAATCTTCCTCAAAGTTCATGGAGCTTATCAACCAAATGAAGATGCTTGATGAAGAAGAAGAACACATTGTACGGAAACATCAAAAATATTTTGATCAATCTTTCTAACAAATTTGATCATATTATTTTTGTGATGGAAGAAATCAAATACTTCTCACAACTCAATATAAGCGCTCTCAAGCCCACTGAAAACTTGTGAACAATATCTTTTTGAGACACTTTAAACTCGCTAGAAATATCCTTTCAATTGAAGTTAAATCTCAAATTAAAGAGTGAGAAAACTCAAAATACTTTTAAATACAATAACTAAAATTCTTCTAGAAATACCAATAATGGAAGGATGAAAGGATGAGGTACAAGTAAATTCATTGGTGGTAGAATCTAAGTGAGTGAAGATGATTATTTTTCTTATGCATTTAACACATGTAAGAGAAATAACTATGAAAAGACATATTACTTGTACAAATTCAAGATTTAGTGCAATAACTATAAGAAGGTTGGACACATCAATAAATCAACTTTGCCCAAAAAAATTGAATAAAATTTATTCTATACTTTTTAAAGCTCCATACAATACATTTCAAATGTTTTGTTCATAGACAAAGGATGCACAATTCATACAAATGTAGACTCGAACTTTTTGATGTACATGAATACATCAATCAATTCACAAAAGAAGATAAGAAATAGAAAACTAGTCAATGCTGATAGAAGGGGAGCAACACAAGTGCAAACAAGCTATAAAGTCAAATCCATCCAAGAGGTTCTGTTAGTTCCTTACCAAGATCAAAATCTATGAAGTATGGGTCAATTAATCCATAATAGATACAAATACACTTTGAAAGTGATGAATATATTATATATGATAAAAGATTCAACAACATACTAAAGAAGGTTGAGATGACAAGAAATAGAAGCTTCCAACTCAGCCTATGAACTACTATTGATCTCACCATGAAGATGGAAGACCAAGAAGAATTTGGATTGTGACATAGATGGTATGGCATCTATATTTCAAAAGTCTTGAGTCTCTCATGTCTTAGCTAGAAGAAAATAGTGCATGGCTTGCTCAACATTAATGAATAAATTAAATAAGTTTATAAAGCATGTGCACTTGAAAAATATCATTGGTAATCCTTCCAAAAAGGGTTTCCTAGCTTGAGTGATCTTGGAACTTCTTCCCACAAATATATGAAAATCTATGTCAATAATTTAACATGAAAACAACATATATTATATGTTGTTTCTGAATGATTATTATCAATGATAGTGTGGATATTCTTCATGAAACACTAGTCAAAGAAACTATGCATATTCAAGAAGTTTCAGAATTATGTTGAAAGACAATATGGAGGTTCAATAAAAATTCTAAAAAGTGACAAATGCAAGGTGTTCACATCGAAGCATATTATTGGTTACTATGAAGATAAAGGAGTCGAAAGCAAATATTCAATTCCTTACACTCAACATAATGGTGTAGTAGAAAAGAGTAACGAAGTTGTAGTTGAAATAACAAAAGTTATGTTGCATGAGATGAATCTATCCAATGTGTTTTTTTTTGTATGAAGTAATTAATATTGTAGAATATTTATTGAACAAAATCTCAACTACTGGCCTTAAGAACATCACTCCAGTTAAACCTATAGTGAAAGAAGACCATTAGTATGACATCTAAAAGTTTTTAGTAGTATGTGCTTCTCACATATACCAAAATAGAAAATGAAGAACCTAGTTGAAGCTAGTCGGATATATTTTTGTGGGTTACATTTGACACTCAAATGGGGATAGAATGTTCACCATAGAAAATCAAAAAATAGTAATCAATCAAGATATTTTGTTTGATGAAGACGTCAATTAGAGGAATAAAGAAGAATTATCTTCATTTAAGTCTTTATTATTAAAGAAGTTTAAACTATAATCAATGAAAAAGTTACTCTTGATAGATTTAAATCCACTAAAGATCCTAATTCGGTAACTTTTTCTTCAAAACAATATTTTCTTCTTTTCCTTATTCTACTCCAATTAAAACTAAAACTTTAAAAAAATATATATGAAAGATATAATATCAATACCATATAGCCTTGAAACTTATAGAATGTTGTACAACACCTTGATTGAGTGAATGTAAATAAAAAAAGATAGAAATGATAAAGAGTTATAACACATGGAGATTAGTGGAGAAACTATAAAATAGAAAACCTATGGGGTGAAGTGGATTTTTAGAGTGAAGGACTATTTTGATGAAAATAAACCCTCCCTCAGGGCTAGGCTAGTAGCCAAGGGCTACTCCCTGTTGCTTGGAACTTACTATACAAAGACCTTTGCTCACATAGCAAGACCAGAGACAATCAGATTAGTAATTATCTTGGCTTCTCAATGAGGCTAGTCACTATACTAGCTTGAAATTAATTTGATCTTTCTAAATGAAGAATAGATGGAAAAAATTTTATTGAGAAACTGCTTGATTTTATAGTTACTAGATAAGAAAAAGAAATTTATAAACTTGATAAGACACTTTACAAACTGAAACAAGCACCTCACGCTTGGTATACATAAGTAAATAATTATCTATTAGAACAAAGGTTCACAATAAGCCCAAGTATACCTATGCTATATGTAAAAACCAACAAAAACATAGAAATATTGATTGTTGCTCTATATGTGGATACCTTAGTATCTATGTGTAACAACACAAATATGATTATTCATTTTAAAGAGGATATGATGGATACATATGAAATAAATTATATATGACTTTCCCATTTTGGTTATTGATATACACTAAGATGTTCAAGATCTATTCATCACCCAAGATAGATATATAGAAAGTATCCTCAAATGATTTGAGATGACAAACTATAAGTTAGTGTCCACTCCCTTAATTGCAAACTAGAAATTTAAAAATGGTAGTTGAATAACTATGCATGAAAATCAAATTAAAAGCTTAGTTCGGCGTGCTCTCTACCTTTCTACCACTAGACCCAACATAGTCTTTACAGTGAATCTAATATCACGGTTCATGTATTCTTCCAACTATTGTCACTTGAGAATTACAAGAAGGATTTTGAGGTATTTAGGGGAACTTTAAACTTTAGCTTAAGACACTTCAAAGAAGAAGCGTTAAAATACTGATGAAGAGTAAATTGAAGCTTCATGGATTTTTGACGACAAGTCAGCAACCCTAATTATTCAAAATTATGTTCTCCACAATAAAACTAAGCACATAGTATTGAATTATTATTTCATTAAAGAAGTAATTGTGAAGAAACATGTAAGCTTAGACTACTACAATATTGAATATCAAGTAGCATATTTCTTAACCAAAGGTTTGCCTGTGAGAAAATGTCTTCAATTCCAAAAGTTATTATGAGTACATAAAAATCATGTTAAGGGGGGAGAACTGAAATGTGATATAATATTAGAGTTTTTTTTGTATCATTTGTTTAATATCTTATGCTCATGTTTGTTTGACATGTAATGATAAATATCTCCTTGCTTTATTTTCTTTTTTTTTTTTATTTTCTTAAAATAAATGTTGGACTATAAAATCAATGATTGCTTTTGATTCTAATATTTATATCAAAAATATTGATTCATGTGGGTTTCTTTCTCTCTTGTTCTAAGACTCTCTGAACTAGGATTCTGCAAAAATAAAAAATCCTCAAGTCGTAACAATATATATTCGAGAAAACTTTCAAAGATAAATTGTAATTTATTTAGATTCAAAAAAAGCTCCCTATATTTCATATCATGTCCATAAACAAGTAATATAGTAATAATAATAGAACATGTAACAATAGTTACCTGAATCCTGGTATGTAGATGCTTCTCAGAGCAAGGGATATTAAAGGTATTTGTTGTTCTTGTAATGCAAATACCAGCTTCCCTTCTTCGTAATTGCTTCCAAATGCTATTTTGGAAATGATATCTGCTGCAAGAATATGGAGTTCTTTATGTGCATCCATCTCAAACTCAACTTTATCTTCATGAAGTTTATTCCATTTCTTTAACATACTTTTAGTGCTATCCACTATGGGTGGCACAAACCCCTGAATAAATTTTCACTGGACATTAATGAAGATGCTTAATTTTGTGTGTGTGTGTGTTGTGTAGTATTTTGATGTCATTTTTATTTATAAATAATAATAAAAAGAATAAATTAACAATATGATAATTTGATTGACAAGGAGACGAGTCGCTAATCCCTAGGGACATGAGTTCGATATACACGAATGCTAAATATGCATCCTATAATATATTTGTCAATCATAGAAGTATCGACTTGGTCGAGTAGCTCAAGCATGACATGAGCTACCACACAAAAAATGATATGTTATGCTCTACACAGCATGGTCCGGAACTATGACTAGACAATCCTCATATCGGCTCGCAACACAACTAGAGTCATGTTGGGCTAGTATTTCCAGCTTGTGTGACATGGGAGATGTGGTACTGCATGGCAAGCTCATGCAGCCCAATTTAAGCTCGGGTGGCTAAACTAGGCTAGCTTGGATTGGTCTAATTTGACGTGGCATTACATAGCATGATAGGGCATGACGGAGCAAGACTCAGCATGCACATTTTTTAAGTATGTCAGAAAGGCATGGCCTATGCAAGAAAGCATGTTGTGCTAGGCAGGACATAATAGCTCGGCTAGGCCTAAAAAAAGGAGTCATGTATGTATGATACAACTCATTTGATATCTCTAGTCAATCATCTTTTACAACTATTAGGATGGTGAGATTAATTACTTTGACACTAGTGCCCCAAAACTCATATATGAGCTGAAGGATAATATAGGATGAGTTAAGGGATGGATAGTGATTAAAAAAATTAAAAAAAAAAGAATGCAATTTTTCAATTAAAATTAATTTGGTAAAATACTTCATTAATATTAATTATTATCATTTTTTTTCGAAAAGAATCAAGGTTTATTTTAGTTTCTTTTCTAAAACACTTTACCATATATATATATATATATATATATATATGAATACTTCCAACAATCTTGGATAACAATTATATATGTATATTTTCTTTTTTTGTAGCTAAACATGTTACCTTTTTTTAGTTCTAAAATTTTCAAAATGAATTTTTGATAAAAACTATTTCTTAAAAAGAATATACGAAAATTAAAATCTAAAACAATAATTTCAGAAAATATAATGAGCCAAATATATATCAAATATTATTGAAGTGTATTTGATGGATACATACATAATATTATTATCATCTAGAATATTGATAAATAATTAAAATTTATCATTTTTCATTAAAAATCATATAAGATGAATCATAATTTACTAAAAAAATGATATATTTTGAGAAACAAACTCACGATAAATATCAAAATTTTATTATTTGGATAATTGAATAGATATTGAATATTATTGGACATGATCAAAGAGAAGTAGAAATGAGAAGGCCCTTCAGCAATTAAATCGTTTTTCATTTTTGATTTTATTAATATTACTCAAAAGAAAAAAAAAATTATCTTATGAGAAAAAAGAAAAACTGCATGCAGAAGCAGAACAACATAAAGTTTGCAGGGTAACCTTGACCATATCAGGACGAAAAAGATGATGGATGATCTGCCGATGAAGTGCCCACTTGCGGCCCTGCAACCCAACGAGACCCTGCCCAAAAAGCTCCCGAGACTGCGCATTAAATTCAATCTTCTTAACTGACCTGGAAACTAGCAGCGCTTTAATCATCTCCGGATTAGAAATAGCCAGCCTCGGTTTGCATCCAAACCAGTACAGGAACGGCGTCCCGTAAGCATCCGACCACTGATCATAAAAAGGAATAATCCGGGGCACAATGTCGTGCTGTTGTAAAAACAGCGCCTTTTTTTTCAGCGCTTCGCCATACAACCTTCGGATGTCGACCGTGTTCCCGGAGAACAGACGGTAGGGAGGACCGGTTATGCCTTGTTTTTGAAAGTAACGCTGGATTCGGAGTGGGAACCATATGAACTTGAAAAAGATCAGTAGGATTAAAAAGGCTGATGGTATCACTACAACCAGCAGCACAGGAAGCATGGCGATCGCGTACGAGGCTACGAGCTACTTTGTTTTGCGTTGACCTGGACCTGGTGATCAGAGAATAAGCAGTGGACTTAGAATGGAGCGACGAAGGTAGGCAACCATATGATCAACATGACGCGTATGCATTTAATATCCAACGATCACACCGCTATCAAAATACTATCATATAATGAAAAATATTTAAAAAAATTTTAAAAATTAGGCACTAGACTTTTAATATTTGAAAAAAAAAATCACATAACTATAAATAAATTAAAAATAAATTCACACAAATTCATAAATATTAAATTACCATCGCCACGCCCTCGCCACTCGCCCCTCGCTCGTCCATCCTCAACCCTCCCCTATCTACCCTTACCCATAGTCCCACTCCCCCTACCGCCCCACTCCTCTTTCTTCACATGTATCCACAAGTTCCATCATGGAGCTCGTAGGGCTCCAATGAGCTCCACGTCCATGTCGACGGAGCTCCACGATGGAGCTCCTTCGTGGGGCTCCATCGAGCTCCAAGGAGCTCGACGTGGAGCTCACTGGAGCTCCTCGAGTTATATCGTGGAGCTTGACGAATTACCACGAGCTCCAAGAATGAGCTCCACGTCAAGCTCGCTGGAGCTCGTGAAGAGAGGTGGGGGATAGGGGTGAGGGTGAGTGGTGAAGGCGAGGACGAGTGGCGAGGGGTTAGGGGTGAGGGGCGAGGGGTGAGGGGCGAGGGCAAGGGCAAGTGTGAGGGACAGAAGAGAGGGGTGAGGGTAGTTTAGGATTTATGAATTTGAGTGACCTTATTTTTAATATATTTATAGTTTTGTGACTTTTTTCAAATATTAAAAGTTTAGTTTCTAATTTTTAAAAATTTTTGGGAAATCACCTCAAAACATAATTCCCCCTATATTTTATATATTATTATAAAATTAAAAATAATTTTACAACATTAAGCACACTTATATTTTAGGAAGAATTGTATTTTGGCGCAATCCCAATAAAATATTTGAAAAAATTAAGCTAAATATAATATATTAAAAAAAGAACACCAATCTTAAATAATTAATTGTTAGTATACTAAATTATTACAATATCAAAATACTATTACCTTTCTCCCATCATGCCTCTCCCATAGCCCCTCTCCACTTGCACCTTGACCGCTCTTTCATGACCTCTTCCCTCATCCCTCATTGGAGCTCCAATGAGGAGCTCTAGGTTGTTCCATCAAAGGAGCTCAATGGAGCTCCTCCAATGTAGCTCCATGAGTTACCTGGGGCTTAGAGCAGGCCAAGAGGAGAGAGGAGAGGGGAGAGGGGTTAGGGGCAAGGATAGAGTGGAGAGGGGTTAGGGGCAAGGATAGAGGGGAGAGGGGATAGGGGCAAGGATAGAGGGGAGAGGGGAGAGGAGAGAGGAGAGAGGAGAGAGGAGAGAGGAGAGGGGAGATGGGAGGGGAGAGAGGAGAGAGGAGAGAGGAGAGGGGAGATGGGAGGGGAGAGACGAGAGAGGAGAGGGGCGAGAGAAGAGGGGCAATGCGAGAGGGGAGAATGTATTTTGGTATTATAATAATTCAGTGCACAAAAAATTAATTATTTAAGAATTTGGTATACTTTTTTTAAATATTAAAATATCAACTTAGCTTTTTTCAATTATTTGCTAATTAGTGTACGCAATTCTTCCAATATTTTATATATGATGGTTCAAGAATGTCAATTTCTTTTAAAACTTTTAGGGCAGACCCTACAAATCTATCCTAAATCTATCGCTAAAAAAGTATAGATAACATACACTTTAGGTGAAGGTTTAAAATCAAGTTCAGAAACAAACTCAAGATTATTTTCATGATTAGCTATTAATTATTTAGAGATAAATTTAGATATCCATCCTGAAAATACAGAATCATATTTTACCTCAACTTTAAGTTCAGATTGAAGAACTTCATATAATTGGATATGACTAGATACTTATTTTAGGATGACACTTTTATCAAAGATAACACTTCTAGTGATGATCACTATCCATTTAGATAGTGACTAGATACTGAATCCCATGACTCTATCACCATATACTATAAATATTTCTTTTCTTGCTCATAGTTCAAGGTTATCATCATTTACAAGATAGCAGACAACACAACTAAATACTTTTCAATTAAAATAATATGCAGATTTACTAGATCATACCTCAAATAAAATTTTGAAATCAATTCTATTTATTATCAGATGGAATGTTATATTAATAGCTTCAGCCCAAAACTCTTAACATAGCAATACCATTTTGCCGAAGAGTGTCCCTAACTATTTTATGTCTAGTTATACCTTTTTAATGCATAATTCCTCAAATTAATTCATATGAACAGAATTCTAGACCATCTTCTATTCATAAGAGTTTAACCTTCTTAAGTGTTTGGTTTTATACTAAAGCTAATCCACCACCTAAACTTTCCAAAAGTTTCAGATTTATGTTTTATCATGAATACTCAAGACATCCTAGAGTAGTCATCTACTTGACAAAAATAGAATTGTACATCACTAAGAGATGAGACCTAGAAATGCCCAAATAATCAGCATTCATATAATCCAAAGTACCTTATGTGTAGTGTATAGTTTTACCAAACTTAGTTCTATGTTTCTTACCAAAAACACAATAATCATTAAAATTCAATTTACTAATTTTATAACCAACAAAAAGGTTAAGATAAGAAAGGATCATTTTACCTTTCTCACCCATATGTGCGAGCCACATATATCATAATCTTGTAAGCTCAACTTTGACTTCAGATCAGGCTCTCCAGATGTGACAGTAGTAGCTCCTGTCACCATGCAACCCATTAGTGTGTATAGCATTCCACTTTTCTACCCCTTCAGTATGATGTAATCTTTTAGATAAATATTTAGTATTCTCTCACTGCCACTAAAGATAATCCATGATCATCTAGAATGCCAATAAAGATCAAATTCATAGTCATCTCCAGAGCATGCCTTAAATCTGATAGAGATATGATTAGGCCATCATATGTCCTCAGCTTGACTATGCCGACTCCAACAACTTTATATGGTTGGCTATTGCCCACAAAAGCATGATTAGCTTTCTTCACATTGTATCTACTAAACCATTTAAAATATGTACTAATATGAAAGGAAGCACCACTATCTAGGATCTAGGAGTTAGACTTTGCAATAGTTGTAGAGGTGACCAACACGAGGTCATCTTCATCCATGGCACCACATGCTAAAATAGTAGTAGGTGAGGGAATAGGCTGACTCGGATGATCATGTCTCATCTTTTTCCTTGGGCATTCTATTTTTCGATGCCCTTTATTTTTTTATAGTGATAAGTGTCACCCTCCTTGGACCTTTTCTGAAATTTATTTCCATTTTTCTTGAATGAAGCAAATTGAGGCCTCATGTTCATTACCAACAATCAAGTAGCATGCTACTCAGACCATTCAACAACTTTCTGCTTCATATTTCTAAAGTGTAGAGGAGACCAAATATCCTCCAGAGTAATTTCATCCTTCCCCACTATCAATGATTCCAAAAAAAATTTATATGAAGTTTGAAGCGAGATTGGTAGCAAAAGTGCAACATCCTCATCTTCTACCTTAGCATCTATGTGCTTTAGGTCTAAAAGAATGATGTTCAAATCATCAAAGTGTTTCTATAATGGATTCCCTTCTTGTATACTCAGTGTGAAAAGTATATTTTTTAAATAGAAGCTTATTCCAGAGTGACTTAGTCATATACGGCGACTCCAACTTGAGCCAAAAGCTTGCAGCAGTATTCTCATCTCTACCTTAGCTATCACCTCATCATCTAGGCTCGGAAAAATCATTGGGTGGGCAATCTCTTCATACATTCATGCTTCATCCTCTATTTTTCTAATAGTAGTAGTAGCAATAGCACCACAATCATGGAATAGAGGGCTCTATATATCAAGGTTTTTCAAATGTGCCCACATCTTTATTATCTATATACTAAAACTTTTCCTACCATTGAATTTCTCTATAGTGGTGTTTAATGTTCCAGATATTTCAACAAAATTCATAGATTACAAAATCAAAATAACAATACTAACAATGGTAGCATAAAATTTTCAATGTAACATAGACTATAACATAACCAAACACTTTTATACCAAATGTTATAATTTTATATCTATGTATATTTATAGTGATTATGTTGAACGTAATATCAATGGATTTTATAGAATATAATATAACATTATAAGGAACAAGAAGAACATAACACAACCACAATAAACACTAATTTTAACATCGTTCACTAGTCATTCAATATGACTAGTTACATCCACTAGAAAAAATACGTAGCACTTGAATTTTTATTAACCCAAAATATTTTAGTAAATAATCAAGAGAGAAGAATAATAGATTACATAGTTATGATTATAAATAATATATATATATATATATATATATATATATATATATATATATATATATATATATATTAGGGTTCTATATAAAATAGAAATAAATCAGATCTTTAGAGCAGACCAAGTTATGCTCCAAAGATTTTCCTAGCCCACTGACCATGCAGCAGGACCCCATTATTATTTCAATGCCACATATTCAATCTCTCAACATATTAGTACCTGAATCTATAAATAAAATAGTGAAACAAAATGGAGTGTTAAAGAAATTGATAACAAAACAAATTTTATACTATAATGATCTTCATTACTAGTATTATAAGAGTATGATTAAGAAAGATGTAGGAGACTTTGTTTGATAGTGTCCCACATGAAAACAAGTGAAAGATAAGCACTATTGGATAATGGGGTTACATTATTTCTTCCAGGTAGCTATGTGGAAATAAAAACACATCATGATGGATTTTTGTAACTCATTTACCATTAACATCGCAAGGACATGATGTAGTGTGGGTCATAGTTGACTAAAATACTAAGTTGGCATATTTTTAGGTTGTTTGTATGACCTCCTTGAGAATTTTTTGTAGGTTGTATATATCGGAAATTATTTGGCTACATGGCGTACATGTCACAATATTGCATAATCTACATCTCATGTTTACGGCTCACATTTGGAGATGTTTTTAGCAAGTCATGGGGACTTAGTTGATGATAAGTATAACTTTTCATCCCCAAATAGATGGTTAGTCAGAAAGAACCATATATACTTTATAGGACATGCTATGGGCATGTATCCTTCATCTCAAGGAAAGCTAGTAAAAGCAATTATTCTTAGTAGAGTTTGCATATAACAATAACTATCAAGCAAGCCTACAGGTGGTACCCTTTGAAGCATCTTATGAGAGACTTTGCGATATCTAGTTTTTTGGATAAAAGTGGGAGACGTATCCCCTACCTGCCTAGAATTGATCAGAGACTCTCATAAGAAGGTGGATTTAATATGGAAGCATCTTCTACTAGCTCAGAGCTAGCAGTAAAGCTATGATGATAAATAGTGACAACCTCTAGAGTTTGAGGTAGGGGATCACATCTTTATGAAAGTAATGCCCAAGAGAGGGGTGGTCAAGTTCGACAAGCATGGAAAGCTATTTTCAAGATTTATCAGATGTTTTGATGTACTTAAGAGGGTAGGCACAGTAGCCCACTAGGTTGAATGTGTGAATCTTAAGGTTGATGAAAAATATAAATTGTTGTATATATAAAGCCCATGAAACATGTTTGGATTACTATTTATCTTGAGTAAATAAATGTTTAAGAGCATCTTGATTGGTAAAGATAACCAACTCACACTAGAATAAATAGTAGCTCAAATAGTTCATCTTATGAACTATGATATAGAACTCAACATTATACATATTCAATAAATGTTTAAAACATAAAAACTTTTCACTAAAATAGTCAATTGGGTGGTTATCAATTAGAGCTTAATTTCTTGAAAGGCCTCATCAATCTCGCGAGTCCTAGAAAATTTGTTTTCGTTTGACATGAAAGTATACATATTAGAAGCAACATAAGATTTGTCCATATGAAGGACCATAAGAACTTCTTGCAATCAAAATTCACTATTAATTTACCAACATAAGATTTGTCAAGGTTATTAACATAATAACCCATTATGAATTTACCAATCAAAAGTCACAAAGAATGATCCATCTCAAGCACAATGCTATTTGAGCATTAGACAAACCAAATGGAATAACAAACCATGCATACAGCCCTTCATGTATTTTAAATGTGGTTTTTGACTCATTTCCACTTCAAAATTAGATCAGAAGGTAGTCACTCTTCAAATCCAACACATAAATCATAATTTCTTAGCCAAGTTGATACAAAATATCTTCCTTCAATGGAATTGAGAAATGGTAGTGCATTATCCTTTTAATTAATACCAATTGAGAAGCTAGAATGAATGTATTATGTCAATGTAACATCAATCTCTTTACTCAACCAAGCTAACATGTATAGTTTATGGTAATTTTCAACTATCAATCCTAGTTTTTTTACTATCATTTTAGATAAACTATTTCTACAACTACTTGAATCATTGATAAAATGACACTTTATGCATAATTATGTGTGTTGAATTGAAAATAGTAGTATAATGATAATTATCTATAGTGAAAATGTGAAGAATTAGAAAATTCTAATATCACCTTCCACTTGTTCTGCTTAGATATCTTTATCATCAATGAATTGTCTAGACTATTATGAAACAAAATTAACATTAAAACCCCCATGGGATTTTTATTTTCAGTAATTGGCATGACAATGACCTAATTCACCACAATTAAAATAATTAATCTCACTAACATAATGTATTGCTGATAAGATGATAAGTGATATATGAGTATCAAGACTCAATTGTTGCTATTATGTATAAGTATTTAAACCAACATTGAACTCACATAAAAATTGTGGGTTCAAGTGGACAACTATTTCTCTGATTACATTAAAAAGCTTGAAATGTAATCAGAAAAATATTTTGAGAACATATTTTAGCTAGATTCACTTTAGTCAATATAACATGAAACAACTATATATTGGTTTCAATAATCTTCATGTGCACTTGAAGTTGATAAAATTTATCCAAATTTTTATAAATTATGAAAATTTTGGTACGATTCCCATGCATAATGATAAGATAGAAATACCACAAGCATTTGTCATTTATTGTTCTCCCAATATATATTTTTGGCCCTAGTAGTGTTGTTTACTACCACCAAATTGAGCCCTACTAGATAATCCAGTAGTCACTAAAAGAACATGCTTATGATCTTGAATCTCTTTAAATTGTAATATTTCCTTAACATGTATCAACATACAATCAACCATGGATTTTAAAAATTTCAACCTTAAATCCCGTCTCTCAATGCAAATGGTCTTGTTATTCAAGGTTAAGAGCAAAAGGATTTACTTCATGACTAGGATCATTATTAGTATAATAATAATTTGAAACTTGTTATCAAAGAGCAACTAATTGTTGAATCAAGGCTTCAACATGCTGACGTAATTATCTAATCACATACTAGCAGCATATCTCAATCATCTAGGCATTTTGACATCTTTGTGGCATGGCACATAAGCGAACTTTTTCTTTGATATCAATTGATTTAGCATAAGCTTGTCTGAGAAGCAATGACATGAAAATCTAGTTGCAAACTTCTTAATAATTTTTGATTCACAAAATAATACTCGATATTATGAAATCCAAGTCTTATTAATTTTCTCTTATCTTTCCGTTGTTTTTATACTAGATATTAAAACAACGTGAAAAAAAAGAGAAAAATCACTCTTTTAAATAATTTTATAATTTGATTCCTCCAATGGAAGAATCAATAGCATATTTCTTAACTAAAACACAATGACAAATAAATGTTTCAATAATAAATAAAGTTATAGGGTTTTCAAGACAACATGATTTTGAAAACAACAAATATTGATGCATTAACTCATCTTGAGATGGTAATTTATTATTATTAAGTTGTAGCTTTAAAAACATTGAAACAATAATGAGGCATTAATTCATCGTGAGATATTCAAAATGATAACTCATTGTATCTTCACTAAAAGTTTCATGGTACAAGGGAGAGTAGATGAACATGCAGATATTCATCTTGTTATGGCATAAGTTGTTTTCCCTCATTAGTGAAGATGTATTAACTCAACTTATATTATGGCATAAGTTGTTTTCCAACATTTGTGAGGATGTGATTCAAAACCTTGTTAACAAACAATCCTTGCTAAACATGAAAGGATTTTTTCTTAAAGCATGTGACTATTACATAATTAGGAAAGCACAAAGAGTTATTATTTGGTATTCAATTTAATAAATATTTTTGTGTATTTTAGTATTTTTAGAATATATGTACACACAGGAATAGGACATAAAATGGCTATTTCATGAATTTGAAGTTTTAGTAGATTTTGATGAATAAACATGAAATAAATATGTTTTAGGAGGCTTTTAGCTAACATGTAGATTATGGACCATCAGATAGTATTAGTATCAATTCTTGGCTAAAACACTAAATAATTGACATTGGTAATATTTATATGTAATGGCTTTACTATCTCATTAGTATGATTATTTAACTATGCAATATATTCTATGTTGCTATGATATTATCATTGAGTCTTATATATACTTATCTTATAAAAATGAAATGATTATGCCATTAAATTTACATTGGAGTAATCACGTATCCAATTAGGGTTAAATTTCATGGAAAATTTCTAGTACTGTGACTTTATTTTTAATAAGAATTTATAGTTTCAAGCCAAAATTATGATGTTTTTTACAAAACAATGGCATTTGATCTACACAAAGTTACAAAGACAAAATTATTGTGTCCAAAGCCATGGAAATTATTTAGTATAGTTTTAGAAACAAAATGTTATAGAATTTATATACTCAAATATTACCATTCTTCAAGGCTACAACTCTTATCCTCAATAGGAGGTAAAGCCATAATTTTATGTTTAGACTAATTATTAGTATCATGGCCTTTTTGTAGTGTCATGGCTAATTGAGACACAAAAGACACCATTTTTTGTGTTGTGACAATTTCCAGCCTCACTACAATATGATACACTTGAGAGGTGATTTACAATGTCATGACTTTTTCTATGACTATGAATATATTATGATTAAGAGAGACTAATACCAAAGTTGTTGACACTCCCAACACCATGGTTATTTCCAATATTATGGTCATTGCTAGTGCCTTGACCATATGATTAATGAGAAAGACAAATATCAAAACTATGATTAGTCCTAATACCATAACTTTGTGTAATAAAGACATTGGGCCTGTCACAAATATTTCCTAGTGTAGCAACTTTGTGCTACAACAAGATTGGGATATATTCATGAGCTATTGAAATTTTATAGAATCATGACCTCAAGCTCAAAAGATAAAGACCAAAGCGACATCTTTTTTTCAAAAGCTACAACTTTCTACTTAAGGTAATGAAAAAACTTTCAAGTATAAAAGAGGAAAAAGAAAATGAGAGTGATCATCTCTTCTTTCAATGCATCAAATAGAATTCAAAGTATAGCAAGCAAACCTTATGGGTGATTTTTAAACTCTCTAAGGACTCCACAAGAAAAAAAGAGATGCAAGACATAAGGTAAACTTAGAGTTAGGGTTTAACTCTCAACCCCCCTTAATCACCCTCTGGGGTAGATTCAAACAAATATATCAAAATAGCATTTAGTCTAGGGTTTATGTAATGTTGTTTATGTGATATAAAATAATTTTTATAATAATAAATGTGTTTTGATCTATATTATTTTATGAAAATTGATGGATATTGTGATTAAATTGAACTTGAATTATGGATTTAACTATTGGTGGATTTGTGTGAGTTGTCATGGTATAGAGTGATAGGTAAACCATGAGGCTGATTCCTGAATATGGTCGGAAGAAAGTGACAACCATTTCAACTGTGATGCATGAGATAAGCTTATACATTAAAACTTAAAATTTGTACATATTAATCATTAAAAGTATTATACTTATGAAGCCAAACGCATGAATAAATTTACACATTGATTTATTGTATGTCTTAAAAGAACTAGTTCTCGATTAAGGTAGATATTTTATAAAATATTATATTAAGGGTTTTATTTTAAGTGTGCTAGTTGCAACATCATATATGAGAAGGATGATTGGTGGCCTATAGAAAATGCATGAGTATATTTTAACTCATAATGTGGTGATAACCCTTTGAGTTATTTTTACTTATATGGTTCCCACTAATGAAACTTGAGGGAAGCAAAAATTAATTGTGTGAGTATGGTGCTTACATAGTTGAAAGTATAAATGATTATAAACCATATTAGTTTTTAGTCTTTATGATACTTAAGGATGAAAAATAAAAGTGTATATATAAAAAAATAGTCATTGATAGTTAATGAGTTGCAAAATTAATATTGGATTGTGAATAATTTTTAGATAGAGATTATTTTGTTGTCTCAATGGTAAAGTACCGAGGGGACATCTATAAGGAGCCCATCATTGGGATAGGCTCAATGATAATAACTACCTTGTATCTCATTGGGGCAAATAGTCATTACATAATAATCATACTTTAGTTATATATCCAAACCCAATATAATTTGAACTATTTGAATATATATTAGATTAAATTAAATTTGATAAATCCTCGGATCTAAAACTGATACCAAAATCTAAAATATCTATTTTATTATAATTGAGTGATATGACAATTGTTTGACCAAACTACTGACATAGTCCTATGTCATCAATATTTAGATGCAAGTCTTATTTACTAATCATATAACCTATATACTTATAGATATTTATTAATGAGATACCTCAATAATGTGCTTTTATAATACAATCTAACTAATAAAATTGAGCTGCATAATAAAGTCAAAACAAGTTATTTGTATCGCCATTTGAGATTATTTGTTTTGGTTAGTGAATGTGAGTTTACTTACTTATCCTTGGGAAAAGATAATTCTTTTTTTAAAGCTAGATAATGTTGATTTCAATAAAATTTTTCAAATTTAAGGGCTAATCTTATTATATTGTTTGAAAAGTAGATAGTTGTATTTCATAATTTACTTTTTTATTTTCATTTTTAAGTACCTCTTTATGAGTTGAAGCTCTATGACTTAGCTAACCCCCTTTTGACCTAATATTGAAAGAATCATGATAATGATTCCAAACAAAGATATGATAAAGAGCTAATTGAGGATACTAATAATAATAATAAGCTCCAAAATAAGAATTGACAAGCTATTCCACAACTCATCTACCACCATACATTGGAAAATTATTTGTAGTTCATGATGATGAATAGTTATTCATATATTCAGATGCATCCAATAGAAGTAAACTATTTTCAGTTGAAGCCAAATCTAATAGTAATAATTCAATAGCACTTATGTAGCAAGATGATATTGGAAAATTCAAATGGACTTATAATATTTTTAAAGTTATGGAACATAATAAAGATGATTGGAATTAGCCTTGATATAATAAGGTTACATTTATTCCCATTATTTTTAAGGGATAAGACACGAATGTGATTTCAATACATATATCTAACTCCAATGATAGTTGGGATGGACTAATGAGGGTCATTTTCACTAATTTTTTTCCTACCTTAAATCACTTAGTTATGACACAATATAATCTAGTTCTAGCAAGATGAGGAAGAGACTCTATATTATGCTTAGCACCATTTTAAGTTGTTGAAGAGGTCCCCTCAACATAAGTCGGGTAATGATTCCTAGCCCAAACATTTTATAATAGGCTGAATTATATGATGAGGTACATGGTTGATGCGACCACAAGCAATTTGATTATAAATAAATAACTAGAGAAGACATATATTACTAGCTTTATGAGCTAGAGAAGAATAACTATCAAAACACTAACAGATCATTAATTTGGGAGATGACAAGTTTTAGTATTAGAATTTGATCAGTTCACCCCATTAAAGCAAAAATAGAGGCTCTCTTTATGAACCTTGACACCCAATAGGAAAAGAGAAGAGCATTGGGGAAAATTTCTATTTCACATCCACACAAAATTGTGAACTTGGATCTCATTTATTAAACGAAGGAAGTAAACAAAATGGAAAAAAAATAATATATGTTTTGACCTAAAAATCATGTCTCATTATATTACCAATTGAATGTGAGAAGTCATGAAAACTTTTCATATGAAGGCTATAAGAGTGCTATAGAATATTCCAAAAGATTTGAGAAATTTTGCAAACAATATGATTGAGCTATGATAATCAATAAGGATTAACTTGAATTATCACCTATTACAAAAAGAAAAGAATTCAACTCTAAAAAAAGAATGAATGCCACATTAACAAAATTGAGAAAATAATGAAAACCAAGAAGCTCAGATAAAAAAGCTTGAAGTGACATTGGATCCCATGAGTTCCACAATGAAGAACATGGAGAATCAAAGAGTTAATGAACTATCAAATGATACAAAAATAAATTTAAAGAATTACTCATCTATATTTATTTGAAGTGAGAAAGTGCTATAAGAGAAATGTATCAAGCAAGAGTATTCTGGAAATTCTAGAGATGAAGGTTGTGATATCATGACATCTAACAAATCTAAACTCTAGAAGAAGTGCAAGCTCAAATCTCACCCTTAGATGCGAATGAAAAAAACAAAGAAATAAAAGAATGGTAGGATGCTACCCCATGTTGTGGAGATAAAAAAAATTAAATCAAAATGAAGCTAAGAATAAATTTATAATGGATCTTTCATTTCCAAAATATAGTAGAAAGACAAATTTTTATGAATACTTTGAGAATTTTATGAATATATTTTGTAAACTAAAGGTGAATATACTATTTGCTAAAGCTCTAGCTCAAATACTAAATTATATGAAGTTTATGAAAGATATCTTGAGTAATAGAGAATTCAGAGATGTATGAGACCATAAATATGACCGAAAAATATAGCATAATTATTCAAAGAATACTTCCAAGGTAATTGAAGAACCCTAGAAGTATTACTATACCTTGTACTAATAAAGACCACATATTTCAGAAAACATTATATGATTTGTGATCAAGTATCAAATATTATATTTGATCGATAAAGTGAATATTGAATCTCAAAAAAATCACTCAAATATCTCTCTCGCTCCAAATAGCTAATTAGACTATCAAGCACCTGGATTAAGATTATTGCAGATATTTTGGTTAAGGTTTGTATCTTTATTTTTCTAGTAGATTTTATTATATTAGATATGGAGAAAAATTGTAATACATAATCAATTTTGGGATGAGCAAAATAAGTTTAATCTTTAAAAAATGTATGGGGTCCATAATATGATGAAACGGGTTAGGAGAATAGATAATATTTTTCATATTATACTGCAATAAAAAATAGACTTTCAATGGAAAAATTTTATAGAATACTAACTAGCTAGTTGAAGATAAAGAAGATGCAGAAGAATAGCTTTGGAGCTATTGAAATGATGAAAAAGATGAAGATGATGAAGAAAAACTATTTTGGAGTTGCCAAAATGAGAAAAATGAGAAAGATGACTACTATGATGTCATGTCATTCTTTATAGTCATGACCATGAAGAATATCATATAAACAACTTTAATAAAACTAATGGAAAAATGAGGAATATACGACTAATATATAAATTATAGAGCATCCAATCAAAGACAAAGTCATGCCTATGCACTACAACATGACTTTAAGGGTACAAAAACAAATTTACCAAGGAAAGCTCACAGACGAAGTCCTAGATATATGCATGTCACCACTACTTTGATGTTGCATAATGAAATGATCCAATAGAAGTTCAAAGAAAAAGCCAAGAATGTGCATAGTGGCATATCATTAGTGTTACATAGAATGAAATTGAGCAAAAAAAATTCAAGTACAAAGCTACAATTATGCATAACACTATGACTTAGGGGTTACATAATAAAATGTACAAAGAAAAAGCTAAAAGGCAAAGGCATAATTATTCTTAGTACCATGACTTTGGGGATATAAGATGAAAAGGGCTAGGATAGCATTGAAGAAGAAGTCACAACACTCACTAAAGCCATGTCATCCAAAGAAGAAAAGGCCAACAAAGCAAGTGTAGCTAAAATAAGATCGAGTGAAGAAATAAAAAGAGATAAAATAATACAATAAAGTTAAAAGGTGGTATTGATGGTCTAGTTAAGGATATTTAGCCCTACTAGAGAGGCAACCCAATAAATTTTTTTTCTGCACGTGTGATGTAATAAATACTTTATGTCCATCACATAAATGATTGTACATACTCAACTTTACATGAGTATATTCATGGAATGCAAACTCTATCTCAACCATTATGTCCACTAGAAGTTGCTTCAGTATTTTAGATCTTTATGACAATCAAACCTAGGTATAGAGAAAAAATATTTTTCTTTGAGATGAAGTAAAGTTATTTTTTAATAAGGGGGAAGTTATTGCTAGGAGATGAGTAATAGTTTTAGTATGAGAGTGTTTGACATTCAAATTATCAAATATTCTTCGGTATTTTAGTATTTTTAAAATGATATGTAAGCATGAGAATGAGATAAATATATTAATTTCATGACTTTAGAGTTTTGGTGAATTTAATGAATAGTCAAAAAATTAATTATTTCATAAAAGATTTTTGGCTAATTAGTAGATTATGGAGTATCAAGTAGATTTGATATCTATTCTTAGCTAAAAATCTACCTAATTATTCATAATAATCTTTGTTTGTCACGACTCTATTAACTTGTTAGCACAAGCCTTCAACTATATAATATATATTATATGGCTATGATATTATCATAGAGTCTTAATCAAACTTTTGTTAGTGACTACAACATTAATTTCATATTGTAGTAATTAAGTATCCTAATAGTGCTAAAAGTCATGTCATTTCCTTGTACCAAAGCTTTATTTTTATAAGGCTTTATAGTCTTAATTCAAAGTCATAGCTTTTTACAAAGCTGTGAGTTTTGAGCTACAAGAAGATACAAAACTAAAACAACTCATGTCAATGTCATAATAATTATTCAACACCATGACTTTTAGACAAAAAATATTATATAGGGGATTTACTCGAGTATGAACATTCCCCAAGGCCATGACTCTTATCCTTAACAGGAGGTAAAATTGTGACTTTTATGTTTGAGCTAATTGTCAGGGTTGGGACCTTTTTTTAGCACTACGATCTTATGATATATTAGAGAAGTCAAGGTCAGTGTTATGGCTATTTTCAACACCATGGTCATTTGAGACACTAGAAAGACTATTTTTTGCATTGTATCCATTCCCAGTACCACGGTCATATGATACACATGAGAGGTGATTCCCAATGTTATGACTATTTCTAGCATCATGGCTATACAATGATTAAGAGATATGAATTTCGAAGTTATGGTCACTCATAGTGTAGTAACCATATGATATATATGAGAGGTCATTCTCAAAATTGTGATGATTCATAGCATTGTGATAGTATGATGAATGAGAAAGAAAAATGCCAAAGCCATGACCTATAGCTCAAGAGATGAAGGTCAAAGTGGTGGCTTTGTTCATTAAATAATGACTTTCTACTTAAAGTAATGTAGAAGCATTCATGTATAAAAAAGAAATAAGAAGATGAAAGAGATCAAATTCTTCTTTCCATGAACCAAGTAGAATTCAAAGCATAGCAACCAAATCCTATAGGTGGCTTTGTTTTTATGATGTATACATCTTTTTATATTAGTAAATATACTTTATTTTATATTATATTTTAATAATTTATGGATATGATGTTTAATAGAATTTGAATTAAGGATTTAACTCTTGGTGGGCTTGTACTAGGTGTCATGGTGGATGGTAATAAGTAAACTATGAGGTACACTTGCTCATGGTTTCACAAGATAAAATTCCATTTATATATGTTAAAACTTAAAATTTGAATATGTTAATCATTGCTAGTAAAATAATTATGAAGTGAAAAGTACAAATGATTTTACATAACAATCTATTATATATTTTTTATAAGAATTGGTTCTTGATTGAGGATGATATTTAATAGAATATTCTCATAAGAGTTTAACCTTCAGTCTATGAGTGGTGTCATCATTGAGGAAGATGGTGTTAGATAATCCATTAGACATGCATGAGTATATTATAATTCACAAGGTAGTGATATCCCTTTGGTGAAACTCGAGAGAAGCATACTTTAATTATGTGAGGATTGTACTTATGAGATCAAAAGTACAAACTCTTACACACTATATCATTCATAGTCTTTATAATACCCGAGGTCAAATAATAAAAGGATACATTTGAATTAACCATCAAGGGTAATTGTCGAGTTTCCTAATTGGTATAGGCTTGTGAATAACTCTTGAGTAGAAATAATTTATTTTCTCGATGATAAAGTATTGAGTGGATATCTATAAGGGGGCTATCATTAGTACAAGCTCAATAGTAATGCCACTCTATATGCTATTGGGGAAAATAGTCATTACATAATAACTCAATCTTTAATTTATATCTAAACTCAACATAATTCAAACTATTTGAACATACATAATATAAACTAAATGGAAATTTCCTCAAATCTAGGATTGATATCAAAGTCCAAAATATATATTTTACTAAAATTTAGTTGTCGCATTATTATTGACCAAACTACTAATACAATCCTTGGGAGATCGATCTAGACAAAAGTCCTCTCAACTACTTGTATAATCCATATGCATGTGAATTTTTATTAATGAAACATCCTCGTCAACGAGCTTTTGAGATACTATCTAACCAATAAAATTAATCAACATAATAAAATTGAAATAGTTATATTTCATACATTCTCACCTTCAAGAATGATGAATATAATTGACTTGATCCATACTGATGTTTGCAATATGCAAAGTTGAATAGTTAAAATGTGTGTTATGTTTTATGATATTTTAGTGGTGACTATTAGATGAAGGTTTGAGTATGTGTCTTAAGATCTAAGGATGTATTAGGTGTTTCATGTCATGGTTGAAAGAGAAATGAGTAAGAAAATAAAAGATGTGAGAGTGAATAAATTTTGTGAGTATGAAAGTCCTTTTACCAATTATTGTAATATGTATGATATTATATTTGAGTATATATTTTTGACTCCCCAACAAAATAGAATGACTAAAAGAATGAATAGAACTATTGAGGAAAGAATTAGGAATTTTCTTTTACATTATGAGCTTCATATTAGATTTTAGTAAAAGTTTTTATTTTGTTATTTTTTTCATTTTTTTCACAAGGCATTCTAACATATATTTTTTAATACCGATGTAATTTTTTAATATTGAAGTGGATGAGAGAATGTTAAATATAGATTGATGTATTTCAATATATTAAAACATAAATATTTTAAAGTTTTGTGCATCAAAAAATAAAAAAAATGATGCAGTGACAATACAAAATTTTATGATATTTTTGTGTTGTTACATAAACCAATAAAACAATTCAATACATATATTATGATGAAAGCCTAAAATTTTTCAAATGCCAGATATGTAAACTTGCAAATTAACTTGTGCTTTGTGAAGTTAATGTAAATTAGCATAGTCTAAATGCCAGATACTTTTATAAGCTGAGAGATGATAATTCTGATTTCCATAATCACTACCATCAAGTAATTATTATTTCTAATCTCCATATATGTTACCTTCAAGCCTTTATTGCAACCCAATCCTAATCAACTAATTACAATTTAGTTATTAATAATTGTAATTTTAACCTTCTAATAATAAATTATTAAATCTTTTAATTTATCATGAGAATCACATAAATTCTTACATTCTCCGACTTGACTCATGTGATCATACATCCTGGATCTAATAAACACATTTATCATAACGTGCACTATACATTCATACATAGGCATCATCATAAGTCATGATTAATAATATGAAACAATAAGATTCATGACAATTGTACATTATTCTATGACATAGTTCCTTCTATGCACCACTATATTAGTCTTATTCTTCACCCTGATAGATAAGTGAGATATATATTTGAGGTCCAATATTAGTGTCTCCATTCAAAAAAAATCTATTTATTCCAATCATCATATATGATACATGTGTACATAAGGTTGGAAATGAAAAATTTAAAAACTTATACATTAATGAGCTCGATTGTCAATATACAATAATTCTAAATGAGTAAATCATATAATATTAGACATAATTCACATGTTTTAGGTTGTAACCCTTTTGTTAGAGGATTAGCGATCACAAAATTGGTGCAAGCATGTTCTACTAACACTCAATCTACTTAAAAGGCAAAATATTTCATTTCCATATGCTTGACACCTTTGGAATACTTTGCATTCTTACTAAAGAAAACTTCCATAGAATTATCATAGTAAACTCTCAGTAGTTTAACTACATTATCAATAATTTTAAGCCCTAAAATAAAGTTTTGTTGCCATTTAGCATGAACCATGGCCTTGGGGCACACCAAAAATTCAGCTTCCATAGTAGATATAACAATTATTGACTAAACACTTTTCCACTGATGCATCAAATAAAGATACATAAAGTTGAAAGTGGATTAATTTCTTGTATCCACATAGCCTGCAAAAGTTGAGTGTGAGCATTCAGCCACTTCAAAGTGATCAGACCTTCTATAAGTAAGAATGAAATAATGTAATCTTTCATTCTTTGCATCTTTCCAATGAGTTAACCAAGATTACTTTGGTATCATCCCAATATTTTTACTTTAAAGCTTATATGTGTGGAATTCATTTCATATAGGTTTGAGGATATATTATAGTTTTAATAACACATACATATGGATTTCATTTCTTTTCTTTTCTTTCGAATTATTTTTTGGACCTTATATGAGATAAAACTTATCTTCTTTATGATTTATAATAGGGGATACATAGCAATTCTCAATTATAAATCTATCTACAACTTCGTTTATATAGGATTTTTGAGATGTACCTAAATTCCATGTGATCTATTTCAAAATATTTCTATCTCAATCACATAGGTTGCCTCACTCATGTCCTTCATCTCGAAGTTATAGAGAGAAACCTATTAGTAGAATGTAAGAGACCAAGGTGATTAGTTGCTAGCAAGGTATCATCAACATACAAAGTTTAGAAATATAAACTTACTCTCATTGACCATCATATATATATACACACACAATGATCAACAGTGTTTTCCTTAAAACTAAAAGAAATAACAATATCATTAAATTAAGATGCCTTTATTGGGAAGCTTGTTTAAGGCTGTATATTGATTTTAAGTTTACATACCATGTGTTCCTTTACTTTTAAAAAAACCCATTTGTTTATCCATATAAACTGATTTATCTATATTTTATTTAGAAATGTAGCTTTCATATCCATTTGATGTAACTATAAATCATAATGAGCTACTAAAGTCATGATAATTCTAAATAATTTTGTTCTGCATGCTAGTGGAAAAGTCTTCTTATAGTCAATATCATCTTTATGAGTAAGCCATTTGGTAACTAAACTGACCTTGTAATGTTCTAGATTACCATGAAAGTCATGTTTGATCTTGACCCACTTGCAGCCAACTCTCTTACATCCTTTTAGTAATTCAACAAGGTCCTAGATTTCATTTTGTTCCATAAATTTTAACTCATCTTTCATAGCATCTAACCATTCCTCATAATTATCATCAATCATGGCTTGTGAAAATATAACTAGGTCATTTTCTATTCTAAATTCACTTTCTGACTCAAGTAGATATACCATATAATCATTGGCAATAACTAATCTCTTATCTTTGAGATCTTCTTAATATTATAAGTTGTGGTTCATCTACTATGGTTCGTCAATTATAACCTCATTGTGAGTAATGGGATCATTAATTCGCTTTTTATGTTGTTCATCATGATTATTAACCAGTTCAATAACTTGAGTACCAATTTATTGTGAAATCAATAAAATTTGACACATTTTTGCTAATTTGGTATTTTATGAGTATATATAGTATATCAAGATTAATTAGTATTTCACACTAAAGAAAATTTAAGATAATTCTCTAGCTATATCTTATTTGACTATCAATAATCAAATGATTGATATTTTCACGAAGATGCTTAGAGGATCACAAACATCTTTTATTTTTTTTTCCAAGCTATAAGTATTTGTGATATATGTGTATCCGGTTGAGGGGTATGTTGTTATTTATTATTTCATATTTTATTTTATTTATTATAATATTATTTTTTTCTTTTTTTGTATGTGACCATCCAACGTGTGAGCTGCCTAAACCCTAGCCATATATGCAACTTTCTTAATCAATTTTCACTCCCACTAACCCACAATTCTCAAATGAACCTAGCATTACTAGTTTCTATTATCCTTGTAGTATGAAAAATATAATAAAATCTACAACCTAATGACTTTTTGGTACGACTAATGAAGTAACTACAAATTAATCTTGCATCCAGGTTCTTTTCTTGTGGATTATGAAATCTAATTTCTTTCGAAAAACCTCATACAAGAAGACACATTAGAGACTAAGTTTCCTTCTATCCATAGTTTAAAGGGTGTCTTTCGAACTACATAGCTAGAAACCTTATATCATAATTACATAATATTCTTTAAAGCATAAGTCTAAAGTGAAACATATAAAAATGAATTACATAACATATTGATAACCATATATATCTAACAATGTTCTATTGAACTTTTCTGATACACCATTTTGTTTTGGTGTACTTGATATTTTGCATTGTGCACATATAATATACCACACTCTTCTATAAATCTAGAAAACAAACTTGGAAGTTGCCCTGTTTCATCATATCTTCAATAATATTCATCACCTCTATCATGCTTGACAATTTTCGTGTTTCTTCTTATTTGCCTTTCAACTTCATTAATGAAAATCTCTAAGGAAATTATAGCTTAAGATTTCTCATGTCAAAAATAGACATATTCATAACATGAAAAAATATAATAAATTATTTTTCTTTTTTAAAAGCACTAACATCAAGTGCTCACATATAGTAAGTGTGTATTATTTCAAGAAGTATGCTTTTCGTCTTAGTGACTCATTTCTTTATGTATTTTGTTTGTTTGCCCTAAATAGAATCCACTCACACATTCATATCAATAAAATCTTCATCCTAATGAATTTCATTCTTTATTAATCATTCCATTATTTCTTTGGAAACATATCCAAAACATTTATGTCACAATTAATAAGCATAACATTGATTTTCTAAACTATACCTAGTACCAACATCTTGATGCAGAGTCACAAAAATAATCAAGATTCAATTTATACAATCCATTACATAATCCATCATACCCAATCAAGCATGTGTTCTTGCATGAACTAAAATAACAACAAATCAATTTTAAATATATATTCAATTTTATCAAATTTGAAAAATGAAACTAAATTTTGAGTTATACTAGTAATAAATAAATTCTGATTTAAGTCTAATTGATATCCATTGCCAAGAATAAGTTGGCAATTTCTGATAGTTTCTATTGGAGCTTTCATTCTATTGCTGCTAGAGATGAATTTCTTATCTTGTCTTGTGGTGTGGGTTGTAAGAAATCATTGTATTGAATTAGAACATGATTAGTGCACCCAGAATCAATCCACCAAGTATTATAAGAAAGTTAGCTAAATTTAATTCGAAACACAAATTAGTAGTAAATTTACCTTTCTTTTTGAATTAAGCCATACAATTAAGAGTAAGACAATCATTTTGGAAATGCATAGTATTTTCACAAAAAATAACATCTGTCAACTGTAGGTTCCTTCTTGTGAATCTTGGAAGTGGGCTCGTTAATGCTTACTTTCATGTTTCCTTATCCTTTCTAAACTCTTGGATTTGTTACACAATTATTGGAATGAATTCCTTTGTTCTTGAGTTTGATCTCTTCTTGAACTAGCATAGAGTGCAACTCATGCACATTCCATTTATCTTAATGGAATTATAGCTCATCTAGAAGGGACCAAAAATCAGACACTAAAGATTTCAAAATGAACTGCGCATAAAATGTTCATCCTCCTCCATTCATAATGACCTCAATCTTCTTGACAAATTAGTTATCTCAATGAGATGCTCATGTATGGTACATCAGAATCATTCTGTTTGATTTTTCCTAGTGTGTGTAATGGATCTCCTCTTCATCAGTGCATATAACAGTAAGAAATAGTGGCTTCTATACTCAAAATGCCAGATCCAGATCCATTACCCCAAGATAAAAGCGGATTTGTTCACTCCAATCAGAAAAGATGAGACCATTAAAAACTAAAACAGATGAGAGATATGAGTGCGCAAATATAGGTACTGCAAGAAATAACATATGAACATTGCTTTTGATTTTCATAATTTAGTAAAGACACGTGCCAATTAAATGTAAGTACTGAATTTTAATATATAAACACAATTAACAATGTATCCTTATCATGAACATTCATGTTTATAAGTTATAAACAGACAATCAACTCGTGGGCAATCCTTAACTTTGTGAATATAATTTACATTATATCATTTATAACATTAACTTTGTGAACAATTTGTGTGTGTGTGTGTGTGTCTATACACACACACACACACACACACACACACACATACATACATATATATATATAGTAAAACTAACAAAACTTATGAATTAGGTCACTTTGATAACAAACAAATCCACATTACATTGTTCCATAAAATATTTTAATCATATGAGACAAATGAACATTTTTTATGTACTTAAAACACTACAATAGGACTAATTTTAAGGAAAGCCATATCATAGGTAAACATTTAAATTAACATGTGCTTGATCTAATTCATGCAAATTAAAATAAACTACTTAAAATAAATTTCATGATCTTTACTTTGGGAGTTAATGAAAAGACTTGTACAAGTTTCATGTTACTAACCTAGCTAGATTCATAGTAATGAAAGTTGAAGATTCATACCATTATGCAATTATTGCAACCAAAATATCAATAACTAATTATTATTTACTACTTTATAATTACAATTTAACCCTTAACACTTAATTATTATATCTTATAATTTATAACGTGAGTAGCATTAATTATTACAACATAATCCCAACACATAACCGAAAATTAAACACACCAACTACATGATTGAGTGGATATAACAGAGTACAGACAACAATAGCAGAGTGCTAGACACGACGCCATGGATGATTTTCTAACCATCTAGAATTTGTGCGTGAAAAAAAAAAAGGCAGTGAAAATTGAAGATCTCAAGCTAAGCTGGGTCCCCGGGGCTTTCTATCACACACGAGACCATCATCCCAAGTCTCTTCCGAACACGCTACATACGAACCCGCCGCCGGTGGAGGTGGTCCAACACCAAAGCAACGGCCATACGAATTCAACAGAGCAGAGCCTGCGCCCAAGCCTAAAAGATCAAGTGTTGCATGCTTGTTCTCAAAGAGAGAAGACGAAGAACCCATGATAACATCACCCGGATGGAGGCCGAGACAAACCCGTTGTTCCCCCGCACTGGTCTCCGGTTTCACTTCCCAATCAGACTGGAACCCATGAAATCCATGGGAAGAACAAGATGGTACCGCTTGTAATCCATAGCAATGCATAAAAGACGACTGGTTTGAAGTCGAGGCTCCCATCTGTGCCGCTTTCTGGAGCAGCGCAGTGGCAGACATGGCCGGTTGGTGTGGCGCCGGTGGGTATTCTTCTGGGAAGAAGGAGATGGGCGTGTTCGAGAAATGAAACGGCGGTGACAGGGAGAGTGGCGGTGGTTCCATAGTTCGTGGAGTTGAAATGATGGTGGAGCAGTCCGATTGGGTTAGGCCACAGAATCGGCTGGAGAAGGAAGAGGGGGGTGCGTGAGTTGCTCGCCGAGCGATCTGCGCCGTTGTTGCTGCTTCTGTTGGTCGTGGAAACACGTTGGCGTACAGGTTGCAGGCTGAGCTTGTTGCGGATGAAATTGAGTACAATGGAGGCCCTGGTGTTGATGGCGATGGAGAAACCATTGCATTTTCTGCTAATTCTGAAACCAAGATGAAATCGCAAAATTAATTCGACAAAAATAAAATAGAAATTGAATCATGAGAGAGACATTAAAAGATACTTTCTGGATTAATTGTACAAGATGGGCCTTCATTGATTCCGCCTCGACGAAAAGTTCTATATGTTAAAGTAAAGAATCAATTATTGTGTCCTTTCTCTGAAAATATCAATTGCTTTCGGTCTTTCTGCAATCTCACTTTCTTCTACCTCCACTCTGCAACCTCCACCACCACCTCCCGTCCGCCGGTCCCACCGCACACACACCCACCCTCTCTCTAACATCTGTCAAATTATCTCTCTCCTAAGATAATCTCAGTCACGACAACCACAAACAGAAAATTCAACAGTAAACCTACATTTTTCACCAAGGACAAAGAGAAACGTTCGAAAGCTAATGATTGCAGATCTGATATGGTTTAAATCGACGCGTCAACAGACAACACACACATGCAAAGGCATGTCCATTAATGTAAGTATCTACATGAACATCACAACGTAAAAAAAAAAAAAAAGATAAATATTACGAACCTGAGCTTTGGACAGAAAGACCAGGAGAAAGAGAAGTAGTTGATGGTGTGAGAGGGGGCGGCGGTGGGGAGGCCACAGAACTCATAGCAGCATTATTCCCTTCTTTCGCGATGAAAGCCAGAGTAGTTTGTGCTCTCGCACTTTCTTCAGCCAGAGCGTCACAAAACGCTCTGTGAGTGATAAAACTATCCCTCCTTCACCAGCGAGGCGCAAACGCCCAATCACGATGACAGAAACAGGGAAGAGTAAAACAATAAAAGAGGAGAGTAGGTCAAATTTTCCATTCAAAGAGATGAATAGGTAGGGATGTACCTGGAGAACAAGGTGCCACAGTCGCACTTATACTCTCTCGTGCCACAAGTTTTCATGTGAGCCTTCCAATCAGACTGCACCGCGTACTTCTTCGAGCACCGATCGCACTTCCACTTCTTCTCGCCGTGTTTCCTGCAAAAGTGCTTTTTGATTCCGGTGAGATCTCCAAGCGCTCTGGTCGGATTGTGATGCACGCACGACACCTCGGGGCAAACGTACACTCGTTTTCGAGGCTCCTTGCCGTTTCGCTGCTTAAGCTTCCAGGGTAAGTTATGGCCTCTTCGATGAAGCTGAAGATTCTGGTCCCGCTGAAATCCTTTGTTGCAGACCTCGCAGACGAAACGGTTCGTCGCCAGCAAAGTCCTCGGTGACAACGCGATTACTTCCGCATCCGGATCTGCGTATGAAAATGAAATCAAACAATAGCATACAACTTATATGCATGTTAGTCGTTAGCGAGACATTCAACAACGATAACTGTTTCGCTACTTACCTGGCATTCCCGGAAGATTACGCTTCTTCTTTGGTGCTACCACTGATACAGGTGTTGGAACCCGGGTAAACGAAGAAAACCCTAGAGTTTCTCCAGAAACAGTAGAAGAGGTCATCTGAGATGAAACATCCAGTTCCGACATGATTTTTTCAGGCGAATCCAAAATCTATGTTTCTGCTGAGTTGATGCACTTAATTCCAACAATATGTGTCCATGTGAAACCTCGAGGAACTCGACTTTTGAGACTTATCGGAAGTTCGACAGATCGATTCCTGTGTTTAATTTCTCGATAAAATAATCAAATCATGGAACATGAAATAAAGTATTGCTTCGACTGAATGGATGAACAGAAACTGAAGCTACCGGTGATAGGGATGGCGGCTGAGTTGGGATCACGCTCACCAACGAGACAGGAAGCGACAGAGAAAGCAAAAGGAAGACAGATTGGAGAAATGAGACACCATTTTTGTTGTGTTTGTTTGAGTAGGGAAAATGATAAGCGGCGACGGTGCAGACTATGGTTAGCTTAGGAAGCCTACTTTGACCTTAGTTAGTTTGCCTGGCCAGATAGATTAGTTTTATTTTTTATTTTTTTATTTTTTTATTTTTAGTTGTTTGGTTGTATATATCTATACGAATCATCTCTGACCATCCAAGCGTCAGATTCTGGTTGTAGCTGACATTTGTCGGAAGAAGGAAGACTAACAACGTCGTCGGGTTGGCGTTTTGCGGGTTAGCTACAGCATTATCTCACTGCCTGCATATTTTTCCGTGAACAATTTAAACTGCTACTTAATGCCAGAAAAAATATTTAATTTTTATTTTTATTTTTTTGATGTTATGGCACTCAAATTTCACTCTAAGGTCAATTTGAAAAATGATTTTTTTGTTCACTAACTAAAATAAAATAAAATAATTTTTTTTTGAAATATACCTGCAAGTATTCATATTAAAAAAAAAAATACTCAAGACTACAAAAATTTAATAAAAATTCTCATGTTTTTAATTTTATAAAAAGGGTATAAAATAAAAAATAAAAAAAAAATTGGGGGAATTGTGTTTCGGTTCACTCCTAACAAAATATTTTAAAAAAATTTAACTCTTTTTTAATATTAAAAACAAAGTTACCTAACTCTTAGGAAATTAAAATTTCAACACTCTAATACATTAATCCTAAATTATCCTTCATTAAAATTCATAGACTAAAATTTGGTGTACTAATTAATTTTTATTAATACATCGCCCTCTCTCATGTCCCATCGCCCCTCGACCAAGAGCTCGATGGAGCTCATAGTTGAGCTCGATAGGCTCTTGTCAGCTCTTTGGGCTCTATAGCGACCCTCCACAAGCTTGTGGTCGAGCTCAATGGAGCTCTTGGTTGAGCTCAATAGAGCTTGGCGGGCTCTCTTCAGCTCTTGAAGCTCTCGATCAATCTCGTTTGGTGCTCATTTTCGTGCCCGACAGGCTCCCGTCAACTCATAGAGCTAGTGGTAGAGCTTGATGGAGCTCAGGTCCCATCACCTTCTCCCATCATATACCTCGCTCTCTTTGTCGAGCTCGATGGGCTCCTATAGCTCATTATCGAGCTCCTTGAGCATGTAGTCAAAACTCCTTGAGCTTGTGATGGAGCTCCTGGAACTCGTCGATGAGCTCAATAGAGAGGGTGATGTGCGATGGGAGAAGGTGATGGGGTGATGAGACATGGGAGAGGATGAGTGCTGATGGGAGAGGACGAAGTGTTAATGAAAATTAATTAGTGTGCACCAATTTTAATTTAGTGATTTAATGAATGACAATTTAGGATTAATGTATTAAAGTGCTCTAAATTTCAATTTCTTAAGAGTTTGGTGACTTTTTTCAAATATTAAAAGATGAGTTACAAATTTATAAATATTTCAGGGGAGTGTACTGAAACTCAATTCCCACAAAAATATTTATGTTTTCATATTCCTAAATTTATAAACTCAAAAATACCTTTTCTATATACCACATTCAAAATGTTGCTAAATATAAATAAAATTAAGAAAAAATATGTTTTTGTGTCTCAAAACTAAAATAATTAAAAAAAATGTCTTGTAATGCTTCTAATGTGTAAACCCAAAAACATGATTAATTATATTATAAAGATAAATTATTTCTAAAACACAATTTTCACGTGAACAAAAAGTAAAAAACAATGTTTTTTAAAAATGTTTTTAAGTAAAAATATATATAAACCATATAACCTATAGGCTATATATACATATATAGATATTATTATATAGTTAAAAACATGTATAAAACTCCTTTTATAGTAATGACCTACATAAAAATGATATTTATGTATGTTTATACACACACACACACACACACACACACACACACACACACATATATATATATATATATATATATATATTGTTTTTAAATTTTAAAACTACATATACTATTATAGATATCATTATATAGTTAAAAACATATATATATATATATATATATATATATATTTATTTATTTATTTATTTATTTATGTATAATTAAAATGATATCTATAATGTGTTTTAACTATATAATGGCACACATACACACACACACACACACACATATACAAAGAGAGAGAGAGAGAGAGATATATATATATATATATATATATATAGCATGAATAGTATTTTCAAAATATTGTTCATATCATGAAGAGTGTTTTTCAAAAACATTATTAAAGCTGTGAAAATTATTTTTCTAAATTAATTAATTTGTTTTATCATGATCAAGGTTATTTTTTGGATTTACACATAAAATTATGCCAAAACATTAATATTTTTAGTCTTGTAAACTTTTTTATTAACATTTTTAAAAAAATGAGGACTTCATTTTAAATATTTTTTCTTTGGGTACTCAAATTATAATTGTACTAAAAAATTATTATGACATGGATATCAGGATTATTGGAGGTAAGAAGTTTTGATCGTGATTATTCAAAACTAAACAAAATCAGGAATAACGCTTGGTTGATGCAATAATGGAAACAATAAGATCAGTATCTCAAAAATAAAGAAATATTAATATCATAATTATATAAAAGTTCAACATTGTAAAAACTAGTCTAGATGTAGACATGGAAAATCGAACATCATGTACTAAAAACTTATTCACACATACTAAAAGTTTGTAAATCACTCAATGCCTAAAATATATTTTGGACTAAAATTTATTTTCTAGTATATAAAACTTTAAAAATTTAAAATCTAATAGAAATATATTAATCTAGGATTTTGTGGGAAATGCTCAAGATTTATTTCCAAGTTATTTTTTATGGATTAGTGTCGGTTCATCAGATTTATGATTTGAAATCAACGATGTGGTTGTGTCTTGATTGCTAGACTAGAGAAGAGATTCAATCCATGATTTTTTGAATCTTCAAATATTATCCAAGCTCCAACTCCATACAACAATTAATTCTATAAATAAATAATAATACATGGTCTACCCACTCTCTAGAAATATGTTATAAAAGCTGAGAAATGAGCATGCACACCAAAATACACATTTTTTAAATAGACTTTATCAATTTTGTCAAAGATAAAACAAAAAAAAAATAGAAATACAAACTTCAAAACAATAACTAGGACATAGTTGTTTATATCAATAATGCTCTAGAAATACAAAAACCAAACATGCAATAGTAATAAAGAAAAACCATGTGCGCGAGAAAACATGAAAAATGTAAAGTCCAACAAAGGAGAGAGAGACTATATCACGTTCCAAATAGTAAATGAGAAAACATGCACATTATTAGATAGCTACAAGAACACCCACACCAACTTACAACCACCATAACATGTGCACTAGTAGACATCCACCAGAGTCCATAACACACACACAAGCATGAGAAAATTAAAACCAAAAAATAGAACAATATCTTTCAATTTATTTTTTTAAAATGTTTGGATGAGGGCACTCCTCCATTCTAGAGAGCACCATGCATGCCCTCCTTTGCTAAAATGAGAATATTACCATTTTTGTGAGTTTTTACTTTTTAAAATTTAAAAAGTGGGATTTTATCCCACGTTCTTAGCCTACATACACCATGGGTTAAAAAACACGACCCAAAAGAATCAATCTACCCAATTCCGGTAGACCCAACAAATCTCCTTCTATACCATAGGTGAAGAGACTCATTTCAGCACTTGACTTAAAAAAATTAAATTTTACCGACAATAATGATTTAGTGAATATTTTAATGATATTTTTGTTTGTGTATATTTTTTTAAGTATAACTAATTTTCATCTAATACATCCCAAATCCATGGATACTACATATCATGTGATTTGACCTACTGTGGAAGGTCAACATTTTAGAAAGATTTATAACATCCTGATTATCATATCGTACAATATATTTATCATGTCACAAATTCAAATCTGGGATAAACTTTTTCATCTATAAAGTTTCTTTATAAGCTTTAGTAGCTTCAATGAACTCATCCTTAGTGCTTGATAATCTAACACACTTCTACAACTTAGATTGCAAGGATATAGCTCCCCTTCTAAAGGGTATTATATAAATTGAGGTAGATCTAATTGAATCCAAATTATTAACTATATTAGAATTAGTGTATCTAAAAAGTATGGGTTTTAAATCGCCCAAATAAAAAGAAAATTGAGATATCCCTCATACATACCTTAAGATAGAATTTACTATGTCCCAGTAATATCTGTTCGGGTTAGAAAGAAAATGACTAACAACATCGATAACATATGGTATATCCAGTCTAATGTATATCATAACATACAAAAGATTTCAAACTACTGAATGATAGGGGACATGACTCATGTCTCTCATTTCCTCATCAGACTTGTAACTATGTTCAATACTCTACTTTAAAATATACATAAAATATTTTTCATTCTTTAATAAAAAATCTCTCATGAACTTTTCTGATGTATAATTCTTGAGATAACCAAATATGCCTAGAAGGTCTATCCAAGATGACACTCAGCTCTAAAATATTCTTTACTCTGCCTACATCTTTCAATGAAAATAATTTTTTTAGCTCCCTTTTAAGCTTATCAATTTATGCTCTATTACAACCAATAATTTGTGTGTCATCTATATATAATAATAGTATGAGTCTATCATCTCTCCTGATTGATGACTAACAAATACATAGTGATCACAAGGTGTGTGTTAAAATATTGAGACTCCATGAATGAATAAAACTTCTTATACTGCTTCGTAGAAGCTTGTTTAAGACCATACAAGCTCTTATTTAGTTTGCAAACAAGACATTCTTTCCATTCTATATTGAATCTATCAAGCTGATCCATATATCGAGTCTCATTAATGTCATCATGAAGAAATACATTCTTCATATCAAGTTGATAAAAATCTAAGTTCGAGCTAGCAATCAAACTTAGAACTACTCAAATAGAACACAACTTCACTATGGGAGAAAATATCTCGTCAAAATCAATTTTTTTATTTTGGTCTAAAAAGCCGTCTATTTTTTAAAACACACTTCCCTTTTAGTAAGTATACCAAATCATAGGTCTAGTTGACATGAAGAGACTTTGTTTCTTCCTGCATAGCCCAAAGTCATTCATCTTCATTCTCAAAAGAGATGAACTCCTGAAATATCATTCCTCACTTCCTCTATAGAATGACTCTCCTCTCTTCACTAATGACTACCAACTACAAATTGGTCTTCTAAAAAAATTCATATTTGTGCTCCAAACAAATTTCTTTGTAATTGAATCCCATCGTCTATACCTAAACTCCTCAAGTTTAAATTGTTTATCTTTTAAGATATGAATGTAGGCTTTGTAGCCAAAAACTTACAAGTGATCATATAAGATATCTTTCCTAGTCTAGACTTTATTGGGAACATCTCCATATATTGTGATAGTACACATATTGATTATATTAAGAGCCATACATATAGCTTCTCACCAAATATTTTTGTGAAGATGGGCTTAAGACAACATGTACCAAACTCTCTCTTCATTACTCTGATTCATCATCTCAATTTCCATTTAATTATAGTATCTTAGATGGAATTTTTTTAATGTCTAATACCTTGGGATATACAATAGTAATTAAATTGAACTTGATATTAATTTCCATTATTAAAAAATATGAAGATTAGTTTTCTATTAGTCTCTCTTTCAACTCTAGTATAAAAATCTTGAAAATAGGAAAACCCTAGTCTTTTAATGTTAGTGTATATGACCACAATTTTATAGTGATTGTTAGTGACTGTGACAAAATAAAGTCACCATGTGTTCTACTCTGCATGGAGCATATATCGGTATGAATAACACCAATAATACTTGTCGAGGGTAGATGAGTGTGAAAATATATATCAAAGATTTTTCTAGCTATATAGTTCATACATTCATCAAGAGAATATCCCTTGTCGACTAGCAAGATATTTCTTCTAGCTAAAAGATAAAAATATTTCTTCCTCACATGACCAAGTCTCTTGTGCCAAAGACCAATGTAGCTCTTGTGATGAATAATATTTATCTGATCTTTAAACACTTTTACCTAAGTAACATACAAAGTACTTTTATTCATACCCCTTGCAATGACTAATACATCGTTGACCAATTTTTACCAGCCTTCACCAAAATGACTAACACACCTCTTGTCATCTAGCATTCCAATAGACATCATGCTCATACGGATATTCAATACGTACTAGACATCTCTAAGCATTAGTTAAAGTCTTACATGCTCTTATAAACAAATGTAACCCTTACATAAAATCAATAATATCCCATTATTAGTCATCTTAATTGTGTCATAATCATAAGGTGCATAGGTAGTAAAGAAGTCTATGTGAAGGGTGATATTAAATAATGCTCCTAAGTCAATAAGCTAATCACTCTCTTAAGATACTATATTAGCAAAATTATCATCACTAACTAGCATCAACTCACCTTTCGAGGTAACATTGGCCTCTCTCTCGAGAATATCTTCTCTCATGTGCTATTTTTGCTATCTTTTCCAAGAATAATAGTCTTTTTCATGTGTCGTATCTTGTTACAATGTTAACTCTTGATTTCTTTTCTACTTTGTGACTTGCCTCTAGAAGAATGAATTCTTCCATCAGGCTGTGTGTGTCTCATGATGCGCCTACTACATCTCTCGGAAATGAGAATACCATAAGAAGCTCTTCCCTTCTCATTTTTCCTTGCTTCTTTGGACAATATGTTTTCTAAGATAATGTACATTGACATAACATGCCCATTTCCTAAGATGAAGTCCATCTTTGCATTGACACTTGATTGCTTTTCTAAGATAATGTTCATCAGGCTGTCCAAAGTGAGCTCAGTATTCAACAAAATAATAGCTAATCTTCTATGATAATTTGATTTACTTTTCTCCCATAACGTGTTTGTTTTCATTTCATCGGTAATATGTTAATAAGTATAGCATCTTATCCATTTCCAAATTATAAAAGTAATTCTATAGTGTAGGTCATCTCATTATTCTTCCCTCATTTTTTTCAGGTTTTTTCTTCTTCCTTATTGGATCATACAACTATTTGACTACAAGGTAGTCATAATTTTTTTTCCAAAAAGAATAATTGGTCATAGTTAACTTTGTTATCACATAATGGTCCTCTTTGATAACAAAGTATAATATGAACCACAAATAACCAATAGGAAAAAAAGTCCCAAAATGTGACTAAAATCATTTTATTAATATTGGAATAATTAGATATCAATATAATGATAATGAATAAACTAGATAACATCTTGGTATCAATCAAGAACATCCTTCTCCTTAAAAGTTTGGATACCCCTTTTGGGAGAGATCAGAATCTCGCTCTAAGACAAATTGTTAGGGGTAAGACATTTGGACCATGATTATATAATGCCACACAATATCGAGAATAAAGATTGATTAATACAACAATGGAAGCAATAAAATCAATAACCGAAAAATAAAGAAACATCAATATCACAATTATATAAAAGTCCAACATTGTAAAATGAAAGTCCAAATGCAGATGTACCAAAATCAAATAATGTGTTTAAAGACTTATTCACATGTACCAAAAGTTTGCAAAGCACACAATACCCAAATTTATATTTTAAACTAAAATATATTTTCTAAGATTTAAAAATAATAAAAATATAAAATCTCAGTACGAATATCTAAACATATGATTATGGGGGTGAATGTCCACATCTCTTTATGTGTTAATCTTTAGGTGATAATATTGGTTCATTAAATATCTGGCTTAGAATCAACGATATGGTTACATGTTGATTGTTAGAATGAAAAAGATATTTCATCCACCACTTTTTGAAACTTCAAGTATTATCTAATGCCTCCAATTCCACTTGAAAATTAATCCTAAAAATAAATAATAACAAAATTAGTACCCACTCTCGAGAAATATTTTATAAAAACTGAGGAAGGAGGGGGAGCATACATATAACAACTCACAATATTTAAATAGACATTACCATTTCTTCAAAGATAAACCAAAAAAATAACATGAATACAAACTTCAAGAAAACAACTAAGATACATTGTTTCTATCAATAACACACCTAAAAAAAACAAAACACAAACCACTAATAGTGGAAAATGCAATACACCAGCAAGCATGAAAAATGATGCATTTCAGCAAATGAAAAAAAGACTAGACCACCCACCAAATAGAAAAGGAGAAACCATACACATCAACAGATAGTCACTAGAACACACACATCAGCAGATAGCCACTAGAACATGCACACCAGCAGACATCCACTAGAACACGCACACCAGCAGACAACCACCATAATATGCACACTAGTAGAAAATCACTAGAACACACACAAATAGGAGAAAAACAAAACCAAAAAACCAACCCATCTCTTTTCAATTTGTTTTTTTAAAATGTTTGGATGAGGTGGCTCCCCCATCCAAGAGAGCACCACGTGTGTCTGCCTTTGTGAAAATGAGAATATTTAAATTTTCGCAAGTTTTTATTTAAAAAAAAAATAGAATGTGAGATTTTATCCCATGTTCTAATTAGTATACATACACCATGGGTTAAAAAAATAAGACCCAAAAGAACTTGACTACACAACTTAGACATACCCAATAGAACTAGTTTACCCAAAATTATACCAAAACATCAATAAATTTAATTATGTGAACTATTTTATAAACATTTTTTAATGACTTTCTTTTAAATATTTTTTCTTTAGGTACCTAAAGTATAATTTTACCAAAAAAATTATTATGACATGGATATCAAGATATGATTTTTATAAAAAATTAATAATTACAATTATAAGTAGAACATATATGTATATTTATATATACAACTAGAATATATGTGTATAAACATATATACAATCATGTATATGTTTTAAACATATCTATTTATGTTTATATAGTTGTACATATGTTTGTATGCATATTTGTAGTCACACACATATATATGATTAAATATATGTGTGTAAATATAAATATAAATATAAAAATATATATACATCATATACTTATATAGAGTTGTATACACATGTATAAATGTATATATGATCATATATACCTTAATAAAGGTATGTACAATCATACATACATGTATACACATATATATGATTGTATATACATTATATCCATGTATATAAGACATCATATACATGTATCCACATATTTACAACTATATATACCTATATAATTATATACATATACAACCACCTATACCTTTGTTTATTCTGACTATCAACTAGAGATTCCAAATATGTTATGACCTATGGCACGACACGGCACATCCCACAAAAATAAGCTCGTCACATGGTTCAACATGGCTAGAACCATGCTTAAAATAGTGTCGAGCCACCCTTGTGGCATGACTCACATCATGCTAAGTCAAGGATATTGTCCTACATGATGCAAAGTATATAGCACGACACGACATGACATAGATCCAAGCCAAATTATGTTTGAGCCATGCTTGGTGATCAATCTTGGTGGGGGTGCCACAACCAAACTTGACCTAGCATAAATCAGCAAGACTAGTGTAGCCAACAAGCCAAATAGGTTGTGCCATATTATAATTTTTTGGAACCATGTTGGCTAGACATGGCCCATGCTACAAGGTATGAAACGGTGGCATACATGAGCATAAAAACAAATTAAAAAATATTCGTATCCTAGGTTATATCTTATTCATTATAATTTATGAGATCCATCTTTTATCAATTTCACCTTGGGGTTTAAATATTATATAATATTTATTGATGATCATTCTCATTTTACATCTTTTGAAATTAAAATTTGATTTTTTGAACTTTTTTTTTAATTTCAAAAAATAAATAAAAAAATTAATTTTATACTAAAATCAAAATATTTCAAAGTGATAGAAGCACTGAGTTTACAATTCATTCATTTCGAAATCACTTAATCATCCTAGGATCCATCATCAAATGTCATGTCTATACACACTCCCTCAAATTGGTTGTGCATAACATAAACACCATCACATTACTGAAACTAATTTAGCAATGCTTTTTCTCTCCTATGTCCCTCTCAGATTTTGGGTTGATACTTTCAATATTGCTATTTTCATGATTAGTTAATTACCCACAACTACTCTTGATAGACTATCTCCATGTGAGATTTTGTTTGGAAAGCATCCAACTTGTTCTAATTTTCATTCCTTTGGTTGTCATTTTTTTTAATTAAGTAATTTTGCTCTTCACAAACTTGCCCCTCTTAGTCATAGATATATTTTTCTAGATTATAACATGTCTCTTCATGGATTTCAATGTTTTGATCACTTCACTAATCAAGTTTTTATTGTAGGAATATCATTTTTAATGAACTTAATTATCCTTTCATAGGAAATCCATGTTCTTGGCCATACCTCATTTCCTTGTTAGTGATTTTCTTGAGCCCAATACTAGTTCAAAAGCTCCATTTTCACAACAACTCGTTTCATTATGATTTTTATGTGGACATTGTTTAACTAACAATTCAATTAGTCCAGTGCCCTCTTTTAATTTGTTGTATACTTTTGGTGAGTCACCATTCAATGATGAATACCCTCCACACAACAAATATGTCACTCATAGCTTTTTGATTGTCATCTCATACAAACTCAAGCCAAATTGGAGATCTTGAACCCCAACCTTAGTTCTTATTTAAGTCAATTGATCAACACTAGCTTGCTATAATCTTTGCTCACCATGCATAAACATAAAAGCTTTAAGTATGTAACAAAAACATAAATATCCAAGTTGGATTGCTACTAAGGATGAAAAGATTCATGCTCTACAAAAGAATCATGCATGAGATCTTGTCCCAAGATCATCGAATAAAAATAGTGTTGGCTCTAGATGAGTTTTATACTTTAAATTTTTATCATATGGCACTTTGGACCATCTCAAAGCTCATCTTGTTGCAAAGAAGTATACTTAACAACCCTACCTTATTTTTCATGACACTATGAGTCTCATCATAAAGGCTTCTACTATTCAAGTTGTCTACTTTTTGGACATTTCTAACAATCGGCCTCTTCATCAACATGAGATCAAAAATGCCTTTCTAAATAGTTTTTTTTTTCAAGAAGTCTATATTGATCAACAAGTCAACTATGTTAATTCTTAACAGCATACCCATGTCTATTGATATCGTTAAACTCTATATGGACTTAAGAAAGCCCCATGGGCTTGGTTTTATCAGTTCAACTCTTTTCTCATGACCATGGGCTCTAGTCATTAGGAGGATTTGGAAGCATGCTAGAATGATGAAGCACCTTTAGAAAGTATATGATTGCACAAAATTAAGTGTTGCCAATCATATTTTCCAAGGATATGTTCTGAAAAACACAAAATATAGTTAAAATTTAGTTTCATAATGGTCATCAGTGTTTAGCTTGCTCGATAAAACTGGTATTGTGTAATGACTCATTGTCTTAATGGCTAATAAGAAGGTTGTCACTATTTAGCTTATATCAATGGTGATCCTTTCATACTTGTCCTCTCAACAAATTACCACCAAGACAACAAATTAATTTTTCTTGTGAATTATTCATAATCTCATACCTTTTAGGCAACAATGTCAACTATATCCTTTATGGTTACTTCATATGCACTCTCATATTTTTACCTCATATGTCATAAACACTAAATATTGACATGACATATAAATATTTTTACTTCTAGCTTCATAAGCACCATATTCATACAATTAACATATACTTCCCATATGTTTTACTAGTATGAATCATATAAGTAAAAATAACTCACAATGGTTATTACCACCTTATGAGTTACAACATACTTGTTTATATCTCGATGATTTCCTATCATTGTCCTCTTTAGTGATAATGTGACTCACACACTAGAAGTGAATCCTTTGAGAGAACATTCTATATAGTATCCATTCCAATTGAGAATTAGTTATTTTAAGATGTATATAATCAAATGATATGTAAAAGCATTCACACTTTCAGCTTCATAAATATCATACTTATAATAATTAATATACATAAATTATGAGTTTCAATGTATAGGTTTAACTCATACATTATGGTTAGAAGGACTATCACTTTCTTTCTAACATATCCATGAGTGAGTCTCATAGTTTATATATTAATATCTACCATGATAATCTCATGCAAATTGACAAACATACTAATAGTAAAAACTATAGTTCAAGTTCTTTTTAATCACAATCTATCAATATCTATAATATAAAATAAATTAAACACATTAATTCATTAATTAAAAACCAAAGTCACATCACATAACTCAATTTACATAAATACAAGACTCACATTATTTTGGTACAAATTCTTGAATTTATTCTATAGAATAGGGGTTTGTGAGCTATGTCCCCCAACTATAGGGATTAACATTAATCTTGCATCACTTGCTTGCTTGTGGAAACCTTAAGGGAATACAAAATTTACCCATGTGATTTAATAGTTTCCTTTACCTGAGGGAGGAGAAGAAGAAAGTGATAGATATATTAGTATTTTTCAGTCTACTTTTATATTTGTGTGGCCTTGCATTACTCTAAGTAGGAAGTCATGCCTTTCAAATGAATGTCGCAACTTCGGCCTTCATCACTTTGACTATGACTTTAATCTTCCTATAAAGTGACTTTAGGTCATGACTTTATAAAATGATTACTGCTCTAGTCTCCATCTTAATCTTTCTGTAATACAAAGTTGTGGCACTGCAATGACCATGACTTTAACCTAATGTCTCTATAACACAAAGTCATAATACTTTAAAGTGGAGTGACCATGACTATATCTCTGTCATCTTATCATCCATAAAGGGTAGCTATGCTAGGATGTGGCCATGGTATGGTGAATGACTACTCATTTTGTTATATAGTCATGACTTCTTTTTGTTATATAGTTATGGTCTTTCTTGAGTACTTATTGTTATATAGTTATATAGTCATAACACAAAATGACTACTCATTTTGTTATAAAATCAATAACATTGGTAATGGTCTTTCTTGAGTTTTATATAGTTATGGCACTGATAAATTTTTATATCACTAAGAATGTCTCTCATATGTTATTCATGGTTGAAATGTTTATGGGTGCTAGTGACTTCTTTTTGTCATCTTATCATCCATAAAGTGTAGCTATGCTAGGATGTGGCCATGGTATGGTGAATGACTTCTCATTTTGTTATATAGTCATGACTTTGTATAAAATCAATAGCATTGGTAATGGTCTTTGTTGAGTTTTATATAATTATGGCACTGATAAATTTTTATAGCATTATGAATGTCTCTCATGTGTTGTTCATGGTTGAAATGTTTGGAAATGACCATGGCACAATATTTTCTTTATATCTTTCATGTATCCATGGCACTATGGGTGATAGTGACACTGATATTCTCTTATCTTATATATCATATTATTTTGATGCTATGGGAATGATAATGCACTATAATTAGTGCAAGCATATAAATCATGACTATGCTTTCCTTTGAGGATAAGAATCATGATTTTGGAAATGATCATACTCGAATAATGTCTTCTATGAATGTTTAGTATCCCAAAAGTCATGGTTCTAAATAATTACTATGACGTAGCACTACAATGAGTCATAATTTTTTATAGCATAAAAGGTATAGTTTTGTAACTAGGATGTACCTCTAATTTTGAGACTACCGAGTTATATTAAAGATAAAGTACGATACTAGGACTTGGCTAGTACCTTAAGCTCTAATAGAGTACTTGGTTACTATAATATAAAATTAATATTATATCCATTTAAATTTCCCAAGAAGATTATGGATGTAACTATATGATAATATCACATCTACTAAGAATGTGTCACATATTGAAAGAATTATACTAACAAGTAGGTAGGGTAGTAGCATACAAGCATTTCCCTGATTAATTAGATAAAGTTTTAGTCAATAATAGATGTCAAGATAATGTTAGACTCATTATTATACTCTCTTGCTAAACTTCTCTAAAAGGCTATTGATTTAATGATTATTCATCAAAATTAGTTAAAATAATAAAGTTGTGAAATCAACTGATAATATCTGAAGTTTCATATCTACACATCATCATAAAGTACCAAAATATATTAGAGTATTCACTAGTTTGAACACTAAACAAACTACTACTAAAATAATTGCTTGACCCTGAGCAATAACTTTCACCTCTTTGAAAAAAAAAATTTCATTATCACAATGAATTATTATGATTAGGTTTGAGTATCATAGGGTATAAAAATAGTAGAACAACTTTGAGCAAACATATTGATAGTCATGATGAGGTTTGAGTTCCATGACTATACTTGTATGTCATTGGATGTGTTATTTATTTATTTATGTGGTGGATATAAGTATTTATTACATCACAGATACAAAATTTTTTTTGGGTTGCCTCTCAAATAGTGATATGTTTAACATACATAGATAGATCATCAAAACATCTTTTTCTTAATCAGATATCTCTGATGTTCATATTATATTCTTCATAAATTATTGTATCTTTTTGTTGGTTTCTTTCTTCAGTGTTGCTTTAGCTACTCTTGTTTATGTCTTTTGAATTTTTGGATGTTGCTACTTTTGGGAATGTCAAAACTACTTCTCTGCAACATTATCACTTTTCATTCTAGATTGCTAAAGTTAGGATACTCAATACTACCATTGCTTTTCCTATAAGACTTTCCTTCCCTTTTCTTCTTGTAACTCAAAAGTTATGAATATAATTGAAGTCATGGCTTTATCTTGAAGCTTTTACTTGTAATTTTTTTTCTGTATCTCCAAAGTCATGATACTATGCATAGTGGTGGCCTTGTCCTTATGCTTATGATGGACTAATTCATTTTGTATCTTCAAACTCATGGTACTGGGAATATCCATGGATTTATATTCAAGTTTTCTTTGTCTATTTTTATTCTATAATACCAAACTCATGATGTTATGGTTAGCTATTTCTTTGTCTTTGATTTTCTCCTCAATGATTTTTGTCTCAATATTATCATTCTTTATTGATGCCCCAATGTTCTTGGAGCTATCAACATTTGACTCCTCAAAGGTATTAACTTCGAAGAATGACACAACCATATTGTTGTCATCTTCCTCTATTTCCTCCTTTTTGCAGCTCCAATATAATTTTTTCTCTTCATAGTCTTCATCTACATAGCTATCATATCTCTGAAGTTGTTCTTCTACTTCATACTCTTTATCTTCATCCATCCAATAGGTTTCTACAAAATCATTCCACCAAAAATTCATTTTATGTTGCATTGCAATATGGAAGAGAGATTGTCAAATTCTCCAACACCTCATTTTATCATCTTTTAGACCTCAAAAGCCATTGTAAAGGTTAAACATTACTAATTCATCATCAATTCAGAGGATGAACCCTCATTTCTTGACATTGATAAGTGCTTGTCTTGTGACCAAAAATAGTCATCTTAATATTAATGGTATATAGTTATCTTCATCCATATCTAACATGATGAAATCTAATTGAGAAATAAATATATTAATCTTAACCAATATATCTTCTATGATTTCATAAAGGTACTTTATAATCTAATCGATCATTCAGAGAGAGAAAGATATTAGAGTATTTTTACATAGATTCCATCTTCATACAATTCACATGGGGCACCAAGTTGATACATGATCCCAAGTTGCACAACTTCCTTAAAAGTTTTCTTTGAATAATCATTCTATACTTATTGAATATATTCATGATTTCATAAATTTAATATAGTTTTCCATTTGAGCTATAGCGACAGCAAATTATATGGTCACTTCTAACTTTTAGAATATATTGAGAAATTTTCAAATTATTCATGCAATTTATCCTTTCTAAATCAATGAGAAAATTGAAGATTCATCAAAAACTTTGCATTAGCTTCATTTTGACCCATTTCTTTCTTTCCATGGAATTGAATAATTTCTATTTGCTCCTAGGTTTTTTTATTTCTCTTTTTTTATCTCCAGGTTAAGCTTGGGTTTATAGTTCTTTCATGGGTTGTGGCCTTATTCGGTATCATGCCATCATATCTATCATAGTCCATGTTCTCTTCTGTGGAGATGAGTCTTCCTAGGGAATTTCATGTTCATTAGTAACTTTTTAGAAAGTTGCAACAATATCACCTCTAAAAGTTTCAAGATCCTTTTGTTTAGAATACTAATAGCTTATTTTCACTTCTAGGTTATATTGAAGAGAATTTTTTTGGATTTACTTATGTATCACTTGGTAGTTTATTTACTCATATTCTTTCATTGATAATGTCAATTGATCGAGGTGGTGTTTTATATACCTTATCACTAAACTCATTACATTCACCCTCACTTTAAGTACCCTAGCTAATTATCTTAGGCATCATTTTTTTTTCAATTCTACTAGGAAAGTTATCATACCTTCTTCCAAACATGACTTCTTTTTTTCGTTATGATGATTGATAATTAAAACTTGAGCTTCTTTAAATTGTGTAACTCACCACATTGTTCCTAATATATCTAGAAGATTGTCTAATATGTGGCAACCAACTTCCATAGCCTCCATATGAAAAAGTCTTATAATTTTTTATGTTCAAAAAAGTAATGCATTGAGATATTGTTGCTAGGTCAAAAAACATGCCATTTGATTTGCATTTGGTAGTCTTCCATTTAGTAAATAAGGTATGAGTCCATAGATTCATGCAGATGTAAAATGAAAATCTTTTATAATATTCTTTACTTTTTTTCTTGGATGTTAAGCTTCTTTTAAAAAGCTTACATCTTTCCTTTAATGGGTGTGAACTGATCCAATTCCAATATTCTAGCTCATCTTCTCTCAAATGAATGATCTATTAGAGGTTGATAGTTATATTTTACTAGATTCTTTAAAAAGTGATATACCTCATATGACTACTTATTCATAATTGATCCTCTAGTGGTCATATCAACTATGCATCTTGTCATATAGTTAAACCAATTGTAAAATGTTTGAACTTGAAACTACAACTCAAATACATTTTGAGGATATCTTCTTAGTAACTAATAAAAATGTTCCTAAGTATCATAATTATTTCTTTTCTTTGAGATCTTCCCTTTTATAAGAAATCTCCCAACCCAATATTAATTTAACTCGATAGTTAAAATACTATTTTTCTTTTATTAGAGGATTCATTAAGATTAAATTTAATTCAAATCAATTTAACTTCCTAATTAAAAGAAACATTTTCCATCATTAAAAATTTATTAAGATTAAATTTAATTAAAATCAAGTTCTCTATAATAAAAAAAATATTTTATTTTATTAAATGATTTATTATGATTAAATTTAATTTAAAGTCTATTAACTATTAAAAAAATTAGGCTTGGGATAATTATTGGGATAAATTCTATTATAGTTCATTCTAGTGTGTAATCCAATAGGATCATTCAAGCAAATGATATTAATAAATTTATTCTAAACAAATGATATTGATGACTCTTATCAATCTCATTCAAGCAAGGTTATCCATTTCTCATTCTTACTTATTAAGAGTTAATAGACATCTAACTTAATAAAAAGTAGGAAAAACCCATTTACTCTCACTCGCACTCCTCTATATAATTTTCTATGTGCCCAATCATAACCTTTATTACTATCCTATTTAAAATGATAGTGAGCTATGTCGAGACATGAAGTTTCTGAAGTAGAAATTCATGTAATTTTAAATTGATTGACTCAAATACCATTTTTGAAATAAGAATTATTGATAACATAACTCATATAGTATTTATTATAGTTGGTCAATTCAATATCGTGTTCTAAGTAATATCTTATGTTCAAGATGAGCAAAACGTAATCATCTATCATAAAATATAATAGTTTTATTTCCATATTTTTTTACCATAATAATGATGAATTATAAACCATTTTAATAATATTCTTATGACGTAAGGTTTTATTGTCAAATCACATACTTGATGATATAAAATCAAACCAACTTTTCAAGGACCTTATTTTATCAAGTTAAAACATAATTTAAAGTACAAGATAATTTGATAAATATCTTGTGTATCAAATATAAATATACAATGACAATGTACATGCCACTAGGTTAGGGCATACCACTAACAACCACATTAGTATATATTTAAAAAGCACAAATAAATTTATCTGTGCATTAAAAAAAATATTAATTTGTATTTTTATTCACATAACATGCATTCAATATTTTCGTTGTCATGTATGTATGTTCATGAATAACAATGTAACATGGGTTGAATATTAAATTTTAAAATTTTAAGTTAATTTAATTAGCCCTTAAATCACTTAATCTTATTGGACATTTTTACCATAATTTTGAATTTTTATAAATCATGAATAACACGAACATTAATTTCATTTAAAAAAACAAAAAAAATGTGTTATACAAAAATAAAAATGAATTGAGAAAGATTTTAATTGAACACAAGTTGATGAGTGTACTTCAACTTATGTTGTGTTTGAGTTTCTCAATTTCATAAAAAAATGTAAATTGTTTGACAATATAAATGAAACATGACGACAAATTAATGTTTGTTAAATTGAAAATATGTTTGTGAACATATCTCTTAAGTATTAAATAATATAATTTTCCTAATTTATTTTTTTATAAGGGTATGAACCATAGGTTCTATTATGTTTGTTGATATGCTATTTGTTGATGTACTTGCTTTTATCTCTTCCAAAAAGTTGAATGACACTTGAAAGTGTCTTTTCCAAAGCAAAAGACTAATTTTTATTTTTGATTTTTGATTTCATTTTTAAAAAGGATATATTCATGAATGTGAACAAACATTAGCAAATTATTTCTTGATAACAAAATAATTTATAAGTATTGTTGTATACAAATTTTGTTCATGATTATGTCAAAGAGTAGTTTAGTTGGTAACATTATATCCAAGATTTTGATGCACACAATCATCATATGCGCTGAATTCATGTATATTGATACAAATCACCACACACTTGGATTTACTTATAGGTGGCCAATCTAGAAGAACAAATTCATTTTCTCTACGATTTCATATCAAGAAGCTCTAATGACAAACAAATCAAATTATGTTGTAGTAATAAAAAAAAATATTTTAAGGCTAAATTTGTATATCATATTGTACAGATAACATTAAATTTTTTTCACATGCAATATTAATTACATGGCAATGTGACAATGTTTGTGATTGTATCTTTTTTTGGAATAAATTTAAGAAAATAATAAAAAAAATATCATATATTTCAATTTCAATAAAAATTGTTTGGGTTGGAAAATATTAACAAATATTTTAAATTAGAAATATATAAATCATCATTGAATATCATCAATCATAGTCAACATAAGGAATAATTAAACTCCCATCAAAAAGTATCAAAGCATACATGATAAAATCATCACCAAAATGTATGAACACTATGATGAACACTTATAAAATGTTAAGCATTTATAAAAATTAAATTGGAAAATTATCTCTTCTAAAATATTATATATGTATAAAATAAGCATCAAATTATTGAAAACCCTTTTCAATTTTTCTGTTGCTTCATATTGATTTTTAAAATGAGTTAATGTTAGTTACTTATAAAAAAAAATGTGCCTATGCATCTAAAAATAACCATTGAATTTATTTTTTTTTAGTTTTTCATGGAAAAACTTCTCTTTTCATGTAGAACGATATATGAGAGCCAACAATACATTAATGAATCCACTCACAAAAAGAATTTTTGACTAAATCTCAATGATTTATATCTATATTAATAGGGCAATAAATTGTATACACATGTTTATAAATGGTCAAACTCATTAAAAATATAATGAAATCATAAAATATATTAGCCACCATATTTTTCAAGTATTAAGTGGCATTTTTTTCCTAATATTTTTTCATCTGAATGGTATAATCCATGAGTTCTATATTATACTTATTGATTATGATACTCATTAATTTGCTTGCCATAATTAGAGTCTTCCAGATTCTCAAAAGTAATAACACTTGAAGGTGTGCATTCATGAATCCCTCTTGGTGACTCAGTTAGAATTGATGAATTTAAGAGTGTAAGCATCATTCAATTTATGTGGATTTAGATAGAGGTAGAATAAGAAAGAAAGATCCTTGCCACATAGGATTTCATTAGACAATGCTTGATTACATGCATACTTTTTCAACGGCTAAATTTATTTTGTGTGCATGGAAAATATTAGACTTTTAGTATTTTCAAATCAAATACTTCATTATTTTGTGTACAATATCATTGAGTTTTTTTAGGAATTCAAGGAAATTAATAAATCCAACATTGACTGAGAATGAAAAACAAATACGGGCACAGAAGAATTATAATATCCAAGATGGTCACTCACAATAAATATCAAAGTCCATGTCAAGTTTAAAATGAAAAATGAAAAATGAAAAACATCAAATTTGACACTTAGTATTATTTTAGGATTTACAGATATGTATGAACTTTGTGATTATGTTTTACTAGTAGTCATAATTATCAAAATAAAAAAATATCAAAATTAATATTTGATATTATAAAATAATGTGGAATATTTTTGTTACCAAGATATTTTTTTAAAAAAAATTATTGTCATGTTTGTTAAATAATAAAAATTGATGATGTAATTTTTGAAATAAAAAAAAATGTGACAAGATGATAATATTAAATATTATAATGATGAAGAGAAAAACATAATAGTTTTGAATTTTTGATGGAGAGAAGAGGTGACTAAGGTCTTAAACAATAAACTAGAGGTGTAACACGAAGAATAATATTATAGTGTCACATGAAATGCAACTATATTAAAATACATAGTTGGGCCCACAATGGCAATTGGAGAAGTGATGATTGAGAGGAGAGAGATATAAATTGTACTTAAATTATTAATTTAGGGCTTATTTGATAAACAAAAAAAAATAAATGCTAAAAAATTAATTCTGAAAAAATTAATTACTGAATTTGTATTGTAAAACTATTTGATAAGTTACTGATAATTGAATATTAAAGATAAATATATTGTATATGCTAAATACTAAAAATTTTGTATTTTATATATTTACTCATATTATCATTGTATTACATATTATCCAAAATAAATAAAATTTCCAATAATATTTTATTTTTCACTATAATTATTAATTATTATTAAAAAAAAATCACTAAAAACATATCCATAATTAAATCATAAAATTCAAAAAAAGACATAAATATGTTTATGAAATAAACAAAAATTAATGAGCAACTAGTTGATTTACTATTTCATCTCTTAAATTAATCATGCAAATTAGATCTGCTTTTGTATCTCTTCCTCCTACTTGTAGTAGATCTTCATGATTATTTTGAAGTATCCATGAATTTACACCATACTCATTTTCACCATGCTATAAGAAAGCTTTCGTAATACATAAATTTCGAATATATTTATGTATAGCCACGCAAGCAATAAAACTGTTTCTTTGTACTTGAAAAGGATAAGGTGTCATCCTCTTTAAGATTAGAAAATGTCTAAACACCAAAAGATCACTAAATAACATTCCTCAATCTGACATGTGCATAGTTGAATGTCTCTTCTTTTGTACGAGGGTGAACACCATTACAAAAATTAGGCAACAAATATCGTGCATTATGGTAAGATATCATAAACCCTCGAGTATGTGGATATGCAGCATCACAAAGATATTATATACTTACATAAAAAATTAATTTTCAAATTGATTATGAATTTTTTAATAATAGCCAAGAAGAGAATTATACTAACCTGGTGAAGGTATTATAAAATTATTTTCTGGATTACACAGTCTTTGATAATACTCTTGAGTCGTGTGCTACGCCTTTCCATCCAGCCCAAACAAATGTAAAAATCATATTAAAGTCACATATTGCTAGAATATTGTGATAACATTCCCCTCTTCCTTTTCCTCTATAAGTGACTTGTTTGTTAGATGGTATCACATCATTAATAAGCATCCTATCATATGCACCAATAGCACCCTATTAATTAGAATAAATATCAATATAACAATAATAATAACAACAACAAGAACAACAATAATAAATAAACTTGTATTTTTTTTTACCCTGGACACTTCTCTTAATCATTGATTGGGATGATTTTCTATAACTTCAGTAACCGGGGTAGGTAAAATCATCTCTCTTCCGAAGAGAAGTATTGCCTCTAGTACTTCATGAAAGTAATAATATATAGTTTGAGTTGAATAGTTGAATCTTCTTTTGATAACATGATTTCTCACGTTGTGATTTAATGTCATAAGGAACATCACTATTTTTTCTTCAACTTTGATGTAATGATTGTATTTCAACAATGTTGTATTTTTGAAATGCTCACAAATATGCAAAAATGCTTGCTTATTCATTCTTAAAATTTCTAGACAATGTGCTGGATTACCATTTAGAATTTCTTGCACATATGCAAAACTTTTCAGTGCTGAATCAGTATATGGTCTTCTTCCAAGTCACTTTTTTCTAATAATATTTTTGACTAGAATCAGTACTGTGATTTTCAATATATTTTTTTGCTTTTAAGTTAGTATATTCTGATAATATTCAACATTTGCAAATGTATCAATTAAAAATAATAAAAGTAAAAATAATTAAAAGCAAAACGAACCACAAAATATTAACTTGAAAATAAATTATGTCAATACAAACTAATTGGTTCCGCATGTGGCTCTCTCTTCTAGCTGTCCATCTCTATTTGCCCCTGATCCTCTCGTGCGGTGGGATAGCTGCTGGTAGCCACCCATTTTCTTGCAGCTTCTCATCCATCCAACATAGCTTTGTCGCCTTTGTTTGCTATCCGCATTTGGCTTGATGCTTTCTCGAGTGGATTACTTTTAATATCTCCCCTCTTTTTTACCAAAAGATTCATAATGACTGGTCAAAGCATCTTAGCATACAGCATCTCCGAGCTTAGCGACACCCCAACCATTCTTTCACGCTAAAGCAAGAGAATTAGGAGTTCACGGCTTAGCTTTGCACCTTGATTTAGAGCTAGGAAGCCAACCTAAATCCAATTAGCATCCAACATCCTTCAGCCTTAGTGGCAGTGCTTGTGCCATTTCTTATTGCTTGCTCCATTATTCCCTCACTGGCACATGCTCCAGGCTCCTGCTTTGCCTCTCACCCGAAGCAAAAGCGAGAATGTCGGCTTGAGTAACGTATTTTTCATCTATATCTAGGTCCATCTGATTGCCTCATAAAATATGACATAAAAGCAAAGAGATGACAAAGTATAAAAAGAACTCATAAAATATGACATAAATTGCATTTTCTTGAACCCCAAGTACCTAAAAGAAAACTAAAGTAATTCCATTCTTTTGCATCCATTCGAATCCAAGCAATTCTGACTATCTCTGGGTTTTGTGAAAACATCATCTACTGTTCTCTATATGCTTTGCTTTCACAAAAAATGCTAGAAACAGCAATGTACAATGAGTCATCCATAGGTAATGTTGTAATCTCATCCAACTTCTTATTATATTCTTCTATGTTAGGTCCATTTTATTGCTCCAATGTATTAAGAATAACTAGAAATTTTTCATCTATATCTCCTTCATTATTATGAAGGTCTTGGATTCGGTACCATAATAAAGACATTTCTTTTTATTATGAAGGTCTTGGTGAAGATTCAAGCCCTATATCCTTGTGTATATATGAATTCTCTACAGTTGGTTGAGTACTTGATGTAAGTTTGTCGGTACCATTTTTAGGCTACCCCTGTCTAGATGGACCCCATGATTTTTGCCCAGTAGCTGTAATGTAATCAAAGAGTAATCTCATTTCATCTGCATATTGAAGACTAGTATATCAAAATTGTTTTGCATCTAGAATTTCCTGTTAATCAAATCATTATAAATAATCAATAGTAGTTTAATTTATTTTTTCAAATATGAACTAAAGAAATGATCTATACATTGATATATTATTCCCACTCTTCTAAAGTCTAGTCAATTGTATTAGTTACTAGATTATAGCCATGACCAAACTTTCATATTAAATTTGATCATATAGTGTATTTAGGTTTTAAATAATTCCATTGGTTTTTTAATTCTTTTGAGTGAATTTAATATTTTTGTTCTCTTTAAAAGTTTTTGAAATTTTATCTCATGATTCTACATGTAAGCTACCCCCCCCCCCCCCCCCCCCCAAATGTTTTTCTAGTCAAGACATAAATTAAAAAAAAATTTAACTAGTGTTAGGTATTAAATTTAACAAGCTCTGGTAGTATCAAGAGAAGTCATTCCTACATAAGATAATTTAACTAATGCTATTTTAAATGTTTTATTTCTTCAAGTAAAAGAATATACAATAAATTTCTATTCTAAACATCTCAAAACAATGTAACAATGAAACTCACATTAATACATAACATGTATTATAAAACTCATTAAATGCATAACTAACATAAACAAAGTGACTAATTGTGTTGAAATACATGACATAATCAAGCAATAAGAAAATTATTGGTAATTCATATGAGATACAGGACATGATCAAACAACTTAGAATTTCATAACATCTATGTATCTAAACATATTTCAGTATACTTGAACTAAAAATTTAATTATTTTTACGTATCTAAACATAATTTTTCCTAAACTATAAGTAATTCATATTCCATTTGGCCTAATATAATTACATTAAGCGAAATGATAAACATAATAGAAGGTATTAATGTGTTGCATAATAGTTATGCTGAAGGCCTATACAAGTATTCGAGATTTAAACCATTCGTCATTCAAACCATTTGGGATGCAAACAAAATATAAAGAAGAATATCTAAAACCATTCAGGATTCAAATCATTTGGGATTCAAACAAAATAGAAAGAAGAATAACTAAAACCATCCGAGATTCAAATAAATTAAAATGAAGAATAACTAGGGGCATTCGAGATTTTAAACCATTCGGGATTCAAACTTTTCACGAATAACTAAAAGTATTTGGGATTCAAACCATTCGGGATTCAAATTATACACGATAAACTAAAAGAATTAATTGAAGTTTTCTAATTAAATATTTAAGAATCGAGTTCTTCGCGTAGAACTTCGAGAATAACTCAGAATCACGTATCATCCAGAGAAGAAAATGAAAACAAAATCCCATTATCCTAACCACTAAAAATCAAATGCCCAAAATAAAGAAGAATTCTCAAAAATCAACAACATAAAAATCATGGATGCTCATCGCCAAACTGAGTTGACTATACTCCAAAAACACATAATTCGTGCACGAGACAAAAAATTTTTGAGGAAACAATACCGAAAATGAAATAGAAATAAAAAAATTTAAGGACAAAATAGTAATTTTAAAAATTTTATTTTGTTAAGCATTTTCTGCATTCAACAATAAATAGGCTTCTATTTAATTATTATTTTTCATTTATAATTTTTATTTAAAGCTGCCTAAAATTTTTTATCAAATATATTTAAAAATTAAAACTATTGAAAATAAAAATTTTCAATTGTTTGAAAAAATTCAATGGCTTATAGACGGACCCTTATTTATTGTGATTTGAAATAAATGTGAAATTGTGAAATTAAATTATTCAAATTTCATTTCAAATATTATTTTTCGCTGGACATTACTTGAAACGTTGAACCCACATCGGCTAAGCGTAATAATAAAATTATTTTTGTTTTATAAAAGCATAGCGAAGGAGGTGGGCAAAGCATACCTTTCTCGGCCTTTTGGCTAAGATCAAGTGTAGTATCTGTTCTTATCAGTTTAATATCTGATACGTGGGCCATCGGCTCACTTGATATTAAATTTATTTTTTATGGGGAGGGCTTAAAACGTAGCTTGCTACTAAAGCCTTCAAGCGTCTCCTTTGAGTTGCACTACTTCAATGGCAGGCGTAACCCACCTAAACATTATTAAAGTTTTTTTTAGTGTTCACCTTAAACTACTTGTTCATCAAATATATTTAGTTAACACAGTAAATGTAATCTTAAAGTAATGTACAAACGTATTTTAAACTATTGATTTATGTTTTCTGATTTACTTAGATGGAAATTACTTTTATGTCTTTACACCCTGTCATGCCAAATGGAAATTTATTATACTTAAAAATGGACAGATTTTTTATTAATGTTTTAATTCCACAAATATATGCACACACATACACATATATATATATACATACATTTTTAAGTGTTTTTTTTAATATATGTTTTCATTTCAAACATTTATATTATAAATTTAATATATATATATATATATATATATATATATATATATTTTAAACTTATATATACACTTTAAATCTTATAAAACCTATAATTTGTAATAAAATAGTATATGTACATTATAATATATGTACACACACACACACACACACACGTTTTGAAAATATTTTAAAAATTAAAGGTTTTCAAAATGTCATTTTTATGCTTACCTGCACAGAGGGAATTTTGGGTTTTATATTTAAAGTAAATCAAAATATAAATAATAATGTAATTCAATTGGCAAATATGCAAATTATTAATGATATTTAGTTGTATTTGAATTATATTTTTTGCCCCTAAGGCATCTTTGTCCTCAGGGCTATTTTTTGTTGATGAGGGGTATTTTATTTTGCTTATTTTTTTTTTTTAGTTTTTTATTTGTTAATTTTTTTTTTATTTTTTGTTGATGTTAATATCATGTATCGAATGACTATTTCAAAGTTATTGTTAAAAGAATTCATTCCATTTTATAGTAATTGGAGGTGTCAAATGGGCCTGGAAAGGCCCACAGCAAGGTCTGGTTTAGTCGTGCTTGGCCTGGCACGGCACAGTCCAGACCCATGCCTCTTGCTGGGCCATGCCGCTACATGGCATGGTTCGTGCCTTGCTGGGCTGGCATGAACCGTGCCATATATTGGGCCAAGCATGGTGTGTGCCTGGCCCGGTGGCACAATCCACCAGCCCTGGTGGCACAATCCACCAGCCCTGGTGGATTGTGCCACTGGGGCCAGCAAGGCATAATTATCACATAATTAATATATATTACTAATAGTTTGTTTTGAATATTCTAATATGCAATATTAATATAAATACCACAATTATATATTACTAATCATATCATAATTATAACATTTAACATAATTATCACATAATTACAAATAAATTTTATTGTATAATTTATATACACTTGATGTAATTTTAACAACACTTCATTTATACAAATCACAAATACAAATGACATCACAATTTGAAATCTTATACACCACATAATCAAACATCACACAAAACAATATTAACATACATTATCAATATCAACATAATAATAACAAAGATGTACTACAACTTTGTTAACTATGTCAAAAAATGCTATACAAACATGTAAATTATTTGTGTCAACATACTAGGACATACTTAGATACATATATGATGTGTGTGTATGTACAATAATATATACACATTTATGTACACTATACCCTACATACAAATACACACACACACACACATTATATATATATACATATATATATATATACACCTGTACATATATATCTATATATAAACATGTACATATACATGTCTATCTAGATATACTATATATCAATATGTATACTTGCCTGCAATGATTGTGTATATGTATGTTTATAAACACTGGGTCGTATTGTATACTATATAGATGTGTACACACACACACGCACACACACACATCTACATGTACATATATTTCTATATATAAACATGTACGTATACATGTCTATCTAGATATACTTCATATCAATATATATACTTGCCTGCATTGACTGTGTATATGTATGTTTGTAAACACTGGGTTGTGTTGTATACTATATATATGTACACACACACACACACACATATATACATATATACATACCTATCTATGTATATAAAATTGTATATACATGAAATTATCCCCGAATCTCACAATATCAATAGCTGTAAAGGTAATAATGGACAAAAACTTCATTAAAACATGATGCTTAAATGAAATTATCACCGAATCTCACAATATCAATAGCTGTAAAGGTATTTCGAGAAATAATAACATGCTTCCTAATGGTGCTAACAATAGTTTTAATGATACTGGCGATGATTCTCATAATACCAGTAGCTATTATGGTGTTTTGAATATCACTAATGATGGCTTACAGTTGAATAATATTTCTCGCAGCACCAGTAGCTCTAATGGCATTTCGAGTAACAATATCATGTTCCTAAATGTTACAAATGATGGTTTGCATGATATTTCATTGTTGAATAATGTTTCTCACACTAATGGCATTTTGAGTAACAATAATATTTATTTGAATGATATAAACAATGGATTTCATGATATTCCTATGCCAAATGATGCCTATCACAATGGAAGTAATGGTAGGCTCTCTGTGGATGACTTCGAAGGTACGAATACTTCTGTTGTTGCAAAATCCTCTCATGAAAGAATTTCATATGAATAAAATGAGATCTGAGCTCTATTAAACAAATGTCTAGAGGCAAAAAATAAATCCAATGTCTCTAAGTTTAATAGGCATGATAACATAGTGCCTATCTTTGTTAACTACCAGAATAACAGGGACAAGGAGACCTCTTTTTACCCCATACCCTATGGAAAGACAAAGGCTCATTGGAGTAGCTTATTCTCTGGAAATATGGCCCTTGAAAAAACTACACAACTATCTTACCTTCCTTCTAAATTGCTGGGTAATGTTTATTTTGAAGAAAAGGATCTCCTCCAAGGAATAGAGCATTGGAAGAATTGTCTAGTAGGATACTTTGTGACTAGATACCCTTGACAACTTCTATTAAGGAGGCTTATGGAGGAACAATGAAAAATCAACCCTCAAGTCATTCAAAATCCAAGTGGCTAGATTTTTTTTAATTTCAAAAATTTGAAGAAATGGAGGGTATTCTTAATTCTGGCCCCTACTTGGTGTTTGGGCGACCATTGTATGTGAAGCCATTATGAGTTCACATTATGGTCTAAAAAAATGACAAAGATCCTATTATGGGTTAAACTTCCTAACTTTCTAATTCACCTTTAGAACTCATCGATTAGAGCAAAATGGTGAGCTATATTGGGCAGCCACTCCGCATGGACAATCTGACCTCAAACATCTCCAAAATAGCATGTGCAAGGATGCTTGTAGAAATGGATTTGAACGAGGAAATGCCTGTTGAAATTACTTAAAATTTTTCGGAAGGCTCGAAAATTTGCCAACCAAGGATCTATAAAAATCATTCTCCCTACTATAAATTCTCCTCTGTATTTGATCATCTAACAAATACTTGCCAAATAAAAATTGAAGCTGAGAATGCAGTAAATGAGGTGGTGATTCCTGCCAGCCCCATTGGATCAGTCTTAAATAAGGTTGAAGCTGGATCCCCTTTAGAAAAGGAAAGTGATCCTCCTCACCATCCTGAAGAGGAAATTGAAGGTTTCACAGTGGTCAAAATGAGAAAAAAAAAAAAAAAGAAGCAGCAGCCTCATCAAAGGTGGGTCCTTTCTTAAACCTACGAAACAAAGGAAGATTTAAAAATCCATCTTCTTAGGGTACTACTTCATATGGTCCATGATGGAAGGTTTTTAGGGTTTCTTAGGCTCTTAAAAACTAAGATACATGTGTTAATTTCTTTAATTTTATGTTGGACAAATGTTGATGTTTTGGAAGATGGGGTAGGGAGAGAGTTTGCGGCCTCTCCCAAGTATTTCTAAAGTTTTTTTTTTTGGGAGGGTGAGGGCACCCCTTCGTATGTTTTGCTTATGGATGGTAATATCTGATACTGGACTTATCCATAATGTGATCTATGCATACACAATGCTAGATGGAGGTAGAGATAAGTAGGTAGGGTTTTGTAATTTCCTCAATTGCAATACCTATAAATAGAATATGCATGGAAACTTACTGGTGTACCTGCTAGAGTTTCTACCCTTTTACTTGGTAGATTACATGTTGGCAAGCCACTATGCTGTGGTGGCCTCCCCCCTCAAACATTTGTGCACTAGATTTATATTTCTTATATTGTGCTGTATGAATATCTTAATTATAATATCCCAAGAAAGACATGAATTTATAAGGCATGAAGATGTATTTATAGTGCCTCATGTAATCTGCCCAGTTTCAAAAAGATACTCGAGCCCACTAAGACCTCCATGGAGACACATGGATTATTATGTGTTATGATTTGTTCTTAAATAAAAGGCACTACTCGATGGCTGTTAGTGAGGTTCTCTACCCTCTATCTCGCATACTGAAAGTAATAAAAGATATTTTTGAATGGTCAAATTTTAACCGTGTGCAAAAATGACCGATTTGTATGAACGCGTGGGTTTCTTATGATTTCTTTTCACGTTGGCACTGGAAATGGGGTTTCCTAGGGTTCTTGTCTGTAAGGGTGGTTGTAGGGGCATTGACTGTAATAATTATGTCTCATGTAGTCGGAGGTTTGATAGTAGTCAAAGATATGTATGTGTTGTTTGATAACAGTAGAATGGTGAGGTAAAAATATGTCCTTTGTCTTTAAGGGTGGTGTTAAGGGCAGTTTGTTATTTTGTTGTATAGACAGTCTGCACGGGTCTTTTATTATCAAAAGTTTGGTGTCTGTAAAACAAATGTACACGATGTTTGATAGCACCGGGATAGTGAGAGAAGAATCATGTAATCGTATTTCCTATCCATCATGAATGGGCACTGACAAAGAGATTTTGCCTACTAAATGTGTGTCTCCTTATCAAAAATTTATATCGAGACCGCACTACTCGAAGGCTTTTGGTGAGATAATAATCTCGCTAATTTGGCTACCAGGAATCAAAAAGCATATTCTCAAATGAAATATTTTTGAATGGCTATATGTTTGTATGCAAATAATGCCTTATATGTATGCATATATGTATGATTGCATGGAGATCCTCTAAAGAATCATCACACGCTAGCACTGGAAAGTATGAGGTATTATGGGTTACTTGTCAGTAACGGTGGTTTTAAGGGCATTGGTTGTAATGTAGCTCTGGTCTTTTGTAATTAACGAATGGATATATATATCTTATATGATGTATGATATTTTTGGGAGGGTGAGGAAATGATTATGTAAGAGTACTTCTTATCTAGCATAAACATGCAATAACAAAGGGAATTCGATTAATGCTTGCTATATGATGTGTTACTTGATATATAAAGGCCCAATGCTAATGCACCACAGCAAATTGGGAAAATCGAAAAAGGTTTCTTATGAAGATAGATCGTTGGAACGTAAGGGGTTTTAATTGTCCCATCAAGCAAAAAGAGATTCTTATACTTTCCAAGCCTATTCGATCGACATTTTCATAATCATAGAGGCCAAATTAAGCCGTGAAAAGTGGATTGACTAATAAAGATGAAGTTCATGAGGATTCTTCTTTTGTGGGAAAGTCAGATCACATAAATAAATACTCTCTTGCTCATCCTAGCATGTATATTCGCATGTATTGGACATAAAGAAGAAGATAACTTTTATGCTATCAATCATTTACTGCCTTCATTCTATTACCAGTAGAAGAATGTTCTGGGAGAACCTAATTGAGATAGGAAAGGTTGACTCCTTTCCAAGGGTTGTTATAAAAGATTTCAACTCCCCCCTTTCCGGGTTTGATAGGGTTGGAGGCAGAATTGTTATAAAATATGAGGGTCATGATGCTCTTAGATGTACTTCCTTGTTGAATCTAGAGAATCTGGCTTCCTTTGATAACTACTTCACTTAGATAAATGGCAAGGTCTCTAGCAAGCTAGCTAGGGCAATGATACATAATGAATAGTCAAATCGACAACTAGATAGTCATGCATGGTTCATATCTCCTGGAATCTTATTTCATCATTGTTTAATAATTAAGACTAATGATATTGCTGGAAAGGAGAGAATGAATCCTTTTAAATTTTATAACATGTGACTCTCACAAAAAGAGGTCACACCTACGTTACTAAATATTTGGAAGGAAAATATTACCAGATTCATGATGTACCAATTAATTAATAAACTAAAGTTGCTAAATGTGCCTTTAAAGAAATTAAATAAAAAGTATTTTAAGCACATTAATGCAAGAGTGACACTCACCAAAAATGCTCTTCATTCGGTTCAGAAGGATATCCTGAAGTGCCCTAATCTAGTTTTAAAAGAGGAGGGATCAGTCCTTAGAACCAAATTAAGGAAACTAGAAGAGTCAGTGCTATCTTTTCTTAGACAAAAGGCCAAGATTAATTATCTCAAACAAAGTAACAAATATATAAAGTTCTTCCATACTCTAACAAGCTTTAGGCTGCAAAAAAAATAAAATAAAATAATCACCATTGTTAAAGAGGATAGGGGATACATGATGTCTAAGGAGGATATTGAGAATGCCTTTGTCTCATACTACAAGATTCTGCTGGGTTCATCTAGCACTAGGACAGAAATTAATAAATGTATCATTAACAATGGCCTCAAACTCAATAAAGGAGACCATGAACTGCTCTCTCTATTATTCTCTTTGGAGGAAATAAAGAAAATAATTTTTACTATGTGTGATTCAAAATTACCTGGGCCAGATGGATTCATAGTAGAGTTCTACAAAGCATTGTGGAACCATATTGGAGGTGATATGATTAAAGATGTAAATAGCTTCTTCTACTCTAGAAGAATGCTAAGACAGATTAATCATGCATATATAGCTTAAATTCCCAAATTCTCTAATGCGTCTACAGTCAAAGACTACAGACCGATGTAGTACTATAACGTGATCTATAAAATAATAGTAAAACTTATTGCTTCATAGTTGAAAATAGTACTGGGTGACATAATTAATCAAGCTCAAGGTGCCTATAATAAAAGAGAGATTAATTTCAGACAACTTTCTCTTCTCACAATGTTTGATTAGGAGCTATGCAAGAAAAATGATCTCTTATAGATACTTTTTAGAATAAACATCCTAAAGACTTTCGATATTGTTGAATGGGGATTCCTATTAGAAGTCTTACTCGGCCTCGATTTTCCTAAATGCTTCATAGAGATTATCTATGAATATGTTAGCACTACCGCCTTCTCGATGGCGATTAAAGGACAACTCCATGAATTTTTCAGAGGCAAAAGGGGCCTTAGACAAGTAGACTCTTTATCTCTTTATCTCTTTGTCGTATGCATGGAGTATCTTTAGAGACAGCTGGTCATTGCAGCGTCTCTAGACTGGTTCTCATTTCATCCAAGAACGTCTCTAGACTAGTTCTCATTTCATCCAGGATGCGCTCCTCTCAAAATATCGCACTTAATGTACACAGATGATTTGATCATCTTCTCTAGTGATGACTTGCCTTCCACCAATTTAATATTGGACATTCTCAAAGTCTTCACTGTTGTCCCGGGTCTAAATGTGAACTCCAAATCAAATATATTATTTGGTGTACAAAAAAGAAATAAAAGATGAAATTATAAAAAATTTTGGATATGAATAAGGTATTATATCCTGTCTTTATTGGGGTTTCCCTCTCTTCAAATCAGTTAATCTCATCTTAATTCTCTATTTTATTGGCCAAAATTACCTTGGCTATTCATCAATGGGCCGAGAAATTTTTCTCAATTTCTGGAAGATTAGAGCTACTACACATGGTCGTACAAGGGATTGAAAGACTTTAGTTTTTCTTCTCCCTAATTACATCATTTATGCAATTAAAGGATCATGCAGAAGATTCCTATGGGGAGGCCAAAAATTGGTAGATATAAACCCTATGGGGAGGCCAAAATTTGATAGATATAAACCAAAGGTCTCTTAGGAGAATGTATGTTCGCCTACACCCCTTGAAGGCCTTGGTATTTTGAATATCTCCACATAGAATAAGGTGTTCTTCATTAAGACACTCTGGCAGATATATAGGAAGGAGGATTCACTTTGAATTAAGTTGGTCCACCATTTTTATCTCAACTCCCTGAGGATCTAGGATTATCTAACATCTAAAGAAGACTCCACCTTTTGCAAATCTCTAATCTCTATTATGGATATCTTGATTTTTAAAGCAGGCTCCAAATAACAAGCTGAATCAATGCTGAATATTTGGGGCGAAATAGCAGAATTATTTCAAATGCCTACAAATTTTTATTTGGAACCAACACTTAAAAAGATAAAGCTTGGACCAAAGTATAATGGATAAAGAACCGCATACCCAAGCATACTGTTAGCTTATGGATTACCAAATACGGAAGGCTCAATACAAATGGACTAAACATTCTTTACACTAAATATCAATTGTGAATTCTACAATCATGCATAATCTTTGAATCAAGTATTTTTTAAGTATTGTTATTCCAGGTACATCTTAAATGAGCTGAAAATTTGGACAAATTTTAAAAAAGACAAGCTCAATTCTTTTGGGTTTTAAAATCTTCAAAAGATTGTTTTCTGCTGAAACACCAAAAAATAACCTCCGAAAAGCATCATTTGCAGCAGCTGCATAACACATCTGGAGAGAGGAACAGAAGATTCTATGAAGAAAATCCCACAGCACAGAATTTTTAGCTAGGAAAATAAAAACTAAAATTTATATTGATTTTCACAAAGAACGTAATAGTTTGAAGCTTCCTTAGGTTGTACAAATCATTTTGATATAGAAAATTTCATTAATAATATATATACATAATGTGCTATATATAACCATGTATGTATCTACATATACTATATCTACTTGGATTGCATGTCTTGACTAATTAATTGAGTCGCATTAATGAGAACAATTAGATATAATATTAAAAGAAAATTCATGGCACCACCTTCATTGTAATTTACAAGATTTACTTTATTGTCTGAAATACCTTTATGTTATGCAGCATAATAAAAGAAATTAGTATGCTTTAATTTATTTTCAAAATAGACTAATTTAGTAATTTATTTAATATGTGAATAGATAAATATTACTATGCACAAATATGAAGTTTTAATAATGATTTGGAGGGTTACGCCTGCCTTTGAAGTGGTGCAACTCAAAGGAGACGCTCGAGGGCTTCAGTAGCAAGCTACCTGGTAAGCCCTCCCCAAGAAAAATAAATTTAATATCAAGTGAGCCGATGGCCCACGTATCAGATATTAAACTGATAAGAACAGATACTACACTTGATCTTAGCCAAAAGGCCGAGAAAGGTATGCTTTGTTTCTCTCCTTCGCTATGCTTTTATAGAACAAAAACATTTTTTTTCTTACGCTTAACCGATGTGGGTTCGACGTTTCAAGTTATGTCCGATGAAGAATAATATTTGAAAATGAAATTTGATTGAAATTTTAATTATTTAATTTCACATTTATTTCACAAATCACAATAAATAAATAAATAAATAAATAAATACACCATATCTCTCTCTTCATCACCACTTCTCCACTCCAATTGCCATTGTAAGCTTAACTATGTAATTTACTAAAGTTATTCTCCTTGTTACACTTATAGTATATTGTTTAAAACCTTAGTCACTTCTTCTCTCCATCAAAAATTCAAAACCATTGAGTTTTTCTCTTCATCATTATAATATTTAATATTATCATCTAGTCACTTTTTTTAAATTTCTAAAATTACATCATCAATTTTTATTTTTTATCAAAAATTACAACAATTTGAAAAAGAAATATCTTAGCAACAAAATTTTTCTACATTTTTTTAATATCAAATAATAATTTTAATATTTTAAATTTATATAATCATGACAACTAGCATCATTTATAATTAGTAATGGCATGCCGGTCTGGTTGTGCACGAAAAAATTGGGCTAGGCTGGCCCGAATCAGCCTGTTTGACATCTCTAATTCTACCCTGACTCGGACTAGCATTAATTAAGTCATGTCATGCCCGACATAGTACGACTACCTTACTAGGTTGTGCCCGACATTACTGCCTTACCGATTCATGCCCGACAAGTATGACCTATCTGACAGTTTTAAAGGAGGAGACATGCATAACTTGCTCTGATCAAATATGAGTCTATCAATGAGCTAGATGATCGTATAGCCAATCCTCTTAGTAGCAACCTTCTAATATCTCTCCTAAAGGGGAAAAAAAGTTATATCCAGGATCCAATCTCTCAAAAGTATTATTATATAAATATTTTTTCATTCTTTTACTACTTCTCCAGATAGTACTAGATTATTATATCTCATTTTAAGATATTATTTCATCAAGGATATCATTAGAAAATGTTGAAAGAGATAGATATCATGCACTCCAATTAGAACTAGGAACTTGTACCATGACCTATGTGAAGATATGTTGTTAGTTGGAGATATGTGTTCATTATAAAGATATGCCCACATGAGATGAGAAGGTAAATTATCTTATTGCAAGACTTGTTGCAAGGAAATTCACTTAGATGTTTGGTGTGGACTACTAGCACACTTTCTCTTAGTGGTAAAGATGACCTTCGTATGGATTTATATTTCATTAGTATTATCTCATAGATATAGAAGATACCAGCTAGACATGAATAATAATTTTCTTCATGGTAACCTTGAGGAAAAGACACATATAGAGCAGTCACATGAGTTTCAAATAGTATAATCAAACAAAATTTATAGGCGATAGAAGATACTATATGATTTGATATGTCACTAGAAGCCTAGCTTGTGATATTTTCACAGACAAACACATTATTTTATTTAGACATGTATGTTTAGATATTTTTTCTTCTTATATATGAGCCCTAAAAGTAGGATGATTTTTCTCAATCTGCACATGAATGATATTCTAGTTATGAGGGATGATGGGTTAGACATCACACAACTTAAGAAATATATTCAATCAAAGTTCTAAACGAAAGACCTCGTGAGACTTAGATACTTTCTTGATATAAAGGTTACTTACTCTAAGAGAAATAGTATCTTGTCAGAGAGGAGGTATTCACTTGATATTCTTATAAGGGATTGGAATTTTAGGTCGTGTTTTAGTAGATACTTCTATTGATCTAGTTACTGAATTTATTTTTGATATGACACATTTACTTAGTTTACTACTTATATAAAAATCATATAAAAGATAAAATTATCTATTTATACCCAATTAGATATAACATATGCAGTTAATTTAATTAGTTATTTCATATATTATTCTCAATAGATTTACCTAGATGCAGCTCCTTGCAAACTCAAGGTATGGAACAAAGTTTTTAGTGGTTTGGATTTCTTTTAGAAATCCTGGACACTTATAACTCGACGAATAATTAGATTTGAGTAGTGCACCAACTTGTACCAAGATGAGGTTTATGATTTATTTTTATACTTTTTATGAAACCAATCTTGTCTCTTAAAAAAATATGTGACACAATATTTTTAGATCTAATGCAGATATAGAGTTTATGGTAATAATTATTATTATTTGTGAGATACTTTAAATTTGACATCTACACAACAAGATTATGTACCCACTTTTTCTCCTACAACTATTTTTTATGAAATTCAGACAATGAAATATATAATCTCAAATTTAGTATTCTATCAATAAACAAAGCACATAGAGGTGAAATACTTTTTTTTATGAGAGAAAATCTATGATGAGATCATTACTATAATATATATTATGATATTAAAACAATCATCTAACATTTTCACAAAGGTCTTGAAGAGAGCTAAGATTATTTCTTTTTATTTTTAAATTTTGGTATTGTGAATTTAAACGTACTAACTTGACAATGAGTGTTAAACTTTATTATTGTACTATTTTGTTTTTTACTTTTTTTTATTGTTATTATTGATGGGAAAACCCAACAAGTGAGCCACCCTCATCCATTGGCCCATTATATAACTTATTGTGTGTTATTGCTTTATGTTTACTACTATACAAGCCAAAGATTTGAAAACCATTGGCACATATATATTACTATATTTGTGTGTGTGTGTGTTTATTATTAATTTATTTATTAATTTATTTAAAAATTTGAGTGTTCAATAAATAAAATAGAAAATTGTTTTCTTTTCCAAACATAAGTGTGGGGAGTACTAATATTTCCAATTGTTTCTCTTGCAAAGAAAACAAAAAAGAAATCATTATAAACTAGTTTGACATAATACAACCTCATCCTGAAGGTTTGCTAGACCATAAAAAAAATGTCAAAAAAATATCTTCTATCTTCTTATACACCATTTACAAAGCATTTAGTTCAGTACACTCAAGAAAGAAAGAAAAAAGTAAGAGAATGAGAGTAGGAGCAGTGCCGTTCCTTAGAGCATCTCCAACGGAATCGCTATTTATTCAATTTTAGTTATTTTAGCTATCCAAACATAAAAAACCTTCTCCAACTCACTCTTTATTTCACTCTATATTTTATAGTTTACTCAAATGTCTCAACAAATTTGGAGTGTTCTAAAAACTTGCTAGCTAAATTAGTGAATTTAATATTTAAATATATTTTGAGTAGTTATTTTGTTAATTGTAATTGGAGATGATCTTAGCTGGTTTTTCCATTCATTCTCCCAACAGTGTTGTTAGTTACAATCATCAGGTTTCTGCATCGCATCAATCAAACAGATATATGTGCCATCATCAGGAGTAATGCCATTGCTTATCATTTCTCTGAGGAGCTCCTCTGCCTGATCTCCTTCCCCATTCCGGCATAATCCCTGTACCAGAGCATTATAGGTGAGAAGCGTGGGATTAAACCCTACTGTCAACATCTCATCTCGAACTCTGAAAGCATCCTTCACATCTCCTCTCCTGCTATACCCACTAATCAAGGTGTTGTAACTAACATGGTCTGGTTTTATTCCCCTGCTTTTCATCTCTTCCAGAAGCCCACGAGCCTCTTCCACTCTCCCCACCTGGCAGTGCCCTTGCATCAGCGCATTATATGTAATCTCGTCAGGCATGACTTTCACTCTATCCATCTCCTTCATCACCATCAATGCCCGATCAATATTTCCATTTGCAGAGTGACCATCTATCAAAGTGTTGAACATGATCAGATCAGGCTGCACGCCACGACGATGGACCACTTTCTCAAACAAGCGATCAGCTTCCGTCATTCTATTTTGTTTACCCAAAACATAGATCAGGGATGTGTACGTCGTTCTCGTGGGTTGGATCCCCTTGCTCTCCATTCGATCATGATAATCAAAAGCTTTCCTTGCATTCCTGCACCTGCAATAACCATTAATCATAATGTTATGCGTTATGGAATCGGGAGCAATTCCCAGGCCTTCCATCTCACTCACCATCTCATCTGTCTTATCCATCTTGCCTTCCATGAACAACGCATGGATCAGAAGATTATAGGTCGACACTGTTGGGGCTGTTCCCTGCTTCATCATTTCATCTTTATATGAAAAAGCGGCGTCCAGTTTCCCTTTGCTAGAGTACCCGTCGATTAAGATATTATAAGTGACTGCATTTGGCGTCAGTCCAATGTCTTTCATTTTATCGAGCATGGCGGAAGCTTCCTCGAGTCTTTCTTCTTTACACAACCCGGTGATAATCGAACCATATGTGTATAAATCTGGTTTAATCCCTTCCCTTTCCATCTGTTCAACAATTAATAGAGCACCTTCCACTCTACCTCTGGAACTGTATCCATGAATTATCGTGTTGTAAGAAACAGCGTTAGGCCTAATCCCTAAACTACTCATCAACCAGAGAAAGTCTTTTGCCTTCTTCACTTTCCCTTCCTTGCACAGTACGTTAATCATTATGTTAAATGTGTGCAGGGTCGACTTGATCTTCAACCTAAACATCTCCGCATAAAGAATCCACGCGTTCTCTATCTGATGCAGCTTCACGAACATGCTCAGCAAACCATTACATGTCTCGGTCGTCGGAACCATATTCTTCTCGTTCATCATTTCAAAACACATCAATGCATCATCACTCCTCTTGAGTTCGCAGCAAGCTCGTATCAGCAAATCAAAAATCAGCTTACGTTTCACACATAATTCATCTAGCATGATGGCCAACTCATCGAAAATCTCCCTAATAGAAGCGACATCACTCGCAATGAATTGCTTCAGGAGCTGCAAGGTAGGTTCCAGTGATGATAATCTTGAAATTATTGCAATTGCCGTGCATTTGGTTTTGACATCCAGAACGTCAAATCCAACATGGGTTACAAATTGAAAAGCCGCATCAGGATCCTCCTGTAGATCAGCCAAATCCTTGGAAATAAGAGGCGGCGTTAAGCTTGATGCAAGGTGACCGACAAAACGCAGTTGGGGAGATTTGACAGGATAAGTCAAAAACTGTTGGATCGTAACAGCCCGTGGATTAGTGACAGCGGCAAGGGCAACTCGATGCCTGTTACTGTTGTTTCGTCCGAGAAGATGAATAAAGATTGCGGCTTTCAGCGTCTTATGATTGAGCATTTTCATTTACCACTCGGGGAATGACATGATACTCAGAAGTTGCCCCCTGAACCCTTTTACTGGTGGGCAGAGTTCCAACTTCCAAAATCCAAGCCCGAGAGCGAGAGCTAGGCTAGATTGACCGCTGTTGAACATAGATTGACCGTCTTACCATGAAATGCAACCACTCATTGGAAACACTCAGTTTATATAGAAGCACACACACACACACACACACACACACACTCACTCACACTCCCACACACACCCACACACCCACACACTCCCACACACCCACACACTCCCACACACACCCACACACTCCCACACACCCACACATACCCACACACTCCCACACACCCACACATACCCACACACACCCACAATCTCACATACGCTCTCACACCCCCACAATCTCACATACCCTCTCACACCCCCACACACACACTCACACACACACTCCTACACACACTCCCCAGACACATACACAGACGCTCACTCACACACACATACACCCCATACACGCACACACACAACACAACACACACACACACCACACAACACACACACACACACACTCACTCACTCACTCACACACTCACACATACACAACACACCCACTAATGGGCATGCATAAGTTGACATGGAGAAGAGTAGGAACACATGGTCGTTGATGTAAAGAGTAAGTGGGATAATGTGGAGATTAAGGAATATTTTTGAGAGGGAAGAACATAGAGTACTTATTATTAAAATAATGGGAACGAGATACATATAGGCATCCTTTTTCACTGTATCAGTCAATAATTATTGTAGTATAGTGTGATAACATAACTATAAAATCTCTATATATAATATATATCTTGTACATGAACATTTTTGAGAATAAAATTGAAGTATTGATTCTAAATATGGTACTAGGGAAAAAGATGATGAAAACTTATGATTCATAGATGAGATAGACTTTTGATCTGGAAGAACCTGTGAAATTTTACTTTCATGGAGTTTGTACCAAATGTACTAAATTAGCTTCTATGAATTCTAATGGTGATGAAGAGGTATTGTTGTTATAGTTACCTTCCAAGATATCTTCTCCTATTGGGTTAAAATCCTAAGGCCTTGATTACCCCAGGCCATCACTACTTTGTAATGGTTCGTATGCCATAATAGTAGCTGACACCTAAGTATTTTTGCTTGATTATCCTAGTCTATTTGTGTCAAGTGCAACATGTGACACATTGAGTTCTTGATAATATTTTCTATGGAAGTTGTTGATGTCTCCTTAACAATATTAATGAGCTATTTAAGAGAAAATAACTGACAAAAAGAGGATTGTATCATAATAAATTTGGCTTCGCCATCTATTTCCTATTTCCTCTTTATTTTCTCTAAAATTTCTAGATAAATCAGCACATTTACTTATTTATCCTCATATCATATTCACCTATACAATTAATTCAATTCATACTCTTTCTCAATATTTATTCCTAATCTTTCTTCTATTTTCTGTTATGCATTTTCACATGTTTCATGCGTATTTCATATTGAACCTTAGATTGGAGGTGAAACATTGATACCAATGAATAAAAATGTTATTACTATTTTTTCAATCTGAAAGTATTGTTTAATCCATGAATTAATTGGATTGAATCAAACGATGATGTATTTTCACAACTAATGGAGATGCATATTATGAAACGAGAAAAGCTTTTAAATATTCAAGGTAGTAAGAGGTGTCAAATAGGCCGTGCTGGTATGATATGATCCATTTTTGAGTGGCCCAGTTGGGCCACCATGTAGTGCCAAGCATGACACGACATGCAAGTCATGTTGTGCCCGGCATAGCAGGAATGATAGTATATCTGACCCAACCTGACATGACATGACCAACATGATTCTAGGTAGATTCGTGCCTAATGTGGTGGGTCATATCGGGTCATGTTGAATCATGCTAGTTTTGTGGGCAATACCACCACTACTACAAGCACCATCCACTAGTCAATATCATCACCACTGACATCACACACCACCATCATAGAAATTAGTTACCCAATTTTCTATGACCCATGACCCATTCCTAGTCTTGAGTCATGGTCACCATGCTGGTGAATAGTGTCAATGGGCTAAGCATGCGGATCGTGCCTAGCCTAACACAAGGCATTGCAGTCTCTAGCTTAGCATATCACGACTTGTGCCTTGGGTCAGCATGACCTAGGCATAGACATGGTTCTGAATCATGTTGTGTCGGGCCAGTTACAACTTAGTTGGGTTGTGCCTCATGTAGTGCTTGGATTGCCCAACCCACTTGAGACCTCTAAGAGGTAGTACAAAACTATTAAAAGAGTCTGGAGATGAATATAAAAAATGATATGCTAAAAATCAAAGGAGATGAGATGATTATTTATGCCCACAAGTCCAAAAATTAAGAACAATTTATGTTTACTCACTATTCATCAAAGTTGAAATGTATTGTTAAAGGTATTCTTTGATGAAAGTTATGAATTACAAGTTTTAATGTTAAAAAAAAAAGTCTTCACTAACAAATAAAGTAGTTGATCTCTTTCTAAATATTTTGGTGAGTTAACTGAGATTTTTCATATATTAAGTCATAAGGATAAGGTAGTTATGAAAGATCTTGATGGTATTGTAACATATTAGATATCCATTGAACGACAACATGTTCACATCTATCTTGATGGATTGGATAGAGAGTTTGAGCAAGTTTGGGAAGAGTTTCTATTCAAAGATCTAGTTCTCGATTTGGAAGAATATCATTCACAATTCAATGAGAGGCAATATATCATTCTAGTTTGAAAGTATAACTTAAAATTCTGGCACTTTAGTTATGTTAGTCCGACAAAGATTAACTCATAATTAGTAGAATCAATCCAATACTAGTGAATCAAAGACTATCCACATAATATTGATATATCAACCTTTAAATGCACTCAATACAATAAAATTGGTCATACAAAGAGTCAATATTTTTAACTTTTGGGGATATCCAAACTTATGGGATCATTTTCATAATTATGCTTTATAGAAGTATGATTCTAGAAAATTTCAATTGTAGCCATTACTAAAATAGAGGATAAATTTATTGATATAGCCTCATCATTGGTAGCCACTATATATTATGGTGGCAAATTTTTAAATAATTCTACATCTTTTAATAATAGTATATGGATAATTGATCCTGATGATGTACATCATGTAACTTTTGATTCTAGAGAAATCACAACCTAAGTCATTGGAGAAAGATTCTTAACCCATACTGATATTTTAAATTTCTTAAATCATTATTGTGACCTTAGCATATATTGTCTTTTTTTTTTGGCTTTAATTTTGTATTTTTAAGGACATCTAAACATGGTAGATGACTGGTTGTAGATTAAGCAAGGGAAACTATATTGCTTGAACTTATAGTTAAATGAGTCAAACATGTTACAATGAGCTTTTATAATAGATGAGTCTAAGAGGGAGAAAAAAAGTTTGAGATTTGGGTGCATCATCGACATTTAGGAATTATTTCATTTGGTTATTTAAAAAGAATGTTTCATAGTTTATTAACAAGGTGTGGTATTTCTGATTTGAATTATAATATTTATAAATTGGCTAAAAGTCATCATATTTTATTTTCAAAAACTTCGGAACCAAAAAGCTCTTCACCATCCATCCAGGGTCGGAAAGGATCTTTATTCATATCTAATGGTCTTACAACCATTGGAATGCTCAATGGATGGACATTATCCATATAAAATTGTTTCAACACCTTTGATCTATAAGCTAATTGATGAACAAAGATTCTATTCTCTAAGTGTTCAATTTGTAAACCAAGACAAAATTTTATTTTTCTAAGATTTTTCATCTTTAATTCTTTCGTTAAGTTGCATATTACTTCTGAAAACTCATTTGTAGTTCCAATAATATCTAGGTCATCAACATAAATTGCAATTATAATGAATTTGGATCCAGATCTCTTAATAAATACACATGAACAAAGAGGATCATTCTTATACCCTTTTCACAATAAATATTCACTAAGATGATTATACCACATGCTTAGATTGTTTCAACCAATATAGAGATCTATATAATTTTATCGAGTAAAGTTCTCGAGGACTTGAATTATGTGTTGTAGACAATTTTAATCCTTTTTGGATTTTCATATAAATATCACTAGCAAGTGGTCCATATAAATAAGCGGTAACTACATCCATTAAACACATACCAAGTTTTCATGTTTTGCCAGGCTAATTAAATATCGAAATGTAGTTGCATCCACTACATGGGAATACGTCTTTTCATAATCAATATCAGGTCTTTGAGAGAATCATTGTGTAACTAATCGTGTCTTATATTTAACAACTTTATTTGTCGCATCTCATTTTTACACAAATACTCATTTGTATCCTATAAGTTTGACACCATCGGGTATACGTATAATAGGACCAAAAACTTCATGTTTTGAAAGAGAATTCAAGTTTGCTTTAATTTCAACTTTCCATTTTAGCCAATAATCTCTCTATTTATATTTCTCGACAAACTTTGGCTCAATGTCCTTATTGTCATTAACAATGTTGAGTATCACATTATAGGAAAATATATCATTGACATCGATTTTATTTCGATTTCACCTTTGGTCAACTGTGACATAGTTTATTGAGATCTCTTGATTGTCACAAGTTTCAAGTACCTAATTTTTTTTTTTGGAATTACAACTGGAGACTCTTCTAGAACCATCAATTCATCAATTCATCAACTTGATCCTTTGATCCTTTTCTTTTTTGAGGATTGTTATCTTTAGAACCAATTATTCGAACACGTTTCACTAATGCTTTAGGTTTATTAGCAATATATTGTTTTACATTGACTTTAATTATAATTGGAACATTATCAGCTGGTATGTAAGATATAGCTACTCTCTTTGGATTAGTAAATATATCTGGCAATTGATTTACTAAAATTTTCAAATAAATAAACTTTTAAACTTCCGGTTCATATTCCTTTGTGTGAGGGTCAAGATGAGACAATGACAATTAATTCCAACTAATAACTTTTTCCAATTATTTATTTTCTTTCTTTAAAGTTGGAAAATCTGATTAATCAAAATAATAATCAGCAAAATGAACCATAAATAAATCTTTAGTTGATGGCTCTAAATATTTGATTATTGATGGAGATTCATATCTAATATATATTCTCAATCTTCTTTGGAGACCCATCTTAGTATGTTATGGTGGAGTAATCAGAACATATACTACACACCTAAAAATCTTTAGATGAGAAATATTTGGTTCTCGACCAAAAACTAATTGTAAAGGAGTGAACTCATGAAAATTTTTTGGTCTAAGACGAATCATTACTATTGCATGCAAAATAGCATGGCCCCAAGCAAAAGTTGAGAGCTTTGTCCTCATTTTTAATGGCCTTGCAATCAACTGAAGGTGTTTAATAAATGATTCTGCAAGACCATTTTGTGTATGAACATATGTTATAAGATGTTCAACAATTATTCCAATAGACATATCATAATAATTAAAAGCTTAGGAAGTAAATTTTTTAGCATTGTCAAGATGAATTGACTTAATAAAATAATAATTATTTGAACAAGCAATCTAGCAAATGCTTGATTACGTGTTGATAATAAATATAAATGTGACCATCTCGTTGATACATTAATTAGAATTATAAAATATCGAAATGGTCCACATGTTGGATGAATAGGCCCACACACATCACCTTGTATACATTGTAAAAATGTAATGGGTTCTGTCCTTATTTTTGTTGGTCATAACCTTATAATTAATTTTCCTTGAGAACAAGTAGTACATGAAAATTCATTGGACAAAAAAATCTTTTGATTTTTCAGTGAATGTCCACTTGAATTTTTAAGGATTCTATGCATCATTATAGACAAAGATGTCCCAATCCGTCATGCCAAATAATACAATTATTTTAATCAGTAAACTTCTAGTTTACTATAACATGTGTCTCAATTGTGCTTATGTTTGTGAAGTACAAACCATAGGAAAAAATAGATAATTTTTTCATTGTATTTTTCTTACCCAAGACAACATAGGTAATATATAAATACTTAGTGTTGTATTTATTCGTAGTCTCAATAATATATCTATTTCGTCGAATATCTTTAAAACTCCATAAATTTTTTAAAGATTTTGTAGAATATAATGCATCATCAATATGAATTTTTGTTCATCTGGGTAACAATATATTATCTCTTCCGGAGCTCTTAATCAATTTTGCACTACCCGATATTGTATTTACATCTAATCCTTGTATTATTAAAAAGAAAAAGAATTTTTTATCCTTAAGTATAGCATGCGTTGATGTACTATCTATGAGACATATATCATTGTCACCAATTGAGGATCCCACCAGATATATTTCCATATTCTTCAATATATCTCTTAAAAATCTAATAGAGCTTCATGCTGATAACGTATTATGAAATAGAAGAACAAGAGAGTGAGAGATATAGGAGAAACATGAAAGAGATTTTTTATTCCTTCAAGTATATTGTGACTCATACAAATGCTCCCTATTTATAGGGTTTAATACATGAATACATATTAAATGTACTAATAAATACATATTAATCCATGCTAATTAATAGGCTTTAATCAATGAATAATAAGAGTCACAAAAACATCACTGGTCAAGAGATTAATGGAGAGTTTATGGGCATCCATAATATTGTTCATAATAGAATAAAACATATAAGACTATTTAATTTTATGATTATATATTCTGATATTTAGGGCCCATTTAAAATTTTAATTTTGAGTTGATCATATTGATTTTTCACTTCTAATGATGATTGTACCATAATGATCTGGTTATGCTTGATGAAGACAAAAGATAAAGTGAACTTGTTACATTAATTATATAAATATTGGAATTTAGTACAATGACATCATTTATTAGATTATATGTCCTAATACACCCCAACAAAATGGAGTTGATGAATTGCAAAATTAATACTTATTAGAGATTATTTATGCTTCATTGATAACGGGAAAAATGCTAATATATTATTGTGGATAAGAAATTAAATATTTTGCAAACATGATCAATCACGTACCCTCCATCTTAATTGAATTACAAATACCTCTCCAAAGTCCCAAGTTATAACTAATGCCATAGTTGTTCCAACTATCTCAAACTTGCCTCCTCATGTTTTTGGTTGCATAGTATTTGTTCATCTATACAAACACCAACTCAACAAATTAAATTTCCATGCATTTTGAAGTGCATTCATTAATTATATGCATTGCACCAAAAAAACATTGGTGTTATCATCTTCCTAACTCAATGATTGTTTATTTCAATGAATGTGGTGTTTCATGAAAATTCAATACATTTTTTATTTGAGTCTGAATTCAAAGGGGGAATATCATTGGGGAATTCATATTCTCAATTATGATTATTACATCTATGAGGATGATGAACCTAGTGAACCAAAAAGCAAATAAACTAGATATGAATGATACAATGTTTGATGACCACTTGAAGCTATAAAAGTGATAGAATAAGGAGGAAATAATACAAATGAAATACCACCAACAAATGAACAATTTGAGTCTAAAGATGTCTTTATTGAAATACCAAAATAATTATTTTAGGTTGAGGATTTTCTTAATTTGGAACTTGGGTTGTTCATGAAATGTCTGCCACAATATTAAAATAGAGGCATTCCTAATCCCATAAAAGAATATTTGCTGTCTACCAAAGTCAAGTATCTAATATTCATATATATATATATATATATATATATAGATATCCAATCATCATTTGTCTAAATCAAAAAAGCCATTTATAATTTAATTATCTATTGTATATATTTCTAATAGTATTATTAAAGAAGTCTCAGGTAATCCAAGGTGAAAAGTAGTCATGAATGAAGAAATGAAATCATTGGAGAAAAATAAAATATGGGAATTCATAGAATGTCCACTAGGAAAGAAGCTAGTTAGGTGTCTTTGGATCTATACTATGAAATACAAGGTAGATGATATTATTGAATGCTTAAAAGTAAGACATAGCAAAGAGATATTTTAACCATTAGCTAAAATCAACACAATCTAAGTTTTATCACCATGACAATCTAATGTAAAAAATATCTTTCTACATGATGAAATTATCTAAGAAAAGTATATATGGATTTTCCACCAATATACATAATGTTATATAAGTATTATCATAATATGTACCTATTAAATGAGTCATTGTAAGGAATGAAATAATCTCTAAGAGCTTTAGAAGATTCATAAGACCATTTAGCTATCATCAAAGTAACTTGGATCACACTTTGTTTTTGAAAGGGCATGATGGTAAGATTATGTCACTCATCAAATATGTGAATGACATGCTAGCTATATGAAATGATCCTTACAAAAGAAAAGCTCTGCGAAATTATCTGTCTAAAGAATTGAAAATGAAAGATATAGATCGTATGATATACTTTCTTGGGATTGAAGTTTCTCGATTAGGTATTAGAATTTTTGTATCACAAACAAGTTATGTCTTAGATCTTTTACAAGAGACTAGAATGTCAGGATATAAACATGGTGATACATCGATAGAAGGTCTAAAATAATGTATCGAGTTTAATCAAATACCAAATAAGGAAAGATACCAAAAACTTGTAAGGAGATAATATACTTAGCTCATACAAAGCCATATCTTATTTATGCAAAGGATAAAATAAGTCAATACATGCATAATCTAGGAGAGCAACATATGAATCAACTCATGTGCATTTTGAGATATATAAACAATGATCTTAGAAAAATAATTTTGTTTACAAAAAATATTGATCATCAGTGTGTAGAAGTAAATACTAATGTTGATTAGGTTGATATAGTGAATGATAGAGGATCTACTTCTTATTACTTTGCCTTTGTAGGTGATAACCTTATGAAAAGGAAAAAAAAGAAACAAAACATCATCATATGTTCAAGTGCAAAATATATGGGTATGGCTCTTTGACTATGTGAGACATTATGACTATGACTCATTTAAAAGAGTTTGGCTATCTATCTATGTAACCAATCTAATCATTTTGTGATAATAAAATAATATGCAATATTACTCATAATATGATAAAAAATGATTGTATAAAACATGTCGAGAAGGACAAATTTTTTATCAAAAAGGGTTGATGATAGGATTATGAAATTGCCTAAGATTAAATCAGAAGATCAATTGGTTGACATCTTCACCAAAGCAGTCTCATATCTGATGTTCTTATTAATTTATACAAGTTAGGTATATGTGAGATCTATGTAACATTTTATTTTTGATGGAGAGTAATTAAATATTAAGATTAGGATACCCACAACCATCTTTCTCACTATAGTGGTCAATATTATAGTTATATAGTTCTCAATTTTACTCTTTAGCTTTTTCAAGTAGTTATTCATTTCCCCTTCTCAACCTCATAAATTTTAATTATGTCATCCTTAATCATATTATGGAGATCATCATAAACAAATATTAAGGGCTACTAGCAAAATTTTAAAGATTACATGAACAACAATTAAAATAGTATACTCATGTAATACAATAGAATGAGCAAGTTCTTTCTTAAAATATGTAGATCAAATCTATAATCATCAATTTGCACTTTTTCTTAATCTTTTTTTCTCAATTACTAATAAATATTTATTAATCTCAATTTTTTTTTTCATTTGATGCATTAATCTATATATGACTATAAATATTTGGTCTCCTTCTTACTATCAGCCTTGAGATTCGATTTGGAATGCTTACAAATAGCTAACTTTTGTTCATCTATTATGACTTTTTCAAAATCATTCTAAATATTTAATATTAATTTTCTTTTTCTAGAAGTCATTGTTCTATTAATTAGTAGTTGGAACACTAATTGTAGCTAAATTAGAATCGATACTTTATATGATACAATTTTCCACTACTTATGATATCATTTTATTGAGTACTTATAATATTCTAAAATAATTTGAAAAAAATGCATCTACAATAAAATTTCATCATTTATGTCTAACCATCCAAATCTTAACCCATATGTGATGTTGCAACTCTTAGTAAAAATCACAAATAAAAAAAGAGATTGAAAATGAAAGAACCTAAAATTTACAAAAATATTTGCAAACCAAAGAAATGAATGCATTCAATTACAAAAAAAAAAGCAAGCTTAGATATTTTTATTTCAATCAAAAGACAAGTAAAAAATTATAACTAATATGTTATATTTAACTTACTGAATGACAACTATTTTCAATGAAAAGGCAAGAAAAAAAAATATAATTATAACAAATTGTTATATTTAATCATAATGCTACATTTGAATTGCGCATTAAAAATATATAAAGATAACAAATGACTTAGTATCCACAAAGGTAGAGTCATACACATGAAAAGTCAATTGAAGGGCTTTCCATCCACTAATCAATAATAAATAAAGGAGTTGAAAGATGGTGAGACGAATGAGTCAATAAAGGAACTTAAAAATTATCTATCAAACAATAAAAATTCAATCAAATATTTAATTAAACATACCTTCCTATTCCGATCAAAGATGTTCAAGAAGGGGGAAAATATAATAGAAAACCAATAAAAATGAAGAAAGTTATTTCCAGACAACTACATATATTTTCAACTAAAAAACCCAAGAATAATGATACAGTTCCCCCTAGTTACTAGAAAAACTCATACATCAATAACTAAGTTCTAGGAATCGAGAAGGATATCCGTGTTAGAAACTAGTACTTCCCCTAAAAGTACCCTCCCATATATATATCCAAAAGAAAACTAGTAATAGAAACAACATATCTGATCATGAATAAAATGAGCAAGAGACTTGAGATCCCAAATTTTTCTTACTTGGAAAGAAGGAATGTACTGAAAAATAACAAAAAAAAAATGATTTAGGTGGTTAGTTTTTAATAGAAACCCTAAAGTGAAGAAAAAATAGGGCTACATAAACTTTATCATAAAATGAGGTTTGGGAGCAGAAGGCCAAAACTTTTAACAAGGGGAAGATATATACAAAGGATACTTTGGTTATTTTCATATAGTTTGAGGATAAAAAAATAATTTGACATCTAAGCGGGGTAAGTTTTTTAACCCCATTCCATTCCCATCCAAACCCATTTAATGCATTCCCATATGGTCATACCCATCCGATTAGGGGATGGTCAAGGTTGGTAACTTGTTTAACCTAAAAAATTATTCCTAATTCCCTCATCAGATTCCTCATCAACTCTCACATTGGCACTAGATGCTACCAATCTTGTTGCACCCTTGCAGCATACCCTAGATAGTGCCTCATGCAATCTATGCAACATAATCACTATCTTGCATGCCTATTTTATCATGTGAAGGAAATACTTGCATGCTTTCCCTCTTACATGCTCGATCCCTAATGTGCATGTACTACACCAAAGCCTGATCCAGAGTTGCTCAATGCCCAAATATCAATGACTAGATCTTGTTTTTGTGGAAATTTATAGGTGTCACATAATATATATTCAAAATAGCATGTGGTTGCACACTATTATGATTTTCTATAATTTTTTTTTTGTGATTTTTTGCAACACCAATATGTAGTTTTTTGTTTTTTCTATATTTCTTATTATTTCGATAGAATAATATTAAATATCATTCGAGAAAGAAAAAGTCCTACTTTTGGGGGTTAAAAGATCATAGATCAATCCTAGCAAATAAAAAACAACAAATTTGCATTGTTGGTGGATAAAAAAAATCAATGGATAGGTCACATATGCATTATGAGATCTAAATATTTTAAAATTACTAGGAGGGATAAATCTTTGTAACAATATTATTGATCTTTCTCCATATACAAATTATTAATAATGGAGGTGGAAGTGTGACAATGCTCACATCTTTAGTCGGATGTTAAAGTTTATGTATTGATTAATCAAGGTCCTTATGACCAACATAATAACTATAAGAGAGATATGACATATAGCAAAAGCATTTACTCAATCTCAATGATAAGTCATGTTTGTATGAAAGGAATCCCGAGCTTGCAATAGTCAAGGGAGAGTCTCAAGGAGCATCACATGGCCTTAAAGATCTTGAGTAATAATTTTGATGATTTTATGTCTTATGCTAACTCTAAATGGAAGTTATACAATTAGATGATATAGATAATAGTGATTTGCTACTTGGATAGCCTTGGAGAAAAGCATATGCTTGCTCTTTCATATATTTTGGTTGGGATGTAAATCCCTTTGTTATCTAAGGTATTTCGACATACTAATTAATTTATGCACCATGAAAATGTTTGAGGTATAGTTGAGGATGGATAGAAATTGATTATGTTTGTTGGTAACAGAGGAAGACAAGCTAATGCTTAAGAAGAAGGTGTTGGTCATGGTCATGGTCATGACTCATACATGTGCCACAATTATGGTAGGTTTGGAAACTTAAGGTGGCAATGTAGGAGCTTGCAGTGGGAATGGAGGAATCCTATACCATGAAATGTAGCTCTTGAGACATAAAAGCATGAGACTCAATGAGATGACCATAGCCATGAATGATAAATAGTTTAGATGTCTGATGTTGACTATATGAGATTTTCCTAGATGCAAATTGCTGAATTAACTTAGACTTATAACTAAGATGGTTGCATGCCTTGGCCACTATAGTTAATGAATGATAAAACCCTAGGTTTCCTCCAATATGAATACATCATCAAGTATATTATATTATTTTATTGAGATATTGAGATACTTGTAGGACTAATCTCTAGTTTTGAATATAGTGGTTTAAGAATATGATTTTGTTAGATTAAGTTCATATCTAGTTCTGGATTAAATTTTATATAATTTGGGTAGTTTGTACAATTTATTATCTATCAACAAGTTGGTTGATGATTTGCATTGTACAATGATATTATCTTTTCATGGTTGTGCATTTTAGGATTCTTTGATGAGGAAGATTATTAGTAGAGTAAGTCTTATCAATGTTTCCTATGTTGCTCTCTCATAATCATTATTAGATGTTCACTACCATCTAAAACATCTTTCAATTAGTAACTCTTGTCAAAGTTTTGTCCTAATTCAGGTTTTTTTCTCATTTTTATTATTCATCATATGATTTGGATAAAAGTAGTGTGTTTCTTATGCTACTAAAATTTAATAAAGAGAAAAGAACTATTCTACCCTAATTAGTATATTATTATGTGTAGGGCATTACCTCATGTCATTTATTTCTGGTTATAAATATTATATTATATTTATTGATGATTACTCTTGAGTATCTTATATGTACCTTATACATACTCATTTTAGGCTATATATTATATTCAGAGATTAAGACATATCTTCAAACTTCAGTTCAAATCAACTGAAGTGATGGTGGAGGAGAGCATACTTCATCATAGATGAAAAATTTTATAAAGTAAAAAAGAATTTTTTATCAGCTAGCAATCTTATCAACCAAAATTTCATTTTCAATGCTATGATGGTAGGTTCCCATGATACTACTCTAGTCCAAGGTAGTATTATTTTCATTGCCACTATGAATATTTGGTTGCTTATGCTATGTTTATGATATGTGACTATGGATGACAAGGTAGGATGCACAAGTATTGAAGCACATGTTTATAAGATACTCAAGAATACTAGGTTCTTTCAAGCAGTGACTACAAACCAGAAAAAATTTTTCTTTTGAGTCACTAACACCATCTAAGACTTTTGTGATACTTGTAAGTGATCTTCTTATTAATCTTCGCAAGACTTTTTGTTCATGTCATGATCATCATCCATTTACTCTCTCTCTTATGAGGGACTTTTTTCTTTTTTTCAAATCTTACGTGCAACTATTGGTATAAGTGAGATTATGAGAATAATAATTAAGACTTCACAACATCCAGGATGGAAGGGTAGTAATTAAGAAAAAATGATGATTTTTGAGGCTAATGGGATATAAGATATAGTGCAATTTTCTGAAATTAAGAAAGTCATTGGTTATAACTTGGTGTAAATGATTAAGGTATACATATATGGTTCTCTTGCCCAACAAAAAGCAAGACTTGTTGCGAAAGGGCTATGCTCAAACTTATTAAGTTGATAATTTTGATATCTTCTCTTTGCTAGCTAAAATAACTTTTATTGACTTTCTTCTTTTTTTTGACATCTTTACAGTGTCCATTATATTAGTTGGATATAAAAAAATAATTTTCTTGTTAATGATCTTGTAGATATGTTTCTTAAAGGAGAAATAGGAGAACAAACTTATGAGTTTATTATATGGTATTAAATGGTCTCCTCAAATTTGGTTTGGATGGTTCACTACTATGACATGGAACTTTGGGTTACGATAGTTTGTAAATGACAACATAGTATTCTGTAGGCATTTACTACTAGGTTGTATTCTACTTATCATAGAGGATGATCTAGAAGGAACCCTAAGGGGATCCTTAGGATATTAGTTTTAGACTAAGTACCTTTGATGATTGTGCTACATTATGAGCATAGGGGCGACAAGTAGCATGAAAGAGATCTTGATCTAGTAGAGAAAATATGTGTGATTTGTTGGAAAAAATCAAAATGTTGAATGCCAAGGAAGCATAGTCTTCTATGGATCTAGAAGCGAAGTTAATTCACGAGGAAGATGAGGTATACAAGCTCCAAGATTAGACACCCCACCCCCAATTAGTACAATTAGTTAATCTAGAAGTGAAGTCGGTCCATGAGAAAGTAATGAATTCATTACTTTCAAAAGTACTAAGAAGAGACATAATTATTATAGGTACAAAGACATAAAAAATACAAAAAAAAAAAAACAAAAAAAGAGATAATTAAATTATCATCACGTACTTTGCTATAACATTAATTATAGCAGTAAAAAATACAGATAAAAAAATGATTATTTGTGACTATTTTTATATTCATGATTTGATCACCTAAGAGTCGACAATACGAATACGAACTACAAAATTTAAAAATCATACAAACTTGAAGTTGAAGATGACTTCATAGCCAATCTACAAAAATGTTTGTCATACTTCACTCTACAATACAATAACTACATGTGGTTGGACTTTGTATAACCACAATGAGCACTTTGTATAACCACTGTGAGCACCTTGTAATATAACTACTATGAGCACTTTGTATAATCACGATGGGCACGGATGCAATGATCTATAAAAATGGATGTATGTAACTGCTTACACTTTTTGAGTATATTGGAAAATTTAGTGGATATTTTTATAAATATTGGTTGAAAATTAAGCATTCTAAAATTCACAAAAATGCTCAAATAAAATTATAAAATTAGGTTATAGAAAAAAAAATTTAATAACAGATTCAACATTTTAGACAATAAATAACATATATTATTCTTTCGTACCAAAACAAAGATGAAGTGTCTCATCATAGAAAACGTGTCATTTCAAAAATTTGAATAATAGCAAATTCATACTCACACACCATATTTTTAAATGAGATCTATTTGCTACAAGTTATTAAATTTTTTTGAGGGTTAATCTTATTTTTTCAAAAAATAATAGGGCAGATAATTATTCTTCGAACTTGTGTACACAAGAATCATATGGTTATGATTGTAGAAAATTGAGTCCTTTTGAATTATATACATGCTTAAAGAAAGTTCATGAATGTTTAAAAGGTTGAACAATCTTGCCCAATTACAAATCAGACTGCCATACTATTGGTTTCTTGAGCAAAAGAGTATTAAGATTATAATATCGTGTATTTTGTTTCATGACTGCATGATTACTTTACTTTTTTTTTTCTGTGCGAATGAATTCTTATGAACTAATTTGATTCAGCATATTAATATGTATATTTATTATTGATATAAAGAGGATTATAAACTTTGCCAATTTTTATGTATATGTCCAAAAAAAGTGGATATAAGATTTATCAAAATTTTGAACGAAATGATCCTTTATATTATTTTAAAAAAAAATAGTATTGAATTTCATTGTTAAATTATTGATTTTTATATCAGAAATCAATTATATATCACAAAATATTTTTTGATATTTTCAAAATATCATCCAATTTTATTTATTATTATCAATTATTTTTAAAATATATCTACTAATGTCATTAAAAATTTCCAAAAAAAAAAAATCCCCCTTACATTTATTAAAAAAAATATTATATATTTCTTGGAAAAAAAATTATTGATTTTTAGATGAGAAATCATCAATATACTCATATACATACCACTTAAAATATTTTTTTTGTTATTATCAAAATATCATCAAATTTCAATTATTATTATCAATTATTTTTAAAATATATAATTTAAAGCCAGTCCAAGGGATAATATGGGGCAAATTTCTTAAAAAAATATTTAATAATATTAAAAAAAAAGTATTGGTCAACAATATCAAATAAAATTTTAATAATATTAAAAAATTCAGCTCAACATTAAATAATTACTTGGCAATAAATATTATTAAATAATAACTCTAAAAACAAAGTAACATCAACTGATATTTTAACAAGAATGTACCATATTCATTAAAATTTAACAACAATTAAAGACATTTGATAATATAACATTATTCCCAACACAAAAAAAAAAAAAAAAAGATATGAAACAATTATTAGAAAATATTTTTAACATTACAAAATAATAATAATATAGCATAATATATGATATAATTATTAGTTCAGCTTGGAGGAGGAGCAGCGCAGGGAGGAACGAGAAGAAGCAAGGAGATGGGCGGCTGGATGGATGCTCATCTTCACGGGCCATGGCAACTGTTAAAAATCTCTCCCCGCATGGCATCGATGGGCCTGTGGTCAAGAGTGTAATGCTCTGGGCCTTGGTACACGCCCGTCCGGTCGAGGAGATCCAGGCCTTTCTGCCGTCCGTGTCGGGAGCTGTATAGGTTCAGGTACTCGTAATCCTGCTTCCAGTTTCAGTTCCGCACAACGTTAGCTCAATAGAATCAGGCGTGCTCATCAGGCACAAGCTAAGAACCAAAAAAAAATTCTCCACCACCAGCATGATACCATGGTGATTTAAAATAAATACCCTAACCCTAGGTTACGAGTTCGATCCCCATGTACGACGCCAACTGCACCCTACAGTGGTGATTGCCACACCATCTATCAAGCTATGGCGCAAGGTTTGATCCCCCCTCTCTCTCCTCTCTCCCTCCCTCCCCCCCCCCCCCTCTCTATTTATATTTACTTCTCTCTCTCTCTCTCTTCCCCTCTCCCTCTCTATATATATTTACTTCTCTCTCTCTCTCTCTCTCTTCCCCTCTCCCTCTCTCCCCCTTTGTCTCTCTCTCATCTCACATATATATATATATGTGTGTGTGTGTGTGTGCAAGAATTTTCGAAGAAATGATAAAACCTGCAAGAATTTTCGAAGAAATGATAAAACCTGCATGCCGGAAAGAATGCGCTCTAGTCTAACGGAGGCGATGGGCTGACGTAAGGAAGAGAACACTTGTCCTGGGTAGAACAAAACTCCATCGCCAGGAGGAAGTCCCCGTCTGAACAGCACCTGTTCCATCCATGAGCACGACGAGACGTCTCTCAGTTTCACGATACCGTCGCCGAGAACAAAAACTAAAGCATCAAGACAAAAAAAAAAAAAAACAAGACAAGAAAAGAACAAAAGCTGTAAGCAGCGATCACCTCCGCACTGGAAGCTGTCGCCTTCTCGTAGCAATTGGAACCCCAGTACAAGAATCCCGTCCCGCCTTCTTTCCACACGCGCCACATCACGGCACGGTGCTGGGTTCCTCGCATTCCGAGATGCCAATTGGGGTGAGGATCAGAGGGACCCATGCACACATACGTCCACCATTCCTGTGAATTTGGCAAGCCCAATTGTCCCATCAACCACACACACAGCTGCGTCCTTACAAAATGTAGTGATGTGTTGCTGTTCATGTTGAACTCATATTATCTCTATTGGACTGTATATTAGACTGACAGAAAAATTGGGAAGCACGTGCAGCAGCATCTCTGGGGGGGGGGTCAATCTGGTGATCTCAGGGTGAGAACATTCATGCATGTGTCAAATCCCAAGTCTCTTCATAAACATGAGCAACACAGATATCAAGAAAGTGAGCTTCAATCCTAGAGATAGTTGCTTGTATACCAAACCAGATTTAAAATTAGTTGGATTGTTCTGAGAGCAGCTCCAATGGGATATGTCAAAAAAAGGGGTGCCAAATATTATTTTGTAGTATTTTGGCATCCCTAAACAGATATTTTTGCTCCAATAATAGGTGCTAAAAAAAGGTGTTATTTTAATAATTATAATTAAAGTTTTTTTTTTCAACCTATGAGAGAGATCCTTTGAGATGCACAGTAGCCATAACTACTATTTTGCATCCTCTATTCTCTCTCCAAGATTGCCAAGTGTGGCACCCCAAGATTTTGGATGGCATTTTGTCACCTCTTATAATCACTCTATTGGAGTAAGATTTTTTATTGTTTGGGTGCCATTTTAACAATTACGGAGATGACACCCCTTATAGCAAATCTTATTAGAATTGCTCTAATGGAGTTGGTATAAGAGGTGACAAAATGTTATCCAAGATCTTTGGGTATCATATTTGACAACATTGGAGAAAGAAAAGAGAGGATCAAAATAATAGTTATGGCTATTTAAAATCTCAAAGGATATCTCTCATAGGTTGAAAATATAACTTTAATTAAATAAATTATAATTATTAAAATAACACGTTATTTTGGCACCTATCATTGGAGCAAAAATATCTGTTTAAGGATGCCAAAATACTGTTAAGTTTACAAAATAATATTTGACACCCCTTTTTTGGCATCTCCTATTGGAATTGCTCTTAGATTAAGATTTTTTATTATTTTGGTGTCATTTTAGTGGTCATTGAGATGACACCCCTTATAGCAATTCCCATTGGAGTTGCTCTAGCAATCTCTCGACGTATTGTTGGAAATAATAAAAATAAAATAAAAAGCACATTTTAAAGTTTAGATATGAGTTGTTAAATCTCTTCTATAAAAAATTTATTTTTTAATGTCAAAAAATTTCTATAAATAGTATGTTCTTATTTTTAGTTTTTCATGAAATATCTATAATTTCTTCTATCAATCTCACTGATCTCCTTCTCACAAAATATCATAAAATAAGCCAAGTTTTAAGTGTCTAAATGATTTTTTTTTTGTTTCGTAATTTAACATCATATGTTATATTGGTGAGGCGGCTGATGCCGAACATTTTTCTAGTTGGAAATTGTGCATTGAAGTATCTATAATTGCACCAATATGTTATATTAGTGCTCGTGCTATTAGCAGACACATCTCTCATACTCTAAACTCTCTAAAGCCTATTAAATAAAAATATCAAAATAAATGATATTATAAAAATAAAGTAAACCAAGACATTGATAATGATAACCCGACCGAAATATCCAATATTTAGTTATCTCGTAGTCATGGGTTGGTAATAGCTCAATGCAACTAAAAAAACCCAAGAATAGACAAACATTAAAAATATAAATATATTATAAGATAATTAAAAATAAAAATTCTAGATATATTTAGAGGTATCAAGTGGGCCCGGCACGACACGAGGCACAACTCGAGATTTTTAACATTAGGTATACATGTCACATAATTAACATAATAGTACAAGAATGAATAAAAAAAATTTCATATTCATTAAAACATATGCAAAATGCAATAAAATATATTAAAATATTTTCTAGACTATAAGAGTTGTAACACTCTGTTTAAGTCAGCATACATAAAAAAATTCATATGGATATTAAATACTATTAAAATTATACATACTAGCAAACATAACATCAGACTTATATGTTGACTACTAACACATGATATCTGACTATGTTACTAGTAAAACTGATGAAATAATTATTGACAAAACAAACTTGAAAATAAGAATTTTATTTTTAACTTGAACTATTAGAGATAATTTATTAGGTAAATTCTTCACATTAAATATAAATATCACATCACTAACATAATAATAATACAAGCATGAATAAAAATAATTTCATCCTCATTAGACCATATGCAAAATGCACTAAAATATATTAAAATATCTTATATATGATAATAATTTGACACTCTATGCAAGCCAGTATACATAAAATAAATTCAATGAATATCAAATAACATTGAAATTATACATACATGATGTTGAATTCATATGTTAACTACCAACATATAATATATGACTATGTTAATAATAATATTGATTAAATAATTATTAACAAAACAGACTGAAAGATAAGATATTTTATTTTTGCTAGAACTATTAGAGATTATTTTTTAGGTGATATTTCTCATATTAGGTATATGTATCATATAATTAACCTAATAACACATGCATGAATAAAAATAATTTCTCCCATATTAGACTATATAAGAAATGTAATAATAATATAATAAATCATCTCATAGACTATAAAAATTTGATAGTCTATGTAAGTCAGCAGACAAAAAAAATTTGAATAAATACCAAATAACATTGAAATTATACATATTTGATATTGAATTTATGTGTTGATTATTACAAATTATATCTAATTATGTTAATAATAAAAATTATAAAATAATTATTAACTAAGCAAACTGAAAGTCGAAAGATGAGAACTTCATTTTTAAAATTTCTTAAGATCTTTTATGATACAATAAACATATATTTATATGTGTATATTTTCATTAATTACACTCATGTGCATATACAATATTAATAATTTTTTTGTAAATATAGAGAATGACATGATTTTTATATTATAACTATTGGGATAAAAAAATATTTCAAAAGTTTTTTTTTTATTTCATCTTTTTATTTTTTACTGGATTTATGAATTATAGGATTAAGCTTAAAAGAATAGAAAATATTATATAATATATATTCACTTGCATAAATCAACTACATAAACTAGAAATTAAAATTTATAAATAATTAGATAATTTATTAAAATATTAAAACAATAAATATAATAATTTTAATGAGATTTTGAATATTGAGATCAATATCATATTTAGGATGATGACTTTTAGATTTTGTTAATCATGAGAAAATGATGAAGATATACATTAAATAAGAAATAAACTATCAAACTACTTAGCCACTTATTATTGCTTTATTTTTATCCCAGTAATAAAAAATAATTTACATATTAAGTTGACAAAAATCATATCAATCCATTTTCCGCGTACTATTTAAAATGTCACGTGATATACAAATTTATCTGGTATCTAGTATAGATAGAAGTGTCAAACGGGCCGTGCCGGGCCAGGCACGACATGGAACAGTAACCGTGTTGTGCCTGTCCCGGCATGGTTTTTTGGGGGTTCAGCCCGGCACGGGCCCGTGGCACGATTCGCCGGGTTAGGCCCGGTCGGGCCGAACCCTAAATTAAAAAAAATTTAGGGTTTCGGCGCGCCCAAAACCCTAATTTTAAAAAAAAATTAGGATTTCGGAGCGCCCGAAACCCTAATTCTAAAAAAAAATTAGGGATTGGGCGCACCCGAAACCCTAATTTAAAAAAAATTAGGGTTTCGGCGTCCAGTAACCCTAATTATTTTAAAAAAAAATTCAGCACGGTACCGTACCAACGGGCCACGGTACTGTGCCGGGCCAAGCACGGCACGAGGCCCGGTTGGCCTCGGCATGGCACGGCACGATCGTGCCGTGGTCGGGCACGGCACGAGCCCGGGCACGGGAAATTTCCGTGCCGGGCCAGCCCATGCATGGCTGAACCGTGTCGTGCCTCGTGCCGGGCCGGGCCGGCCCGGTTGACATCTCTAAGTATAGAATTGAAATTTATTTTTTCTATGACTATGAATATTAATTTTGATAAAAATACAATATTACGAACATATATCATTGAAATATTATTCTCTTGAAAGGACTATGAGAATTCATGAATAATACTTTAAGAAAAAAAATGAAAGAATTACAAATAAATGATAACATACACTAAAATGAAGAAACCAAGACAATGAGTTGTGAGGATTGACAATCCAAACAATACAATGACATAGGACTAGCTTGCATTTATTTTAATTTTTCATTTAGATTAATGTTTTTAGAATTAGATATTTGTATTTTTGTTTTCAATGTTTTAATTTATTTTATATTTTTTCTTAATCAATGCATTTTACTGTTTACATTTAATATAAAAAACAAAATTTGTTTTTTTAAAATTTCATTTTGGCACTGGTTTATTTCATTTATCGATCAGTGGGCAGAGCATGTTATGTGCAGAGAGAGTGCAGCTCAGCAGCTACCACTGCCAACCGCAAAGTGCCAGCAGGCTGCTGGCACTTGGTCACTGGACTGGAACTGGAACTGGAGCCAGACCACTTGGTCAGTCTCAGCTGACGCCTGACAGCTACCTCATACCCTCACGTGATCTACTGATTACTGGACCACTGTCAGGGGCAGGCCAAGTCAGGGTCAAGCCAGGCCGTGCCTCAGGCTGGTCCGGGTGCTAAATCATGCATAGCTCGATTGTGCCTGAGTGACTCCGACCCAGCACACATTGGGATGGCTAAATGCCTCACCCATGCCATATGGGTCATGCCAGGCCTCCCTCCCTGGGTTCCATCCCAGCACGGCACGACCTGGAGTGACAAAACGCGCCATGTCTGGCCCGACCAGGCCACCAAAATTTGGGGCGTTCCAACCAAAATTTGATAATGCCTGGTCAAACCAACACAACCAGGCAAGGCATGATATCCATCGTGCCCAGCACGGACACTGGTGGCTGGGCCCCTGACCCAGCCACCACTGATGACCAATCAGCCACGGCCAGGCAGCAAGCCGCAGGCTGCAACCAGCACCCCTTGCTCAAGTAGTGGCACAGGGCAGCAGTCAGGGCAGCCTGAGCTAGCCAAGCCAGTGCCACCGTAAAAAAATTAAAGGCAAATGTAGGCAGCAACCAACATGCTTGCTGCCTACATTTAATATATATATATATATATATAATGTAAAAAAATTTAAAAAATACATTCAAGTCTGATTCTGAAAATGTAAATTTAAAATAAAAAAAAAAAACTCCAAAAAAATTCATGCCAATCCAATATCACTATGTATGGTTCGAATTGTCAAAGCTCATGGTCTCGGTATCATCATATTCAAGTATATCATCATCCATTTTCAATTTTTTACTTCATCTTGAAGATTTATATATGAATCCTCTCAATATTTTAAGCATGATTCCATTGTTATGTTTAGAGGTGTCAAACGAGCCGGGCCGGGAAGGGCTGGCCCTTTTTTTTTGAGCACGAGCGTGCCTGCATGCCGGGCCATGCACGGCCTGCGGGCACGGCCCGCGGTCTTTTTTGCGGGAGGAGCCATCGCGGGGTCCGGCTCAAGGGACACCCAACACGGGACAAACCCATGCCGGTGTGCCGTGCCACGGGCCGAACCGTGCCGGGCCAGGAACGGCAGGGCTCGTGCCTAACCCGGGCACAGCACAGGCCCGGGCACGGTATTTTCCTGTGCCGGGCCAGCCCAGCCATGGCTGAACTGTGCCGTGCCTCGTGCCGGGCTGGGCCGGCCCGGTTGACACCTCTAGCTATGTTATACACTGAATGAGTTAGTAAATTACATATCATTTTACATAGTACGAGAAAAATAAATTTTATATGATTTCATTCAACTTAATATGTTATAGTTAATTCACTTTTCTCATACCACTTTTGGATAATATGAGAAAAGTGAATTCATATATCAAAAAATATTGAAAGAATTAGTAGATCATATGTCAGCGTATAAATACCTAGACAACTCATTCATATTCGACTGACATCACAGTCACTTGTCCCTGGCTAATTGAATCAAAAAGTTATTATCTTAAAATATAATTTTAATCTTCATTAATCGGATGCAATATCATATGATTTCTCAGTAGACTCTCATTCACTCTTAACATGTTTGTATCTCCTTTGTTAAGGATAAACTTAAAACACTATGTAATCAAAACACTGTTTTTAACTCATTCTAAGTTGAAGCTAGAATTGATTTATGAGATGCCAACTCGAATAAATTCAAGGAAGATACTTTTTCCAATAAAACTCCACTATCAAAAATTAATATATTTTGCACTCAATGGGATTAGTCCATAATATAAGAATATTTATCATTCATCATTATATATAAGATTTAAGAAGCACGGACACGAGGATACGACACGACAGAATACGTGGATACGGTAAATTCTAAAAAACTAGGATACGGATACGACTAGGATATGACATGATAAAAAAAATAAAAATTATTAATTATAAATATTAGGTATTTTATAAAATTCATTAAATTAAATTAAAATATTTTATTATATAAAATAAATATATATATTATTTATTTTATAAAATAAAAATATTTTATTTTATTTTATTTTATTAAAATATTTTATTTTATTTTATAAAAATATTTTATTTTATGCACATCCCCACACAAATACGCTCGCCCTTGCCTCCCCCTCAAACACGCCCGCCCCTGTCTCTCCCCTTAATCCGCGCCGCCCCTGCCTCTCCCCTCAATTCATGCCCGCTCCTGCCTCTCCCATCAAATCGCACCTGCTCCTGCCTCTCCCTCAAATCGCGTCCGCTCCCTGCCTCACCCTCAAATTGCACCCGCCCCTTGCCAGTGGCCAACGTCGCCCATGCGGCAACATTGGCCACCCGACGTCGTCGGACATCGGGCACAATAGGCATGGATACAGCTGCCATCTGCCGACGCAACCATCCGATACGCCACGTGGCGTATTGGATATGAATTGTTGCAATGATATGCCACGTGGCGTATTGGACATGTATCCATGCCGTGTCCGTGTCGTGTCCACGTGGTATAGTCAAAAGAATTGATTGCAATATCATATGATTTTTCAGTAGACTCTTACTCTTAGCATGTTGTTTATGTGTCATTCATTAAGAATAAACTCAAAGTCTTGTATAGTCATAACACTCTGCTCCCAACTCATTTATAGTTGGGACTACCATCAATTCATGAGCTATCAATCTTACTAAATGAATAATCTATAATTATCAACTTGAGTTGGGACTCTTGGTAGTTAACCTATGGTCACTATGGGAGATCTTTGTTAGGACCTTCAAATAAATTCAACATCTATATATGTCCATGAATAATTTATAGTACTTTTAATCTTCACTCAAGAAATAACTAACTTTGATATGATCGCTCTTTCTACAATGCGTATAACATATGAAAGATTTCTTCCCTCTACCTTCACCTAGGTTGGATGACTTGAGATCGACATCAATCACATCTTCATGCTTGCTATAAGATAGTGTTGTAGCTTCAAACTTCGACAAAAGTGACCCTTTTTTTATGGGGCTCGCAGAAGCACAGACACACAACACAGGCAAGCAAGGGCCAAGTTGTGTTGTGCTAATTGTGCTCGGCACGGCACAGAGGCCCGACTGGGCCACCCAAAAATGGGATGTGCCAGCACGGCACGGCCCATTTGATACCTCTAGGCTCTACCTAATAAATAAATAGCAATAAAGATTAGAGTAACTCAAAGATTAGATACATTCATCATATGCAAAGCATAAACAAAGAAGAAATAAAAAATAAAATAAAGATCAACAATAGTAACAACAAAAATATAAATAGTAAGATGAATTTATGAAAACTTAAGATGATATAATTTAAATTAGATAATTAGATATTGTACGAATAATGAATAAAAGTAGTGATTTAAATTGCCGAATGTTCTTCCAAAGATATATTTTCATGTTATAAATTATTTTATGCTCATAATTTGCATCTCCCCCCCTCTATCTTGGTCAGTGTAGCCATAATTATGTATCATAAAAAACAAGTGAATGTTTGATTGTGTTCGCGTGAGAAAGTATCAATCATCTTACCTCTCCACTTTCTGGCTGAATTTCAGACTTAATATCCTTAGCTAACTCCTCACTATTACCAAGCACCCATTCACTGCAAGAGAACAAAGATTCACCAGTGCAAATAACACAATCAAATAGCAGCTGATAAATCAGCCGAGTCTGCTTAGAAAAGTTTAGAATAACAAGAAACTAACAATTAGAACAGAAGGCTTACTAGCAAAGCAGCTTAACTTTCAACAATTCAGGACAAAATAAAAACAGCATAACATATGAGACCACAATTTCCAGCCTCATAGTAATTGTGAAGTTCCACGCTCCTCTACCGTCATGATTTTTTTGTGTTTCTTATTTCTTGTTTCTTACTCTATGGATGACAACACCCAATACGTTGGTCGCCTCGATCCGATGAGCATGTATTTATAAAAAGTTTAGGTATACATTTTTTGGGGAGTTTTTTTTTTTTTTTTTTTTTGAGTATTCTTGAGATATAGGGCTTATTTTCAAACTTTTCTACATGGTATCAAAATGCTAAGAATCCTAATTGAAATTAAAATTTTCTATAATAGAAAGATAAAAAAAAAAAAGAGAATCAAAGCTTCTAGGGTTTCAACCATAAGCACCAACCGCCTCCACATCAGTGCTGAAAATCCGACGAGCATCTATCATGTTTTCTTGTTCATCTATAGTCTCATTTGGGCCTCTAGTTAAGAGAGAGTCTTACTTTAGCTAAATGTTGAGATTTTTTATATTTTTCCTTTTATTTTAATTGTTTGGGAGTACACTACATGTGACCAGCCACAAATCATATATATATATATACACACACTAAGAAGCACGGACACGAACACGAGGATACGACACGGCAGGATATGGGGACACAGCAAATTCTAAAAAACTAGGATACGGATACGACTAGGATACGGCATAATAAAAAAATAAAAATAAAAATAAAAATAAAAATTATTAATTATAAATATTAGGTATTTTATAAAATTTATTAAATTAAATTAAATTAAAATATTTTATTATATATAATAAATATATATTATTTATTTTATAAAATAAAAATATTTTATTTTATTTTATAAGATAATATTTATATTTAAATTTATTTTATTTTATAAAATAATATTTTATAATTATATTATATAAAAATATATATTTTTTATTTTATTTTATAAAAATATTTTATTTTATGCCCCTGCCTCTCCCCTCAAGCACGCCCGCCCGCCCGCCCCTACCTCTTCCCTCAATCACCCCCGCCCGCCCCTGCCTCTCCCCTCAATCACCCCCGCCCGCCCCTGCCTCTCCCCTCAATCACCCCCGCCCGCCCCTCTCCCCTCAATCATCCTCGCCCGCCCCTCTCCCCTCAAATCGTGCCGCCCCTTCCTCTTCCCTCAAATCGCGCCGCCCCTTCCTCTCCCCTCAAATCGCGCCCGCTCCTGCCTCTCCCTCAAATCGCGCCCGCCCCCTGCCAGTGGCCAACGTTGGCCACCGACATCGTCAGACGTCGGGCATTATAGACGTGGATACGGCTGCCGACGCAACAATTTGATACGCCACGTGGCGTATCGGATACGGATTGTGCAATGATACGCTACGTGGCGTATCGGACACGTATCCGTGCCGTATCTGTGCCATGTCCACGTGTCCGAGTGTCGGACACGTGGACACGATTGTATGGAGTCGTGTCCTCTAGTATGACGCCAGTAGCAACTCTAAATCTTCTATGCCAAAAATACTAAGGCAGAAACTCTAACTCGGCCATATCAATACAATATTAGAGCATTTCTAGTAAAGTAACAATGGTGTTGGGGTGTGCAGGTGATAGTGCATCCTCTAGTAGTGTTGGTGACAATAATCACCAACAATTAGCAATGTCGCCAGTAGCAGCATCGTACTATGTAGGTAAAAAACCTATATGCAATGGATCTTTTGTGATGTTTTCTTGGTTTATTATGGCCGTTAGACTTCTGTCGACATGATTTTGGTGGTCCATAAATCTTCTATGCCTAACTGTGATGGAACCCGTGGTGGGCTGCATAGTAGCATAGTTATAGATTGATTTTGTGGGTGCGTGTAGTTTTACAGGTTTTAAAATCTCTTTTCTTTCAAATGTTTTGCATGAAACCATGATTTTTCTTGCAAGTTTTATATCTGTTTGAAATTGGGGTACAAATTTGTAATGACATGAGTTTTTTATTTGGATATAAATAAATAAAAAATGATTAGAATCAATATGAAACCAATTTAAATAACACAGAGGAACTTGAGGGTAGATACATACTCCTTTTAAGCTGCTTCAATCATGAAATAGTTTGTTCTCCAAGATTATTGGAAAATTCACCACAAATTGGGACTAATAATCAGATAATGGTTCACACACGACTACTAGTGCACCACTAGCAGTTGTTCTGATTTTGCAACACTTGCAAGCGAATTTGAAATTTGACCACTTTAACATATTGTTCAGAGATATTTCAATTATATGATGGTATTACTTAGTTGCAAACAAACAGATTGATTGACCAAAATAATATTTGCTGTATATGTAATTTATTTTTATTTAATAATCTATTTGTATAACAAAATATTTTTCTGTTTTAATATTTTCATGCAAGTGCAGGAAAGAAAATATTAAAAGCCCGGGGATGCAGCAGTAGCACAATTTCTCGGGCGGTTAAATGAACCGACCATTTTTTTTTATATAAAACGATTTGTAATTTTATTTTTGGGCGGCTGTTTTTGACCCGTGGAACTGTTCATCGCTCCTCTCTTCTCTCTGCGCGAATTTTCGCGACTGCTGTGTGTTGCATACTGTAAGACCTTTCCATTTTTAGTTTTAATCTGTAACGCATAAGTATTTTCTGGTGGATGTAGCTAGTCGTACTGAGCGACTAGCGAACCATGTTATTTTCGGTGTTGATTTTTCTCGTTTTTGATTCTGTCGTGGATGCTTGAGAACTTGGGATTATATTGCTTGTTTTTCTGTGTTTTCTGTTGTTTCTATTTTTAATCTCACTACCGTGGAAACGCAATTACCCAACAATATTATTCATTATGCGACTTAGATATAATTATGAAAAAAATGCTAATGATATACATTTGCCGACAAAATAGACTACATTATAGAAATATAATGATGTAGTATTCTATATGTACATGCATTGAGAGATCGATAAGTCATTTTGTAGGCATAGATTCTTGGTGAGAAAAAAATTTGACTTTTTTTTGAGATTTATACAACACTACCACTTCTAATGCATCTCTAGCAATCGATTGATCCCATCATTTTCAATGTATTCGGCTTTTGCAATACTTGCAAGAAAATTTAGAATTTGACTACCTAAACATATTTTTTAAGTAGACTTGTCAAACAAGTTATGTCGTACCAATACAATCCATTTTATCGTGACTCAGTCAGGTAACCATGCTATGTTAGCACAACAAGGTATCCAAATCCATTAGCCCAGCATAGCCTGTTTAGCATGCAACCGGGCATCACCATGTCAAGTTGTGCCGACTGGAGTTTGGATCATGTTAAGTCATGTCGAGTTGGTAGAGTTGTCAAACATATCATGTTGTGCCAACATGGTCCAATTTGTTGTTGGGTCACTGTGTCATGCCGGCACAACACGGTAATCAAATCAGTTGGTCCGACAGCATATTTGGCATGCAGCCGGGCACTACCATGCTGAGTTGTGCCGGCTTGATTGAGGGTCGTGTTGTTTTGTGCCAGGTCATGTCAGTTTGGGCAACAAAAATATACTTAGTTAAATTTTTTTGAAAATTTAATTTTTGATTTATCTATAATTTTATACTTACCTATCAAAATAATATAATTAAAAAGTTCATAATATTTTTATATTGCATTAAAAATTAAAATGAAATCAATAATAAAGAAAATTGATTAACATTCAATCAGATCAACTTAAAAATAAAAATATTTTACCAAAAAAAAATAGTTCATATGATACATAACATAAATTAAAAAATAATTAACATCAATCCAAAAATAATCAAAATATTGTGTAAAAAAACAATCGATGATTGTCATCAATTAGTATCTATAGTATGATAGTATGGATGCATATCACTATCATAATATATGTATTTGAAGGTAGCGCTAGTGATTGCCTCAATATCTTTGACCTCAAAATCACATAAGTCATCATCCACCAACAACTATTTCATTTTATCTTGAATATCCAATATTAAATCTTCTCAATCCTTTAAATATGTAAGTGTCCCTATAATATCTAATCACAATCTAAATCTCCTATCTAAAATAATATTAGCTATCACAAAAATAACTACCTCAAATATTATGCTAGATACCGAATGAGTCAGTAGATAATATATCATCTTAAATATCATGAGATAAGTGGAGTAGTATAATTTCCACAAACTCAAAATATTATAAAATTTTATTATCATCATGTAATATGATAGAGAGCAATAATCAATATCTAAATAGAGATAACCCAAACTTATTCGATAGACTATACCATCATTTGTTCCGAGCTAATTAAATTAAAAAAGCATCATATTTAAATATAACATTCATATCCATACTCAAAGTTTCACTACAACTATCATACTTAATAAAGTAATATGCAAATATATTAGTTAATTTTTAATTGAATAAAAATTTCAAATTTATTTGTTTGGTTCATGCAAATGAATATGTATTTTAATTTTTTTTTACATTATCTACTTTAACTCTATGATCCATATAGTCAATCAGGCAATACAAAGTTAAAATAAAAAAATAATATTTTAAATACTTTATTTTCATTTTAACAATCATGACACTAAATATAGAATATCCTTTATACATAAATATGAAATTAACATTACATGTGCACCTGAGTATAATTCAAGTGATGCAAATATATACAAATAAATACTTGTTTATTATGTCATTAAAAATCTTTAAAATTTTCTTTAAAAAAATTTTTGTATCTCAATTTAAATCAACAAAAATAAATTCGTCACTCTTACTATTAATGCAGTTGAATATTAAGTATTATAGTCAACATATGGTTCTAACATTAGATAAGTATAATTTCAACAATATCTCACATTCATATGAAATTATTTCTTTTTTAGATCCATGAACAAATAAAAACTACTAAATTTTATTGTCTGCTATGCATCTATAAATATTTTAATTAATTTTTTATTTTTTATAATGTAGGAAAAATAATTTTAATTTTCACTTATACTATTAAATTAATTGATACATCATACATACATCTAATATAAAAATTTCACATAATGGTACATCTCTATTAGTTTTGACAAACATACTAATTATGCCTTCTTTATTTGAAATATTATCGAATATAATACTAAAAATTTTATTCTAAATATCATATGTTTTAATGATTCTTATCATACACTCATATATGACAAAATCATCATTATGTTGGAGGATTTCAAGATCCTAAATTTTTTTTATTAAGTTTTCATTTTGAATTTATATAGTGGGTTGTAAGACATGTGAATAACACATCATCATGACTAGTGTATATACCACACATCATATATATTACTTCACTATATTTCTTATATTCATTAAATATTAATTACTTGTATAATATATAATATTTTATTATATTATTCCCTAGTAAATATAAAAATCCTACAATAAGTAGGCTGGAAATAAATATACATAATACTAACTATCCTAAATTCTTCTAAAAATATAATCATAAAACTCATGATCATAATTAATTTAATAATATTTTCCCTCTCAAAGTCATGATTAAAAAAAATTAATGAAACTATACTTGATGCAGCTACAAAAATATCAATGCTCAATTGGATTTGCCTGTGATATAATGCACCATATTTTTTGGTGCATTGTTTGGTATACCTTTTAAGTGGTCAGTGCAACCTATACTCATACATGTATATATATTTTTTATAATATAGATATTATGTTAATTCTTCTTAGATACTCAAAATTTTTATTTTTTATTATATTAAAATAAGTCTATACTACTGAAGTTTACTTAATTTTAGATTTTTAAGCAAATAGATCAATCATTAAAATTAACCTAGTTTCAGACTCAAAACTTTTAGTCAGGTTATTGTTATTATTTCTACATATGTCAAATTCCTAATCATTGAAGTTACTATTTGTTATATTTTTTATTTATATTCCTAATTATAAAAAATCTAATGAATATTACCAACTAAAATAAATAAATAAAAATTATGTACCATAATCACGTAAATTTATTTGAGTAGCAGCTTAGAGTCATAATCTACTTCCCACCTCTCTTTTTTTTCTAAACTTGCTAGCCAGCATCAATAAAAAATAATAAAATTAAATACTATACAAAGTATCACTGCACAGAACTCAAAAGAGAAAAAGAGAAAAAAAAAGAGAAATTATGAGAGAAATAGAAGAAAATAAATAAAAATGAAAATAAAAAAATTACTATTCTCTTTTTATAAAAATCTTTAATATTAAAAAAAAATAAATAATAAATGAGCAGAAATCCGACAACCATCGAATTTCTGCTTATAGCCGTTGGACATCAGAACAAAACCTGACAGCAACAAATTATTAAACTTAAAAAAAAACTTGATGACATGAAAAATGACAATCATGACCTATTGCTTTCCAAGTCAGCAAACATTAAGTGAAAACGTAATGGGCAACGGCTTGGGCCAATTTTTTTTTTAAAAACCAATCCCGTGAGTACTTAACTCATGACCCATGCACGATCATTAATCACAATGCATGTGGACCATGACATCAGGCCAGGCATGTGGGTCATGCCAGGCCCAGCATGAGGCATTGCTGGCCCCAACTCAACACAACACAAGTCATGCCTCGGGTTAGCACAACCACAGTCCAAGTATGATTCTATACGGTGTCATGCTATGCTAGGCATAACTATATTACTTAACTACAAACATGCATATTGACTAACCAAAATGATACCACTCATCATTCGAGTTAGATATAATGATGGAAAAAAAAGTTGATGTGATACAATTGTTAATAGATCAAGGTACATTAAAAAAAATATGATGATCATATCTGTAATATTCCATATGTACATGCATTAAGAGATAGATAAGTCATTTTGTAGACAAATTCTTGGCAAGAAGAAACTGACTTCTTTCAAAGATTTATAAAACACTACCATTTCATCAAGTTACGGCTATGAGGGAGCAGACAAAGGTATTCCAATAGGAAGAAAGGTGATATTTTTCTAGATTCAATTGTTATACAATAGACTACTAGACCTATTCAAGTTGGTTCCTTTATGACCACATTTATCAAACATGTCATATATATTGTCTCAAGAGAAGTGCTCTAGCTTTCTTTCTTTGGGCATACTAGCTTAGTCTCGTCACCATCCACCACCCTTTATGCTCATTACCTCACTCCAAGTTCTTTGGTCATAGATTCAAGAAAGAATATACATGTTACATATAATCACAATCCTTTTACTTATTTTATAGAGTCTAAATCTTTGAATATTATTACAACCAATGATATTATTGTACGGACCAAAGAACATGGCAATGTCAATATTGACTCTTTCCTTTTAGCAAATATTATATAAGTATCATAATATTGTCATAATTTAATTTATATCAGTTACTTTACAAAATAATAAAATTGTGATATTATTTTTTCATTCTTTAATATTTATATACAAGATCAACAAACTAGACAAATGACTTACATGTAATTTATACAAGATTGATTGTATATGTTTTTCTCCACTTACAAGATGTTTTCTAAAGATATATCTATTATCGATTCACTTGTGATAAATTCTAGACTAGACAATTATAATTGAGCAATATAAATATTTTAGAATTGATCATCAAAAAAGTAATAGTTATTAATAGTAAGACATATCACTTAGGAAAACATACTAATACTTCTTATATTATATATTAGGAGGATATTAAGAGGAATTCATTCTATATGATTCACTCAATTATTTAGGAATCATATAAGATGATCACATTTGATTGATCAAAATATTTTATTATTTTTATTAATTATTATATTTGATATACATGATTAATAATATTCAAAGAAAAAATCTTAAATTTTTCTTATTATCGTTCTCACACATTATATGATTAGCAAGAATGATTTTGAGGGGAGTAGTAATATTTTTGCTAAGGTGTCACGTCAAAGAGATGAGCTTAGTGTGAGTATCTCATTAGACAAGATGTATGAGTCTCCTCAAAAGAGAGAAATGAAGGTTGAGTGAAAGAATGATTACAACCAAAAAAGTATAAACTAAGCAAATACATTCTCAATCTTCCACAAATTAGCCTTATGTTGCATCTGCTAACTATTATTATACTTTTTCCACGATGTAAAGAATGTATTTTATTATTGCATCCCACAAGTATATTGTACATCAGCTTGATGTAAAGACTATTTTTTTCATGATAATCTCATTAAATAAGTGTTTATGCAATAGTCACCATGATTTACTATTCATGAAAACTTAGGAATTATATATAAATTATGAAAGTCACTTTATGTCCAGACACTGACTCTTAAAGAATGATTTAATAAATTTTTTGCCACTTATTATATTTAGTCATAAGAAATGCATTTCAAATTATTCCTACTTTTTCTGATATATATATATCAAGAGATCAGTAAGTGATACAAGTCATATATGTCGATAATAAATTAATTACATGAGATTATTAAATGGATATATATTAACTAAAATTATTTTTATAGATTGAGTTTTAAATAAAATATTTAAAACATATTAAATACTTTATAGGCATTAAGATTTGATACTTAAAAGATATGATATTTTGTTCTTAGAGTAGATATATTTTAGACAATTGTAAGGGGCGCAAGATGCACTAAGAAACAAAAGCCTCTTGGAACCTTAAGGCATAAGACACCCTTAAGGCATAGCTTTTATATGTGAAACATACCCTATTTTATATATATATATTTTTAAAAATATATTCAAATATAATAATCATTTATCATCAAAAATATCAATCGAATCAATAAAACACATAAATAATATCTCTAAGCATATACATTCATAAAACATATCAATAAATCTAATAAATCACATCTCTAAAATTTATAAAAATCCATAAAATTTATCAATAGAACATATCAATATGCAAACACATATTCCTCATCCAAATAAATCATCCAATAAAATATATTAAAATGACTAATTTGTTCAGAACAATATATCATCATTCATCCTCCACATCCATATAATGATGATCATCATTATGTGTATGTTTAAAACAAGAATCTTATTTTATTGATACTTGGGAAAAGATGCAACAAAGATTTTGGTCTGTGTTGCAGAAAATAAGAAACAAGTGATCCTCATTCATCCTCCAAATTATGCAAACACAAATAGTTATTTTGGCTAGTATTACAGAAAATAGAAACATTCGTTCCTACAATTCCTGATGCCTTTTTGTGAAGATGACTTAACTGCATGTAGGTGTACTTGTTGAGAGCTTTGCACCTTAAGAAAAGCATACACCTTTTATGTTTTCCATGCGCCTGTGTGAAGGGGCATACTTATCTAGGATATATACCTGTTAACTCACCGATTGATCTTGATGTATACTTATCTACAAATATTGATTTATCAATTGATTTAACTAAATATAAGAAAATATAATAAAAACTAAATTATCTGATAGTGATAATACAAAATATCATATATACTATCAATAAAATTAGTTATTTTTTTGATTTTTCTAGACATATTCATATAGATAACACTCAGGATTATTAAGTATATGAAAAAAGATTCAGAAAGTGAAATTATATTTAAAAATGATGGGCATATTTTGATAAAAATATATTCAAATTCTAGCTAAACACTTACGACCACATAGATGAAATCTACCATAAGTTTTTGTATTTTTTTTTACAAAAAAATATAAAAACTATCAAGCATACTGTAAACATCTTCACGAAGATACTCAGAAGATCATATATTTTTCTCCACCAAGCTGAGTGTTTATAATATATAGGATTCAACTTGAGAGAAGTTGAGACATGGGAGCACTTTAAGTGTGAGAGTCCCCAGATGATATATATATATATATATATTGTTTATGTTATATCTTGAACATCATTTTTCAATAACATTTTTAAATTTTTTCCTTTTTCCCTCTTTATGATTGCTCTCATTTCTTCCTAAAAATATTGTTCAAAAACCTATTTAGCAGCATTAACACTAAATTTCTTGGTTCATGTTAAAAATACTGAACAAAATAAATTCAAAGAGAGTAAGATTTCTCAAGAAATAGAACGAGACATCTGCAACATGTTAAGAAGAGATGAGAGTCTTCCGAAAAATCAAATAATCTTATAACTAATTAATTGTTAGTTACTAATGACACAATGTTATGTTAGAAATGCTAAATATTTTTTACTCTAAAAAGACTTGATAAATAATACCTCAACATTCATGCATGTTTTTATTAATTACAAGTGCATGTTCACTATGAAGGTCTATTCAAATGAATATATAAATTACCTAAATGTGAAACTTATTGCAAAGAAATTTACTTAAATATTTAGAGTATATATCAAGATATTTTTTTTCTAGTGAACAAAATGATCTTAAAAAAGATGCTTATTTCTCTGACACCTTCAAGAAGTTAAAAAACACACTAATTAAATATGAAGAATATATGTTCTTCTTTGTGATGTTGAAAACAATATGCATATGAAACATTCAATCGAATTTTTAGCAATACAATCAAATTCAATTCATAGATTATAAAAAATATTATATGACTTAAAACAATCAAATGATATGTGTATATTACTAATTATGTATGTAGATAACATTCCTATTATGTAAGACGATAAATCAATAATCATTAAACTCAAAGAATATCACTAAATTCAAGAAATCTTGAGACTTAAATAATTTATTGGCATATAGGTAACTTATAGCATGAAAGGTAATATGTCGATACATATAAGATATATAATTGATAATCTCACAAAAAGTCTTCTGAATTATACTTTAGTATATACTTTAATTGAGTCAAGCATAGATTTCTAAATTCTTGTATGATACAAATCTATTCAATTTCTACAACATACAAAAAAATCATAGGTAAAATTAATTATATGATTATCATCAAATATATATATATATATATATATAATTTATGTGGTCAGTATAATTAGTCGTTTACTTGATTATCAAAGAGATGCTCTTTACATACTACGATATATGAAAAAATCTCTAGGCTCCAATATTTTATGCAGCGATCACAAACATATGTAGTTAGGCAGTTAGCTAATTTTTAATATTTGAATTAAATACTAGATTGTACAAAGAAAGGTATAATATAAAATTTTATAATTTTCTATGAGGCAACCTGATTTTCTATAAAAGAAAGATAAAAGATGATTTATTTATTACAGCGTCAGAATTTAGAGTGATGATAACAAACACTTATGAGATATTTTATATCAGACATCTTTTTGAATATATCATACACCCACTAACTTCTCTTACTACACTATACTATCATAATTAGGCAGTAAGACATATAACATCTCATCTAGTACTTATAAACAAACAAAACACATAAAAATAGATTGTTTCTTTCTCAGAGAAAAAAATCATAATGAAATTATTATTTTATTTTATTTATTTATATCAAATCAACCAATAAATATCATCATAAAGATTTCAAAAAGGCCTCAACTCCTTTTTTTATTATTTAAGTTTTGTGTTTTAGATATTTATGTATCAACTTTAGAGAAAGTTTCATGCTAAAAAAATTTTTTTATTTCTTATTCTTTGCATTATGCATGGGAGCATCCAACATGTGGATTATCCCAATCTGATGAATATGTATTTATAGTGATTCATTGGATACATTTCATTCATAAATTTTGCTTGAGCACCCTCGAGATATGTTCCTTATTATAACACATCTCTCATCTATGATTGAACCTCATGTATTATATAATAAGCATTCTGATAATTTTTTTTCATTTTCCATCTTGTAAAATTTTTACATTTAATGAATGGATTTGATGAATCACTCAAATGTATCACGTCAAGAAATACTCGAACATAGTTATTAATAAGTTATTTATGAATAGTTGCCACCAAGGGCATCAACATATTTCTAATGCATTAGAAATTGAGTTTGAGCCAAACATATCCCTAAAGCCTGGCTCCAAGAGAGAGGAAACTCAAAATTTATATAAGCACGAAAATTTCTCATAATTTTCCAATGTGTGATATTTTAACATAATGGATGTATATATATGAACTATGAACCCTTTAATGGATTTTATAAAGTAACCCTTTTTACTTTTCAAAATCATAAATATCAATGTGTTGCTTGGAAAATGCACAAACTTTAAGACCAATGCTCACACTTATTGGCATTAGTGATTACTTTTTTGTGCATATTTAGCACCATCACTCTTAGACAGTATTTTAGTTACTAGACTAAAATAAAATATTGGGCATTAGATCACATGATTGAGTTTGTGAAGAAATATAAGAGAATGAATTGGTGAAAATAAAATAAACCAGAAGATATTATAAGAATATCTCATGATTCTTAAAAATCTTACCATAATACTACCCCTCAAATTGGAGCATAGATATCTCTTATGTCCAACTTGTTACACAAATAAGCAACCTGATCACCATTCAAGGCTTTGGTGAAGATGTCCCCTAATTGGTCTCCAGTCTTCACATATCCTGTGGAGATAAGCCCAAGCTGTATCTTCTCACGAACAAAGTAACAGTCTATTTTAATGTGTTTAGTCCGCTCATGGAATACTGAATTAGAGGCAATGTGAATTATTGTCTGGTTATCACACCAAAGTTTAGCTGATAAAGGATGTGTGATACTTGTTTCTGTCAAAAGCTGGTGAATCCACATTATCTCGCATGTGGCCTATGTCATGGCCCGATATTCTGATTCTATACTAGACCGAGATATCACACTTTGCTTCTTGCTTTTTCAGGATACCAGGCTGCCTCCCACAAAGACACAATAGCCTGAAGTAGAATGTCTATCATCCTTGGAGTCTGCCCAATCTACATCTGTGAAACACTCAATCTTCTCATGCCCATAATTACCATAAAGAATACTTTGTCCTGGACTGGCTTTGAGGTAACCCAGAATATGTTCCACAGCTGCCCAATGATCAATAGTGGGGGAAGATATGAACTGACTCACAATACTAATAGCATATGTATATCAGGATGTGTGACTAAGATAATTTAATTTTCCAGCTAACTTCCGATATCTCTTGGGATCACTGTACGGTTCTCCTTCTTTGACTAGTTGCATGTTCAAAGTCATAGGTGAATTACACGGTTTAACGCCTAACTTACATATCTTGGATAATAGGTCCAGCACATACTTGCGTTGACAGGTGAAAATCCCTTTGCTACTTCTCATAACCTCTACACCCAAAAAATACTTTAACATACCTAAGTCCTTTGTACTGAATTGTTGTTGAAGAAAGGACTTCAGTAACAAAATACCAATGGTGTCACTGCCAGTTATAATAATATCATCAACATAAACAACTAACAGAATAATCCTGGTGGCTGAATTTCAGTAAAATATTGAATGGTCAGACTTGCACTTGTGCATCCCAAACCTCTCAATTATCTGACTGAATTTTCCCAACCATGCACGTGGACTCTGTTTGAGTCCATATAAGGCTTTGCGAAGGCGGAAAACTCGGTTGTCTGTCTCCCCCTGAGCAACAAACCCCGGAGGTTGCTCCATATAGATTTCCTCCTGAAAATTACCACGGAGAAAGATATTTTTGACATCTAACTGATGGAGATCCCAACTGTACCGGGCAGCCAAAGAGATAAAGAGTCGGACTGAAGTCAATTTGGTCACGGGAGAGAAGGTATCGACATACTCAATACCATAGATCTGAGCATAGCCTTTGGACACAAGTCGAGTTTTGAGGTGAGCAAGACTGCCATCGGGATTAACCTTCACTACAAACACCCAATGACAGCCAATAGCACGTTTCCCTACAAGCAACTTCACTAAATCCCAAGTACCATTAGTCTCCAATACTGCCATCTCCTCCCACATAGCATGATGCCAACTAGGATGAGACAATGCTTCAAGAATAGAGGCAGGTAAAAAGGTAGAATCCAAAGAAGTAATGAAATCATGAGATGAAGGAGAAAAGTATGATAAGACAGACAAGAGGAAATAGGATGAACACACTTACGTGAACCTTTGCGAAGAGCAATAGGAAGGTCATCACTAGAGGGAGGAGCTGATGGCGAGGGACCTGATGGTGGAGGATTAGAGACTGGCGGAGGCGGCCGACGAGAGTATGCCTGTGTGATCGGAGGATGATCCAGCAGAGTAGGAGTAGAACCGATCACAGGAGAAACAGGGTAGACCAGAATATCATCATCCTCTCCCTCACTAGGAGGTCCAGGAGAGGTAGGGAATAAGATATTTTCATGAAAAGTGACATCATAAGATACTAGATAGCGCTTAAGATCATGACAATAACACCGATACCCTTTCTGAACTCTTGAATAGCCAAGGAAGATGCACTTGAGGGCTTTAGGATTAAACTTAAAGAGATGTTGGCGAACATCCCTGACAAAACATGTATACCCAAAAATTCGGGGAAGAATGGAAAATAAAGGGGTAGTGGGGTATAGGATATAAAAGAAAGTATCCCAATTAAGCACAGAAGAGGATAATTGGTTAATCAAAAAATAAGCAATGGAAACTGTGTCGGCCCAGAAATGCTTAGGCACATGCATTTGAAAAAGCAGAGCCCGAGTAGTTTCCAAAAGATGGCGATTCTTCCTCTCTGCCACACCATTCTAAGAGGGAGAATCAACACATGAGGTTTGATGAATGATGTCTCGCTCACACATGAATGTTTGAAAAGGCTCAGACAAATATTCTTTAGCATTATCACTACATAATATTTGAACAGAAATATGAAAATGAGTTTGAATTTCAGCATAGAAGGCACATAAATGAGAAAATACTTCTGATCGAGATTTCATTAAGTATAACCATGTAACTCTTGAAAAATCATCCATAAAAGTAACAAAGTAACGGAACTCAGTGGATGACAAGATAGAACATGGGCCCCAAACATTAGAGTGGACTAATTCAAAAGGAGCACTAGCTCGTTTATTAACTCGAGGACTTGAACTGAGACGATGATGTTTCGCCAGTTGACAGGACTCACAAGGTAAGATAGATAATGATAAGAACTGAGAATATAATCTTTTTAATAAAGTAAGAGAATGATGACCTAAGCGGCAATGCAACTCAAAAGGACTCGATGCTGCAAGACAAGTGGCTGTGCTGGATGAAGTCTGATCAAGTATATACAAACCGTAGACTCACGTCCCCTACCAATAGTCCGCTTCATCACTAGTTCCTGGAAAACACAATAGCCAGAAAAGAATGAGACTGAGCAATTAATATCATGAGCAAGTTTGCTTACAGAGAGTAAAATTAAACGATAGATTAGGCACATGCAAAACCGATGATAAAGGAAGACATGAGGTAGGCGAGACAGTGTCTGACTCAAGGGCACAAGATTTGGACCAATCCGCCAAGGTGATGATGGACTTGGACGAGGTGGGTTGCACGGAAGAAAGTAAACTAGGGTTACCTGTCATGTGGTTAGAGGCGCCCGAGTCAATGACCCATTCATTGACGCAGGATACAACGCAAGCGACTGAGTTACCTATCTGGGCAATGTTGGACATGGCAGCCAAAGAGGACTATGTGGACTTCAGAAAAGCTTGGTACTTCTTGAACTGAGCAAGTCCGTCAGCGGAGAACTGTGTAACTAGAATAGTTGGGGTAGCAGTGTTGGTTGCGGGAGCAAAAGTGACAGAAAAACCTCGCTGATTTCTGTTCTTTAATTTCCAACATTCCTGAATCACATGACCCGACTTCTTACAGTAATGACAAATAATCTTGGAGGAGCCCCCCCCCTTCGATGCACCTAGAGGCTGGGCATATTGTTGTTTTGATGCAGGTCCACCTTGACCAAGAAGCACAAGAGTGAGTAAGGCTGATGACTGAAGTCCTGCAGAATGAGAGATACCTGCCCGTTCAACTCTGCTATATACATCTTCTAATGAAGTGATAGTGAGACTAACAAGAATCTGTGTTCGAGCAGAGTCATAAGTAGATAGTAGCATAGCCAAAAACCCCATAACAGCCATATGTTCACGTTGTTGCTGTTGGATTGCAATATCAGTACTAAAAGGCAGCACCATATTCAATTCTGCATAGGTCTTTTTATAGTCTACGTATACTTGCAAAAGGGACCTGTCCTACATCTCAGCCCGATAAAATACTTTATAAACATCAAACACTCGGGTGATATTTCCCTTACTAGAGTATAGGAATGCAAGATGATCCATCAACTGTTTGACCGTCGCACAGTGAATAACAGTTTCGATCACGTCACTTTTAATTGAATTTCTGACCTGAAGGAAAAGACGAGCATCATCCCGTAACCAGATGTGGCTGGAATCATTTGTGGGTGGGTCAAAGGTAAGATGGTGCTCTATCTCCATACTTCGGAAATAGATTCGAACTGTATTACTCCAGTCGATATAGTTCCGACCATTTAGTTTATGTTCCGTAATCTTTGGAAGAACATGAATCTCGGCCATAGTGGCGAGAGGCATCTTGGAAGCAGATTCAGTCATGATTAAGCATCTGAAAAATAGGTTAGAGGCAAGATTGATGAAAGCAAGCAATTATCGAATGAATACCTGACAAAGAATGCCTTGGCCGAAATTGACGAATGGCTAGAAATCCAAATTTTAGTGCTTGGATCAAGGTAAAGGGATATATACAAGATATAGGATATAATAAACTGTGCAAAACACCTCAAAAATCCAAAATCGACAAAACATCGATGGTTGAAACAAAGAGGTCGAATTGAAGAAATACCAAAATACCAAGCTATGGTTGTTGGATTGAAGATTGGAGGGTAGATCTGGATTCCTAGGACAGAGATGATTCGGGTGGTGGTCGGCCGGAGGTGCTACAACCGTTGACGCGCCATCACACGCTAGGAAGGTGACCGGCGCTTGTAGATCTGGCAGCCGCTTCAGGCGGCGTACTGTAAAAAAAAATCTCTCCAAAAAAAAATGCTCTATTTTGAGCTATTCTAACCCTAATGCTCTGATACCATGTGAAGGAATATAAGAGAATAAATTGGTGAAAATGAATTGATTATTTTACAATCTATAGAGACACCTATATATATACACAAAAGAATGGAATAAACCAGAGGATATTATAAGAATATCTCATGATTCTTAACAAACCTACCATAATAGAGTTCATTATAAAAATAAAACATATTAATTAAACTAATACATGAAAGCACATAATCAACAAAATAAACTTGTCAAGTAAACTCCTTTGATAAAATAAATAATAATATATAATATAATTTTGTAAACCAAAACTGATAAATGATAATAAAAATTTCATAAATTTAATCCTCGGTGACTATATCTCATTATATAATATCTTTTATAATTTACAAACATTGTACTACTTGAAACCAAAGTTGTTTCATTTACCTTTTCTCCTCAAGATAACTATGCAAAAAAAATATTTTTTTCGTCTTACTAGCAATACATTCACCTTTGTGAGGACTCCTATATGGTTTTGATAAACCGTTTCTCTCTCAAAACCTTGTAGTATTCCAGGCCTAATCTCAAAAAATAAATGTCAACACCTTTTAGAGCATATCTTTTCTTCCCATAATATGTGCACTGTAAAAATAATCTCTTATGTCTACATATGAACACTATACTATACATAAATGCTCCTCGATAGATGAAAACAATGAGTTGATATCCACACTACACAGCTTCCTGAACATACCACACAGTAATAACTAGGTATCTACATCCTATGTACGTGCACAATGCAGTGGACAGAAATATAACAAAGGTCACATAGTTAGGCTTTGCCCCATTGTTTCCACATTGTTGCATACAGCAGAACAAAAATCACTACTTTATCACCACCAACATGGACACTCACCCACACACTCGCCCTGGGGACACTTCTCATCATGTGTGTTTCTTTTCTGTTACAGACGCATCTGCTCCATGCATGTGTGTGCATTTGTTCCGTTATAGATGCTGATACACATGCATGTCTGTTATTACAGACACATGCCTACACACATCATACTATTATTCTCTCTTCCTAGAATTTAACTCTGACACAATATAGAAGAAACAAACAACAAAACTCAAATTCATAAAACTCAATAAAATGTGTACAAGCAGATCCATATAAATAATCACTAATTTGAATTGGAGCAGCCAACATATTGGGCCTGAGAGGAAATCTGGACATGCTAGCATGCTTGCAGAGTGAGCTAGCCCGGAGTACCAGCATGTGATGCTCCCATGACCTGTTGGGCTCAAAAATCATTGATCATTAAACTGGTACTTATAACTTGACTAGAGACACAACCCAACTGACTCAACCATTTAAATATAACGGTTGGTGGTTGTTGTAGCTATCTTATTAAAATGGCAAAGTCATATACCCAAATACACAAAATTAAAATAAAAAAAGGTTTTTTCAATTCTCTTGTGAATTGCCTTATTATTGGTCACTAAAATAGAAAATTACCTCGTACAGAAAATTTGCGTGTGGGGGCGCAAGAACTTAGGAACTTTTACAAAAGCCTCAAAAGGAGTAGGTGCAAGTGGTGCATCATTTGGACCTACACTTGAGAAAAAACACACACATCAAAATGCATCCAGAAAAGCTGCTAACCCTAAATTAAAGATACTAAAAAAGAAATCTTTTTGCACTATGCAAAGAAAAACATCTTCAAATTCAAATCAAGCCCAATAAAAACTTGATTCAAAACTTGAACGCCATTGGTTAATGTATCACGTTAATTTTAAAATCAGTAAAGAAAATGAAATCAGATATGATCTTCTAGTAATGTAAAGAATAAATAAATATTTTTTATTTATCAGCTAGTATGATCCTTAAGTGTGTTTGAAAATATATTTATCAGCTAGTCCTGAAAAAAGGATCATCGGACAAGAAACCAGAAACTAATTCCTTCTAGAAAACATATGATTCAAAAAAACTAGGAATCATTTTTTTTCAATAAATATTTTTTTAAGTAAAGGCCTTATCTTGGCGAGCTAACAAGTGGTCTTCGTTAAATAGTAATAGATATCATGTTCGAAATTCATCAAACATAAACTCTCAAATTTTATGACATAAGGCTATTGAGATACTAGCATATGCTAATATAACAACTCATGGTTATTATTTATTTATTTATTTCTAGTAGTTACATATGAGAAATACACTTGTTAACAATAATTTTGAGGAAATATTTATCAAGCAGCTACCAAGTTTTATTATTCCAAGACACACGACATTATAAAAAACCTCTTTATGACATAATATAATTTTCTAGGACATGATTCATTAATTTTTATGTTGTACTTATTACATTTGGTATTTGGAGATATGTATCAAAGCATTCCAACTTTTACCAACATGGATCAGAAAGATAATATGTGATGTTAGTAATATATAGTAATGATATTCTTATTATCACTGAAAATATATTTAATTAATTATTAAAAATATAAATAAAAACATGATAATATTTTCACAATTCTTTTTGAATCATTAAAATATAAAATAAATGTATTCAATGATTTAATATAATTGAATATATTTATTTTATTAATTATATGAGTTTTAATTAATTTGTGACTTATCGATATTTATATTAAAATATTCATTGATATTTCTGATATATCCATAAAATCTAACTACTAATACATTTGTGATTACCAATATTTTGATCATTACTCAAGATGATAGGTATTAATTAAACCATGTCATTAATTGTTTATGTAGTATAATCAAAAGGTTCAATTCATTATTGCAAACTAGATCAATTAATGTGATAGAAGGCTCATCTAAAGAAAAAGTTGGATATATTTTTCTAATATATACCATAGGTTAAAGCCATCAAGCCCCTCGACTTTCACCTCACTCTCTTGGGGAGACACATCTTTTATTCGGTGGGACACTCACATTAAGCTCATTTCCCTAGCACAATGGCCCAAGAGAGATATCATCACTTCCTCAAACATAATCGTGCTAGTATTAGGTGTAGGCATTAGAGAAAGATTAGTAATGATGCCTATGTGATAAGTAACGACAAAACATGGGAACAAGAATACAACTATGGTGTTTGAATATGTATTCTCTTGGTTCGAGTCCTAAAAGAATCATTTGTTCTCATAGAAAATTTTATTGACACTCGTAATAACCTTTCTAATCTCTAGAGAATAATACTGATGTCACTTATTAGTACAAGAGTACTAAGAAAAAGCACACTTGATGACATGCATAATTATTTTTTCTTACCTAGAAAAAGATCATGAAAAAAATAAGTATACTCAAGTTCTAATATGAACAAAATACAACAACCAATTAAAATATAATATGATATAAGAGAATAAAAGACGATATCTAATTAATTAGAAAGTTCTTGGATAATACTGTCTCCCTAATAAAGTCTAGATACACTCCTATGTAATAGATATATTATAGTTGTTTCAACCAAATTTAAGTTCTTCCTCTAATTTATCATATTTTATGTATTGACATTAGCACATGATCTCTAATGAATCATGTCTTACACCTCAAAAAAATAAAAAAATTAATTAAAAATATTCTAAAATATTGTTATTTCTCAATATTTAATATCATAATCAAATTGTATTATAATTTTTTTATAAAATTTAATAAAAATAGATAAAAAATTAAAATATTTCCTTAAATACTGATAGAGGTGTCAACCGGGCAGGCCCAGCCCGGCCCGACATGGGAATATCTCGTGCCTGGGCCCATGTCGTGCCCGAGTAAGGCACGTCCCGTGCCGTGCCGTGCCATGCCGAGGCCAACCAGGCCTCTTACAGTGCTTGACCCGGCATGGTTCGGTGGCCCATGGTACGACCCGTAGGCCCAGTCGGGGTCACCTTTCACACCCAGCCCCGGCGTCACACACCCGCAGACCCGCACCCATTGACCCGTGGACCTGGCTTCCCGTACCCTCACGAGTCACAGGTCACGGGTGGTTTCACTCTGACTCAAGACACGAGGGCCAAGCCAAGCTTCCACTTCCCCCAAAAAAGACAGCGGGTCGGGTCCAATCAGACCCGACCCGCAGTCCCCCCTGACCCGACCCGATTCCCCCCCCCACCCCGAACTGGAAAAAAAAAATTAAAATGTTGCCGTTGGATCTCGCCTCCAATAGCTAGGGGGCAGAATCCAACGGTCCTCATGATTCTGCCCCCTAAAAAATTTAAAAAAATCAAAAAAAATGTCTTTTTTTAACAAAAATTATTGTCTTTAATCTATAAAATCCTTCCCTCCTCTCTATAACATTTATGCTTTTCATAAACATTTATTCTCTCAAATCTCACATTTTCTCTCTCTCAAAACTCTTGTTCATCTCTCTCGAAATTCGGGATTTCATTATTTGGCTTGGATTTTCGGGAATCTAAACTTGAGTTTTGAATTTTGAGCTAGATTGTGATGCACCGTGCACGTGATCAACCTAACTGCTTTATCGGGTAATTTATTTTAGTTTTTTTTACTTTCTCTCACTCTCTCTAGTCTCTCTCTTTAGACCTAAAATAGTTAAATTTAAAATCTATCATCTAGTCTCTAAATAAGTGATCTGTTTAATAAAAATCCAAAAAAATAATAAATACTAATGAAACATATTTAAATTTAGAAAATAAAAATCTTACACAGAGATCGAAGGCTGCTGAAACTTTGGTTTCTCCAGTCGTCTCAACCCAAACTTCTAAAAAACAAAAAATTAGAAGTAATTTTGTAGTTTGGACTTATTTTAATATAATAAAACAAAAAAATATTAGGGATGGGGAAGAAGAAATGACACAGTTCAAATATTATATGAGAATTTTAACATGTAAGAGTTCATTTAGGACTGAGCACCTTAAGAGGTATGCCAAATTATGTACCAAAAAATATGATTCATTAGATCCTAGGCAAACCCAACTTGGCATTGCATTTTTTAAGACTGGATCGAGTTCAGTCTCAAAATTTACTCCCTTCATATATTCTAGGGAGTTGGGTAGGGACAACATAGTCAGACTTATCACATTGATAAGTCTTCCGATCTAATATTTTCGGAAGATCCAAAGATAGTGCGCATAATGCAAACATATTTTCAGCCTACTTATCATTGGATTCCTAGGTCCACATCTAGGAATGACATACTAAAATTGTATAAGTTAGAAAAATAAAAAATAATTATTAAATTTATGGCATATAGTGGAGTGATGTCCGTGACGTCCGATATCTAGATATATCATGATGAATCATCTTATGCACGTCTCACCAGCCACTAAGTAGATTCTAACTGGATAATTAATAAAAAAATTTTAGGATTCTCTGATATTCTTCATCCTCATGATGGACCGGCTATTTTTGAGTGTATAATAAAAATCTTTAGGAAATTTAAAATTTAAAATAAAATTTTTAGTATCAAATTTGATAACGCATCTAATAATGAAGTGTTGATTAAAATGTTTGTTAGGAATATTAGAGACACGCTATTAGGAGATATTTTTCATGTCAGATACATGTGTCACATGATTAACCTGATTATTCAAACGGGTATAAAGGTGTGTTCCCTCACATTGGATAATATACGTAATGCACTAAAATATATTTATACTCCTCACATACAACAAGAGTTTGACAGTCTCTGTTTGTCTGCGAATCTTAAGAAGAAGAAATTCTAATCGAATATGAGACATCATTGGAATTACACGTACCTGATTTTGAAATCATGTGTTGGATACGAACACGTGATATCCGACTACGTCAAGAGTAAGAGCGACGAACTTATTATTGACGACACTGACTGGGCTTCAGGAATTTTATTTATAAAATTCCTGAAGATTTTTTATGATACGAAGAATATGTGTTCGTCGGTTTATACGCCAACGACTTGCATTGCACTTCAGTGCATATGCAACATTAGTAGCATGTTTAGAAAGTATTGAGTTGATCCGACACTTAGCCATATGATTGCAGAGATGGAAACCAAGTACTTGAAGTACTGGTTCACCGTTCCATCTCTTTATTATCTCACTGCATGCATTGATCATAGGATTAAGGTGAAAGGGGTAGAAAACACCCTGACTTACATTTCATCGTGCATGAACCTGGAAAAGCCACATGAATGGTTCATTCACGAGAAGTTGACTGACCTGTTCACATACTACGATACTAGGTATGGTGGTGGTGGTGGTGAGACTGTGATTACGGACATAGATACCTTGTTCGGAAATAATGATTTTTCCATTCAGCTAGCGAGGGGAAAACGTCGGGGTGGACCATCACATAGGAGCTAGCTTTCTCGGCACTTAAATATCAATTACTACTCAATCTTATCACATTCTGATACTAAGAATCATGATATATTACAGTGGTGAAAATTATACGAGTCCACCTTTCCCGTGCTATCTAGTATGACATATGATCTATTGACTCCTCAAGTGTCAAGTGTAGAGGTGTCAAACGGGCCGTGCCGAGCTTATTTTTTTAAATCACGGTCGTGCTTTCGTGCCGGGCCAGGCATAGTTTATAAAATCTAGGCCCGGCAGGGCCCGCCTACACGGCGGGCCGTGCCATGCCGGGTCAGGCCCGGTCGGGCCAAACCTGGCCGTATGAGCCAAACCATGTCGTACAAGCCAGGTAAAATTATTTTTTAAAAATTTTATAGTTTTAAATTTTAGTTTAATTATATAAAATATTAAATTATATATAAAATTATAGATAATGTATAATATAATAATTTATAAAATAAAAATTATTTAAAATTTATTAAATTTACAAAGTTTAAATTTTTTTTATAATGTAAAATAAAATTAGTTTATAATTTATTAGAATTAAATAATACAGTTATAAATTTTTAAATGAAAAAATAAAACGAAAAAATAAATAAATAAATCAATAAATTTTTTAAAAAAAATTAAAAATTAAAAAAACAAAAGCAAACCAAATAAAAAATAACCAATCAGCCAATAGATACTGAAGTTCCGACCCAAACTAATTAAAGTTTCAACGTAACATATAAATAAAGCGTACAATCAATAAAAAATAAAACATCGAAATCAAAAAGTAATAGATCATAATCAATCGTCAATTGGCATATCATGAGCATCATTAGCTGCAACATCAAGATCAGTATCATATGGATCATCATCATCAGCAATCAACTCCTCCGATTTCGCAGGGGATGCAGCTGCAGTCCCAGTCCCAGTCCCAGCACCAGCACGATCATGGATGCTAAACCTCGAATCTTCTCAATCCTTCAAACAAGCCAATGTCTCGACAATATCTGGATGTAATATCGATCTCCTATCCAAAATCATATTTACTACAATAGAAAAAGCAGACTTCGATGCTACGCTCGACACCAGAGGAGTCGGTAGATCCCGTGTCATCCTAGATAGCATGGAAAAGGTGGACTCATATGATTTTCACCACTGTAATAAATCATGATTCATAGTATCATAATGTGATAGGATTGAGCAGTAATCGGTATCTAAGTACAGAGAAAGCTCGCTCCTATATGATGGTCCACCCCTATGTTTCTCCCTCGCTAGCTGAATGGAAAAATCATCTCCGAATAAGGTATCCATGTCAATAATCACTGTCTCACCACCACCACCACCATACCTAGTATTTTAGTATGTGAATAGGTTAGTCAACTTCTCGTGAATGAACCATTCAGGTGTCTTTTCTAGGTTCATGCACGAGGAAATGTAAATCGGGGTGTTTTTTACCCCTTCCACCTTAACCCTAGGGTCAATGCATGCAGCGAGGCAATAAAGAGATGGAACGGTGAACCAGTACTTCAAGTACTTGATTTCCATCTTTGCAACCATATGACTAAGTGTCGGATCAGCTCAATACTTTCTAAACATGCTATTAATGTTGCATATGCACCGGAGTGCAATGCAAGTCGTGGGGAATGGGACACTTAGGGCTTGCCGTTGGTCCGAGTGTCCCGAGTCACAATGAACCCACCTTGACCCATGACTCGTGAGGGTGCGGGACTACTGGTGCGGCATGTCAGGCTGGGTGTGAAAGGTGACCCCGACCGAGCCTATGGGTCTTGCCACGGGCCACCAATTGTGCCGGGTCAGGCACGGCACAAGGCCCGGTTGGCCTCGGCATGGCACGACACGGGCGGTGCCTTACCCGGACACAGCACGGGCCCAGGCACGAGATATTCCCGTGACGGGCCGGCCCGGCCCGGCCCGGTTGACACCTCTAGTCGAGCGTGGCATCGGAATTTACATTTTCTATTGCAGTAAACGTGATCTCAGATAGAAGATGAAGATTACGTCCATATATTATTGAGGCCTTTGCCTATTCGAAAGATTGAGAGGATTCAAGGTTTAGTATCCATGATCGTGCTGGAGCTTGGACTGTGACAGAGATTGCAGCCGCATCCAATGCGAAAGCGAAGGAGTTGATTGCTGATGATGATGATCCATATGATACTAATCTTGATGTTGTGGCTAATGATGCTCATGATATGCCGATTGACAATTGATGATGATCACTGCTTTTTAATTTCGATGTTTTGTTTTTTATTGATTGTACGCTTTATTTATACGTTACGTTAAAACTTTAATTTGTTTAGTTCGGAACTTCAGTATCTATTAGTTGATTGGTCATTTTTTATTTGGTTTGCTATTGTTTTTTTACTTTTTTATTTTTTTTAACAAAATTTATTGATTTATTTATTTTTTCGTTTTATTTTATTTTTAAAAATTTATAACTCTATAATTTAATTATAATAAATTATAAACTAATTTTATTTTAAATTATAAAAAAAATTTAAACTTTATAATTTAATAAAGTTTAAATAATTTCATTTTATAAATTTATTATATTATAAATTATCTATAATTCTATATATAATTTAATATATTTTATAATTAAACTAAAATATAAAAGTATAAAATTAAAAAAAATTTAACCTGGACCGTACAGCCTGGTTTGGCTCGTACGGCCAGGTTAGGCCTGATCGGGCCTGGCTTTTATAAACAGTGCCGGGCCAGGCACGGCACGGTTACTATACCGTGCCTGGCCAGGCACGAAAGCACGACCGTGCTCTAAAAAAATGGGTCGTGACTGCCCGGCACGGCCCATTTGACACCTTTAAATACTGATAGTCATATATATTGATTATAATCATCAATAAAAATAATAAAATATCTCGAGTTATCACATGTGATCGCCCTACAGAATCCTAATACATCTAAATGAATTAATTTTAATTCATTTAGACATATTTCTAGTAAGATAAAAGATTATAATATATTTTATTAATTGATATGTCTCATAATCAATATACATCACTCTTTTAATACCCATTTCCAAAATGTTTAATTTGTACAAAAATAAATATTTCATGCAAGAATGTATTACTAGTAAACAAGCAACTAGATGAGCTATTGTAGGTAAAAAAAAATAGGCATAATTTATCTCACTAAATCTACAAAAAAAATTATCTATCTAGTATACCAATCATGTATACAGATACCAAAAAAATAATAAAGAAAAATCATAACTTTATCGCTTAGCAAAATAAAAGAAGGAAAACAAACTAACTATTGAGTTTTTGTTTATTATCTTTTTTCATGATTTTATTTATTTTTTTTATTGTTTGGGAGGATCCATCTTGAGGGCTGCCACAAACAATATTTATATGGTCACATATTGATTTTAAAAAATAGATTATTATTATTTTATTTAGTTTCTTGTTATGCGGTCTCTCCTCCATTCAGCGCCATCAAAAAAAATCCTAAATAAAAAGTAACATGGGTGGTTTCTAGAGAAGAGGCACAGAAGATGTGGTGCACGAATGACGCCAAACATTCTAGCACCATCGAAAACTATAATCACCAAAAGTTTCAAAGATGGTGATTGTGCCATAGCACTATAATGGTAAAACATCAAAGTAAAAAAATAAGTATTTTAGATTTATTTTTAGGCATTTAAATTGTTAGACATCTGACATAAAAGTTTCAGATACGAAATATTTTTTTTCCCGATGATGCAGCATCAAATACGGTAGCAATGAAAAAGAATCATCATCATCAATGTTATTCTTCTATTAACAGAGACATTAGTTTTTATTACAAAAAAAAGGGAGACTCCGTTGGTAGGACAACCCAAATCTTGTAGCCTTTTGTGTAGGGTAGCATAGTCGAAAGGCAGCCTAGTCAAAGGACAGCTCCTTGGTCTATTATGTAGTGTAGGGTAGACCACAATTTTACTATATTCACGTGTGTGTGTGTGTGTGTGTATTTTGATTAATTTTATATTTCAGTTATTTTATTTTTGTGTAACAGTGTATATTGTGGTGATTCAAAGATGACCGGAATCAATGTGCGATTATTATGAATAACCTAATAGAAATTGATAAAAGACAATTTTTCTCTCTGAAATACATCGAAAAGAGTCAGGTTTGTGGCCCAAAAATACTTAGATGACTTATTAGAGAATTCACCTCAAATTAAGACTAATAAGTGGATATAAATTAATACACAACTACTAGTTTACCTATAACAATTAATTGATCCTAATGTATCAAGTATGTTTCACTCTTGTGACACTTACAAAAGAATTTATGAAAAGATTATATCAATGTGTTCTTCAAGTATGTTTTATTTATATGATATTATTACTTAATTATGGATATGTAGAATGATAGACCACGACGAGATGACTCATTGTGTGACTTGGACATAATTGTGAGAAATGATTGTTCTTATAGTTTCAATATTGATAGATAACACAGTATTGAGAAGATTGAGACTTGGTGATCGGATGTGTAGTATTATTTACATGCATTTATAAATAAAACAAGATACAGGCTTGCGAATACATATTATTGGGAAGAAAAAAATATCATTATTTCCAGAGATTTATCAAAGAGTAACTCAGATGACTATAGTTAGATCTAGATTGAGTATAGTTGATATGATTAGCCATAGTGCTATAGCATTTTCGTCACACAATAATGATGAGAGAGCTTAGAGGCATAGTAGAGGTGAACAGAGAGGCATGAAATAAGAAATAACTCGTTTCTTTTATAGGAGGTCGAGACATATTCAGGAAAGCTGATAAAAATTGCACTATAAGTTACAATGTAGATTTCAAGATTTAGAGGCTATACAACAGATCAATATACTATTCAGGTTGAAGTCTCTACGGATGCATCAACTAGACATGTATCATCTTCTCAAAAAGAGTATTCCATACTATGTTCCTTGGGTACCACTAGCTCAAGTACATCTACATCTATTATACTCTTTGCTCACCACCTTACTCCAAATTGTTGGATAATAGACTCTAGGGCTAATACCCATGCTATAAGTATTCACACTAATTTTATTTCGTTTATATAATCCAGAATCTTTGATATTGTCATGACCAATAACATCGATATACGGGCTAAAAGAAATGACAATGTCAATATTGATCATTTTTTTAAACACATTTTATATGTATCAGAATTTTATTAGAATTTATTTTATGTTTATTTTTTATGCAGCAATAAGATTTAGACATTAATTTTTTTCTAGTATTTTATGAATAATCATCAAACCAGACGAATGATTTCCTTAAAAATTAAACGATACAAATTACACGTATTCTTCTCGACTCATATGAGTCCATCTAGATGTTTACCATTGATTCATTATTTATATTCACTCTCAACTAACACATCATTTACTAGAAAAATTAAACATTCTAAAAGCAAATAATAGAGAAGTGACATCTATTTATTATGAAACATTTCAAATATAAAAATATATTATAACTTCTTATCGAACATTTCAATGAGGTACTAGGTGGAACCCAATTCCATTTGATTCCCTCAGATATTTAGAGATCCTATAGGATGACAATGTATGATAGTTTGAGATATTTTGTTATTTTTTTTCATTATTGTACTTGACTTACATAATTGATAGTTTTAAAAAAATCTCAATTTATTTTTATAAAATTTTATGATAAAAATTAAAACTTGATTTAGATATGAAATTAAAATGTTGAGAAGTGATAAAACAATAAAATAAATTTTTCATTAATTTTTTTAATTTTTTTAGCTGCACAAAATAATTTATAAGACAACTTGTACTAGAACTTCTACATTGAATGAAATAATTGAGAGAAAAAAAACAATATCTAGTTGAGATGGATAAAACACTCATACTTCATAAAAGTGTACATATACACCCTTGGGGAGTAGCAGTATTAACCGTTAACTTCCTAATCAATCAAATATTATCCTCTATTCTCTTAAGCTATATATCATTTCAGCTCGTTTATCCTCAAGACTAACTATTTCACTTTTCACCTAAAATTTTTGATTTTACTTATTTTGTTCATGATCTCTCCAAGAAGAAAAAAGATTATTGTGTCATCAAATATGCATTTATTGAATATTCTAGTACTCAAAAAGGATATAGGTGTTTTTCATCCGAATCTAAAAGAGCTATTATAAGTGTCAATATCATATTATTGAGGATGAGTCTTATTATAAAGACATCATTCAAGAGAACATACTTTCAAAGATTATAATAGTAAACTCATTTCTCTACCTAGTGTTTATTCCCCGTGGAAGAGTGACAACTAATCTATGCGTATACTTGATACAACTAGCTTGATTAGTTTTGAGGAATAGTGAAATCTCTCCTAGGGCACTACACCTACGAGATGAGCCTAGTGTGAATATCTCACTAAACATGATGAGTTTAGTGGATAAGGGTTTGGAGAATTGATAATATGGTATGTTAAAAGAATTAAATGTAATCTCATCTAATCATCTATTAAATCCCATCCCAAAACTAGTAGGTAAGCTTGTAGTTGGATGTAAATGGTATATATAATAAAGACATGACCCAAGAGAAATATCAATCAACTTAAGACTGTTAATAGCGAGGAGTATTATGCAAAACTATGGTAATGACTATTGAGATATTTTATCTCATATGACTAAGATAACTTCTATTTAGTTATTAATTTCAATTGCAGCATTGCACATGTAGAGTGTATATCAACCATAAGGAATGTTTTCAATCATAATGATCTAAAGAAGAAGCATTTCTATAGCAACCATCAAAGTTAATTGTTCCCGAGAGCATAGGTATGGTGTACAAATTGTGAAAGGTATTTTATGAACTCTAGTAGTCTCTTAGGACATTGTTTAGAAGATTTTCTTTAGCACTAACAACATTTAGTCTTACGAGATGTGTGTCATACTATTCATGTTTCTTCTGAAAAAGATCATGAGATGAGTATATGATGATAGTTATGTATGTCGATAATACTTTAATTATTAAAATTAATCAAATAAGTATATCTCAACTAAAATCATTTCTATTAAATAATGAATTTAGGATGTTAGAAATATTTTTTATGTATAGAGATCAGATACTTAGGAGACAAGACTTTTCGTTCTCAAAAGATATGTTTTGAATAGTTTATTAAAACATAGATATTTTTGATTATGCACCAATTGACTCACCATTAATTTTTATATATTTTTTTTGCAGATAACTTTTTCTCATAGAAGAACATGAGATAAGAAGTTGTGTTGTGATCCAATAAAGAGACAAAATACAGAATCAGCATCAACTACTTGTGAGCTTAGTAGACCAGTCACTTTTTAAAAGAGCTTTACTTATAAGCTCAAAGGCCAATCACACCTTATTTTGATAGACAAGCAGCCCAACACATTACGGCTAACTTAATATTTCATGAATCAAAAAAATTATATTGAGATTTATTCTCACTTCATTCAGAAAAAAAAGTAAGGATAATTCAATTATTATAACCTACACACCTACTAATAATCATACTACAAATATCTTCATGAAATCTCCCAAAAAACCACATGTTACAGCCTACATACCTACTATCATATATAGCCATGTATTGATTTAAAAAAAATAAATTATCATTTCATTATTTTGATTTCTATTTCTGAGCTCTCCTCTTTCTCCCCGCTAGTCCAATTGAAAGACTCAACAATAACACTATCATGCTTTTGGCCAGTGCAACAATATCATTGTTCATAATAATATCAAAAACTCAAGACTATAAAAAAATAAAAATAATGGTTATGTGTCATAAATATTAGCTGATAAATTTATGATACAAGAATTCAGAATGAGTTGATTAGTAGAAATGGCAATAAAGGTAGAAGTGTTTCATCCTAAGTCAATAATACCTAATGAGAGAAATCTGACACTCCTTAGGAAAAGAAAGTGTAACTAGAGCAGTACATGTGATGGCAAAGAATTCAAATTGAATGAGTTTAATAGTATTTTATATATCCTCTAAACCTCAAAAAGCTTGTCATTGCTCAAGAATCAAGATGCAATATTTATGATTTAGCACATCTCCTAAATATGTTTTAATCTCTCACAAAAAGAACATGTCACTACAAGTTTTTTGCATCTCAAAATACCTCAATTAGCTCTCTCAACTCTCACTGGCACTATGTAATGAAGATATCGTAGTGTTATAACTGATTATATCAACTTCAGTCAATCTAAGCATAGTTGTAGATGTCCGAGTTACCCTCTAATAAATCTCTGAGAGAAACAGATATGTTTTCTCACCAAGAATCTATACATGTAAATATATATATTATTCTTTCAATGCATGCATATATAGAATGTTACAAATATGATTGTCAAATCACTTCCATAAAAATTTGATTCGCCACCATAGATATCGCTTCAATAATTCTTTAACACAATTATGTCAAAGCTACAAAATAAGTTATCACATCCAAATCAATCAATTTGCATGTCAATAATTGATATTCATTATATAAGTGAAACGTACCCAAAGAATATATCAATGCAACATAGTTCTAAATTATTCTGCATGCATCACAACAGTCAAGCATATTAGATACATTGAGAATCAATCGAATGCTAGAGATGCACTAATTAGTATGCATCAATCATTAACAACTTATTAATCTCGGTATAAGATGGATCTTCCAATAGGTGACTCATGTAACCTTAGTCTACAAATCAGATCCTTATTGGCATGGTCTACATGACATACATATCTACTCTTTATTTCTATTAGATTATTCTCAATAATCTCATATTTATTTCAACTATTTTTTATTCATTATTATTGAATATAAGGTGGAACTGCAGAAGTCAAAAAAAAAAAAGGTTTTCTCTCTCTCTCTCTCTTTTTCAACATGGCATCAGAGCCACGAGAGAAAACCTAATTCTCTCCCGAAGCTTTCCGACCCGTCGATCCACCTCAGCGCCCACTCCGCCTTCTTCTTCACGCACGGGATTGTCTCCATTGCTCGTAACAGCCGCCTCTTCCCCCCCTTCTCAATGGCTCTGGCACTGTTACTGGCTGTGTCTCCGTCAATGACACCAGAAGAAGTGTACTTTCTGTTCCATAAGTTTGCACAATCAACTAGGTTTCTTACCACATCTTGCACCGACGACACAACTTGCTTTGCGTTTGCGACCAGCTCCATCGTATTTTTCCAGTCTCCTCTTTCAATCACACTTGCCCAATCAGTTTGAAGAAATTCATTTTTCAGCATTGCTAGAGAAACTTATAATTTTTAAAATCCGTGGAAATCAAGACTTGGACAGGAGCTGGAGCTGGCACAATTAATTGAGGAACAGAAACATAGCGTTATGAAGTGCTTTTCCTCCGCCGTCAAGCCTTCCCAGCCCTGGAGATCATAAGAGAGGTCTACCTCCTCTGCCGTCCAGAACGAAGCTTTCCGACTATTTTTTTTCTCCACCCCAATCCCTGCACGTGCTGTCGGAAATATTCTTCTACCTTTTGGGTCCTGCCACGCTACAATCTGAAGCTGTACTAGGGCTTTTTTCAATCTGAAGTAGATATGACTACTAAAACTTCCATTTTTTCCTCTATTATATCTGGATCTCCTATGATTACTTCGGAGAAATTGATTGGCAGTGACAATTATCTTTCCTGGTCAGCTTCTGTTGAACTATGATTTATGGGTCAAGGATATGAGGATCATCTGGTTACACAGGAGACAGATATCCCTGAGGTTGACCACGTACAGTTGAGGAAGATAGATGCCCAGTTATGTAGTATATTGTGACAATCAGTTGATCCTAAGATTCTTCTTCATCTTCGGGCCTACAAAACTTGTTTTAAAATTTGGACTCAAGCTAAAGGATTATACACGAATGATATCCAGCACCTTTATAAGGTGGCTTCTGCTATTGTCCATCTCAGCCAACAGGACTTGAATCTATCTACTTATATTAGCCAGATTGCTTCTCTTAAGGAAGAATTCTTGACTGTGATACCTCTTACTTCTGATGTTGGGGCTCAACAAACATAGCTTGATAAGTTCTTCATGGTCCTTACTCTTATTGGCCTCCGTCCGGATCTTGAGCCTGTCCGCGATCAGATTATTGGCAGTTCATCAGTTCCGTCCTTGGATGATGTGTTTGCTCGCCTCCTTCGTATCTCGTCCACTCAGACTTTGTCATTTGATAGCACTTCAGATTCTTTTGTGTTAGTTTCTCACACTAACACTCAAGGAGGCCGCAATGGTAACCGAGGTAGGGGCCAACGTCCTCATTGCACCTATTACAATAAACTTGGCAACACTCGTGATCGTTGCTATCAATTACATGGACGGCCTCCTCGCACTGCCCATGTGGTACAGTCCTCTGATTCTCAGCTGCCTCAGCCTCCGAGCTCCTCTGCATCTCAGGCATATCAGGCTTATGTTGCCTCTGTTGCCCAGCCTGGTAATGCCTCTGTCTGCCTTACCCACACATCTTCTCTTGGACCCTGGATTTTAGATTCTGGAGCTTCTGATCACATATATGGTAATAAGGATCTTTTCTCCTCTATTTCTACTATCTCTGCTTTACCTACTGTTACCTTAGCTAATGGTTCTCAAACTGTGGCTAAAGGTATTTGTTTGGCCCTTCCTCTACCTTCTCTACCTCTCACTTCTATCCTTTATACTCCTAAATGTCATTTTAATCTTATTTCCATCAGCAAAATCACTCGTACTATTAATTGCTCTATTACCTTTTCTGATAAATTTGTGACCTTACAGGACCGGAGTACGGGGAAGACGATTGGCATAGGACGTGAGTCTCAAGGCCTCTATCACCTCACCTCGGATTCATCTCCTGCAGTTTACATTTCCACCGATGCTCCTCTCCTCATTCACAGTCATTTGGGCCACCCTAGTCTTTCCAAGTTCCAGAAGATGGTCCCTCGTTTTTCCACTTTGTCGTCGCTTTCGTGTGAGTCATGTCAGCTTGGGAAACATACTCGTGTCTCGTTCCCAAAGCGTTTGGATAATCGAACAAAGTTTCCTTTTGAGCTTGTCCACGCTGATGTTTGGGATCCTTGTCGGACTGCGTCTACTTTAGGATTTCAGTATTTTGTCACTTTTATTGATAATTATTCTCGATGTACTTGATTATTTTTAATAAAAAATCGAGCTGAGTTATTTTCTATTTTTTAAAAATTTTATGCTGAAATCCAGACCAAATTCAATATTTCTATTCGTGTGTTACGCGGTGACAATGTCAGAGAATATTTTTCATCCCCCTTTACTTCATTTATGTCTCATCATGGGATTCTTCATCAGTCTTCTTGTGCTTATACTCCTCAACAAAATGGGGTAGCTGAACGCAAGAATCGACATCTTGTTGAGACAACTCGTACTATCCTCCTCCGTAGTAATGTTCCTCTTTGTTTATGGGGGGATGCTGTTCTTACCGCTTGTTATTTGATTAATCGTATGCCCTCCTCTGTTTTACATGATCAGATTCCTCATTCCCTTCTCTTCCCTGACCAACCACTTTATTTCCTTCCTCCTCGTGTTTTTGGTTGTAATTGCTTTGTTCATATTCTCACTCCTGGACAGGACAAGTTTTCAGCCAAAGTCATGAAGTGTCTCTTCTTGGGATATTTCAGACTTCAGAATGGTTATCGGTGTTATTCTCTTGAGACTCATCGCTACTTTATCTCCGCTGATGTTACTTTCTTTGAGGACTCACCATTCTTTTCTACCACTTCTGAGTCTCTTCCTGTTTCTGCAGTCTTGCCCATTCCAATTGTCTCTTCACCTGATGGTGTGCCTCCTCGACCACTTCAGGTTTATCATCGTCGCCCTCGTGTCGATGCTCCTCTGTCATTTGCTGAGGCACCTGTTGACTCACTTCCTATCCCTTCGGCTTCTCCTGCCCCGGCTCCACCCTCTCCTGATGACTTACCCATTGCTACTCGGAAAGGTAATCGCTCTACTCGTAATCCTCATCCTATTTACAATTTTTTGAGTTATCATCGATTATCTTCACCCTATTCTGCTTTTGTCTCTGCTATATCCTCTGTTTCTCTTCCAAAGAGCACCCATGAAGCTCTTTCCCATCCAGGCTGGCGACAGGCAATGGTGGATGAAATGGGTGCTCTACACTCTAATGGCACTTGGGATCTTGTTGTTTTACCCTCTGGTAAATCTGCAGTTAGTTGTCGTTGGGTCTATGCAATTAAGGTTGATCCTGATGGTCAGGTTGATCGCCTTAAGGCCCGCTTAGTTGCTAAAGGCTATACTCAGATTTATGGTTCTGATTATGCTGACACATTCTCCCATGTTGCCAAGATTGCTTCTGTTCGTCTGCTTCTCTCCATGGCTGCTATGTGTTCTTGGCCTCTTTATCAGTTAGATATTAAAAATGTCTTCCTTCATGCTGATCTTGCCGAGGAAGTTTATATGGAGCAACCTCCTGGTTTTGTTGCTCAGGGGGAGTCTGGTTTAGTGTGCAAGTTACGTCGTTCTCTATATGGCTTGAAACAATCTCCTCGAGTATGGTTTGGTCGTTTTTGTTCTGTTGTTCAAGAGTTTGACATGCTTTGCAGTACAGCAGACCATTCAGTTTTCTATCATCATAACTCCTTAGGGCAGTGTATTTATCTGGTTGTTTATGTGGATGACATTGTCATTACAGGCAGTGATCAGGATGGTATTCAGAAACTAAAGCAATATTTTTTTACCCACTTTCAAACCAAAGATTTGGGAAAACTCAAGTATTTCTTGGGAATTGAGATAGCTCAATCCAGTTCCGGTGTGGTCCTTTCCCAAAGGAAGTATGCTTTAGACATCCTGGAAGATACCGGTATGTTAGATTGTAAACCAGTAGACACACCTATGGATCCAAATGTCAAACTTGTACCAGGACAGGGGGAGCCTTTAGGAGACCCTGGGAGATATTGACGACTCATAGGTAAATTGAACTATCTCACCATTACTCGTCCAGACATTTCTTTTCATGTGAGTATTGTTAGTCAATTCCTACAGTCACCATGTGATAGCCATTGGGATGTCGTAATCCGCATTCTTCGATATATCAAAAGTACACCAGGCCAAGGTGTGTTGTACGAGAACAGATGGCATACTCAAATTATTGGTTACACAGATGCAGATTGGGCTGGCTCACCCACAGATAGACGTTCCACTTCAGTGTACTGTGTTTTTATTAGAGGTAATCTAATATCTTGGAAGAGTAAGAAACAAGATGTAGTGGCTAGATCTAACGCTGAAGCCGAGTATCGAGTCATGGCTTTGGCAACATGTGAACTCATATGATTGAAACATCTTATTCGAGAGTTGAGATTTGGAAAGGATGAAGAGATGAAACTCATCTGTGATAACCAGGCCGCATTACATATTGCATCTAATCCAGTCTTTCATGAAAGGACCAAGCATATTGAAGTTGATTGTCACTTCATTAGAGAGAAGATCGCATCAGGATGTGTTACTACAAGTTTTGTTAATTCAAATGATCAACTAACAGATATCTTCACTAAATTTCTCAGTCGTCCTAGGATTAAATACATTTGTAACAAGCTTGGTGCATATGACGTATATGCTCCAGCTTGAGGGGGAGTGTTGAATATAAGATGGAACTGCATAAGTCAAAAAAAAAAAAGGTTCTCTCTCTCTCTCTCTCTTTTTCAACAATTATATTCAACAAACAAACTCACAAGACAAATTTCCAAAATACAATCAAATTGATATTAATTTATACATAACACCATGATTTTATACTAAACTTTTAGAAATAAAGGCTCCAGGTAATTTAAAACATGCACGATTCTTGTATAAGTTTTATACCAATATCAACGTGCCAACCAGAGCGGAAACAATATTCATTCACCAACATTGGGTTCTGAATCATTGAAATCATGTGGTCGCACATCTGACGGCCATGAAACACCAAAATATCACCAAAAATACTCATTACCGCTACCAAACGCAACACAACGGCACCTCTCATGCATGGAAGAATAGCTATGTTACCATATTTCAGTTAACTAGGATTTGGCCACAATATAGATCAAAATCAAGAAAGGAGAAGAGAAGAGAGAAAGAAGAGATAAAAAAAATTATTAATCATAAAAAATTATTTTGAAAAGATAACACATTACATATATATATTATTTGAGACAGCTCATATGTTGGATGTTATCAAATAACAAAAAATAAAAAAAGTAAACAACAAAAAAAAAAACAAAATCAAGTATCAGCGATTAATATACACCTTCAAGCATGTTCGCACCATGGTTTCGTATGGTTGTTGATTTCAAAGTTGATGTCTATGTCAAAAAGAGCTAAGCCCATACATGCGTAGCATAATTTGATAACTTTTGTGTTACAAAAGAATTTGCAAAAATATAAATATAAAGCTGTCTTTAAAAAAATTGTAAACTATAATTAGTGAATAAAAACTAAAAGATCTCAAAATTTTATTATATATACTAAAAAGATCCAATATCAAACTCTTTTAATTTTTTTTCAAAAAAATATTTATGAGAGAAAATTTTGTAAAAAAAGAATATTGTTGAAAAAAACTAATAGTGATTTTCGACAAATAATTTAGGAAATTTGAAAAAAAAATGATTTCTAGAAATAGATTGATTCCAAGAAAAATTGCTAGATATATGATTTTTCAAAAATATTTCTTGTTGAAATCTTCTTAGTTAAGACAAGAAATAAAAATATTTTAATATTTACAAGAAAAATTGACTGAAGTATAATAGTAAATTGTTTTCTACTCATTGCAATGCACAAATCAATGTTAGACAAAATGTTCAACATAAACAAATGATTGAAATTGATAAACAAAATTTGATAATAAAATTTTAATATATATATAGCATGATATATGAAAAGTTATGAAAGTATGCACAGACGAACACATATTTGTCATGTCATAAAAATTCTTTAAAATTTTCATTAAAAAAAATTCTTATATTTCAATCTGAATCATCAATAAAAAATTTATCACTTATTATTAACATAACCGAATATCACATATGAATAGTAAACACATGGCTCTAACATAAGTTTTAAAAATTTCTAAATAAATGTAAGATACTATTAAAATTATACTAAAATCTCACTAACAAATCGATACTATAAAACTCTTGTTAATTATTAAATAACTTTTACTCTCGCATATACTATTAGATTACTTATATGATATATATATCTAACATAAAAATTCACATAATGACACATCTCTAATTAGAGATGTCAGTCGGGCTGAATGACCGGACAAAAGGATGGCCAAGAAGGCGAGGCACGGCCTATAGCATAGCACAGTTCAATCATGACCGGCACAGCACGATCTAAAATCACAGCTGGTCCTGATTTGTGCTACCTCATGGCACAACTCATGCCATATTGGGCCAACAAGAGTCGTGCCTCATGTTAAGCCAAGCATGACCTACATGCCTAGCTCGATGGCACAATCCATCAAGCCTAGAGACCCAAGACTAGCTACGAGTCATCGATCAAGTCCCATTGGATGGCCGCCCGATAAGACAAGTTATTAAAGAAAAAATTCAGCCACATGAGTCGAATCTTGCTTATGTGGTGGATTGCAATTGTCAGGCCAATAAGCTAGTTCACATGTCATGACTCATGTCCAACACAACAAGGTGGCATTGTCGTGCTATATTCAAATAGGTTATACCATCATGACATGACCCATTTGATATTTTTATCTATAATAATTTTAACAAACATACAAATGACTACTTCACAATTAAATGTATTATCAAAAATAATACTAAATATTTTATTCTAAATATCATATTCCTTAAAAATCATTATCATACACTCATATATGACAAGATCATTATGAGAATAAATGATCTTAAAAAATCTTAAAATTTTTTTTATTAAATTTCTATTTTGAATCTACATAATAAATAGTGAGACTTACGAATAATACATCATCATGACTTGCTCATACATTGAATATCATGGATAATATTTTATTATATTTCTTAAATTGATTAATTATTAATTATTATTCTAACTTATAATATTTTATTATGTCATTCCTAATTATTGACTAAAAATCCTATGATAAACAAATTGAAAATAAATTAGCATAATATCAATTATCCTATGATCCTCCAAAGAATTAATTGAAAGATTCATAATCCTAATCAATTTAATCATATATTCTCTCTTAATATCAATGTGATATATAAAGAGTATTAATAAAATTGAACTTGATCCAGCTTCAACAATTAACACCAAATAAATTTGTCCGAGATCTAATACATTAATTTTTTTGGTATATTGAATGGCATGCATCTTAAGGTGATTAGTGCTACATTTACTCCTACATATATATAATTTTATATAATATATATATTGTATCCATTTTCTTCGACAACCCTAAAATTTTTATTTTTATAATCTTAAAGTGATTCCATATTTCATAAATTTGCATAATTTTAGATTTTTTAGTAAATGAATTAGAGTGAAGTCTACTGGAGAGAACCTAGTTTTAATTTCAGACTTTTAAGTCAGATTATCATTATTATCTAGACCTATGTCAAATTAATTATCAATAAACTCATTAGTTGTCATTTTTTTTCATTTATATTTTATATTTTAAATTATGTAATAACAAAATATAAAAAATTATGTAATAACAAAATATAAAAAATTAATAAAAAATTATGTATCATAACCACAACCATGTTAATTTATTTGAGTATAAGCTTGTACCCCATAATTGTATTCCACATTATACCATTTTTCTCTTTTTCTAAACTTATTAGGTCAAGCCAACCTCTGACAAATAATTAATAATAAAAAATAAAAATTCAATATAAACATTAAAGACTAAATTCAGAAAATAAAAGGAAAAAAAGAAGAAAAAAATAAGAGAAAAATGAATTAAATTCAATGAAGTTTTATTCTTTATTTATAATTTTTTTTAAATTTAAATAATATATTTTTTATTTTTTTTTATTTTTTTAAATTTTTTAAATTTTTTAAATTTTTAAATTTTTTAAATTTTTAAATGAGCAAAAATCTAAGTCATTAAAAACAAATCCATCGATTACAGATTTTTCAAATAAATATTATTTTTTTATGCAACAAATAAAGTGACAGATAGCAACTATGACTTTTCATATCGATGACCATTATGTGAAAATATAACATAAACAAAAGCCAAATTGCCATTTTCTTAAAAAAAATTAGCTTGGGACCCATTAGTCTCGGACCCATGTGAGTGACCCATGACTCATGCCCAATCATAGGTCAAGTACCTTAGGATCATGATAACGAGCAAGACACGTAGGTTGTGCCTGACCCAGCATGAGACACAATTGGCCACAACCAAGAATGACACGAATTAGCCATGGCCCAACATGGCACTAGCTGGCCATGACCCAGCATGGCACAAGTCGTGCCTCAGGCCGGCACTAACTATGTCTCAAGAAAGCACGACCCCAGTCTAAGCATGATTTTAAACTATGTCAAATTAAGCATGACTAATTTAGACCATATCGGGTTAGGCATAACTAATTTGAGTCATGCCTCATATTATGTCTTGTATTGTGTCCATGCCACCCGATCCACTTGACACATCTATCACAAACAAATAAATAATCATACATTAATCACTAACTATTCATCTGAATTAATGTCAAATAGATTATCTAATAAGTGTTTAAGATATTATCTTAAAACTAAACTCTCACTAAAGTGGCTAATAGCAAATATGTTTGTCTTCAATACACTGATTGTCACCATTTTATTAATCTCAAACTAAATACTAACCACAAACTATTTGTTTGAGTGTTAACTTTATTTCCAATGCGACCCATCTAGTTGAATCTTCTACTTACCATAGAATCATAAAAAAATTTAATCGTTTGACTATGATAAGACTAAATATAGCATACACAATCAATATAATTAATAATTTTAATGATTCTTCTCGATAGATTTACCTTGAAGTAACTATTCGCATACTAAGATATGTGAAGAAGCATTTATGACTTAGAATCAATTTCAAAAATCATGAGCATTTACAATTTACTACATATTCTGATTCAATTAGAGCATTAGCAAGTACTGAGAGGAAGTATACAATGGATATTTATATTTTTCTTAAAGACAATTATATCTCCTGAAAAAGTAAAAATAAATAATTATATTCTGATCGAGAAGATAGGGTATGAAGTTTCTTCTCCTATTACTCTTAGTTATTAAGTTAGACAGCAAAACATATAATTTTCAATCCATTATTTCACGAGATGATGAAGCACATAGAGGTGAGATGCTTCATTTTCATGAAGAAGAATCGAAGTGCTTCTTTTTCATGTAAAAACTATTTCTAAGAATATTCAAACAACAAAGTAGCCAACAAATATTTTTATAAATATTTTTAAAAAGTCATATCTTATATTTCTCTCCTTCATGCTTCGCATCATAGACCTTTATGCATAGAGATATCAACTAAGCTTGGCATTCAAAGAATAACACGATGCACAGCATGACTCAATCATGCCAAGCATGGCATAGCTCAATTCAAAGTCATGCCTGGACATGCCATGGGCCATGTTAGGCCAAAGATCCTGACATGGAAGGTGCGGCACAACACAACGACCCAAATAGGTTAGCCTGAAATGAACCATGCTAGCTTGGAAAGAACCAAGCTAGCCTGGAACGAACCCAAGCTAGCCTAGAACTAACAAGGTCAGCCTAGACAGGCTTGAACCAGCTTGGCATGGCCTACCATGGCTTGGGTAAAAGGTGTGCCTACTGACTATGTCGTGCTACCCCTTTTTAGAATAGTGCTGGCACGACATGGCCATAGATAAATACCGTGTAATGTCATGCACGGCATGGTGGCCCAAATGGGTCTAAAAAAAATTGACCATGTCAGCACGACACGATCCATTTGATACCTCTATTTATGTACCAGCTTGAGAAATGAGGTATAAATCACATCTTTTTATGATTATTTTTATTCCTTTTTATCTTGTATTATATTATTGATGATCGCATTTGATATATAGATTTCCCTAATTACATTTTCCTATTATATAAAGGCTTAGTTTGTACATCATTTTTAATTGAGTGTGATTTTATTTCAGCTTATATGATTTTATGTTTAATAAATAGAAAAATATATAATATATCTCTAAGTTGATACAAGCTAATGTCTAATTCAAATGTGAATACCGAACAATTATAAATGCTCATGATCATGAAATATAAAATAAATATTAAAAAACTTAATGATATCAACCTAAAAATATACATTAGATAAATATGTCCATAACTTCTCTCAAGTGAGTCATCGATCATGTCAATTGATCCAATTCAAAATATTAACTTGAACCTTATAATTGCTCTGTGAAAAAAACTAATGATGTATTATACCTATCATTTATTGTCATATTTCCTTTCTCACTCTCATTTTAAAACTATGTACTCAAATTTTGTCCTCTTGATAGTCATAAAATTCATAGCACTCTTTTTAATGCAAATAATCACCCATTAAAACGACAAACTATATTTGATAAACAAAGTATAATTACTTTTATTCACACATAAGATTTTGTTTTACAACCTCTAGATAAGTTGATAATAAAATATAAGTTGGTATAGATAGTGAAAAAAAAAAGATTGATGGACAACAGATTAATAGCCAGATAATTTATACAAACTTATAATGTGAAGAATAATTTTTTTTTTTTTTTGGATAAATATTTTTATCTAAAAGATCATATTTTAGTAGTATTATCAATATCTTTATACAATAATAGTATATATCAAATTCAAGACTCATCAGACATAATTTCTCTAAATTTTAAAGAAAAATTCATCAAGATATTAATTTCTATCAGAATTCGAGCTAACTAAGAGTATTGTGCACTACGTACAACCTTATAGGTGGATTACATATCAGCTAGACATCAATAATAAATACTTCTTTGATAATCTTGAGGATGAGCTATTTATGTAGTAACTACTAGGTTTTTCTATTCCACAAAGTATAGATATGATGTGTAGATTGTAGAAGACTCTTTATATCCTAAAATAATCTTCAATGATATAATTTAGTAAGTTCTCTTCAATTTTCACTACATTTTTACCTTATAAAATATGTGATAAATTTTTCTTGTATCTATCAAAGTAGATCATGAGAAAAATGTAAGATATTAATTGTATATGTTGATACTAGTTTGATTAGTAAGTTCTCTTAAGTTGCATCCCAAGTTTCAAATAAAGAATTTAGGATACCTTAGATATTTTCTATGAATTGAAACTATCTATTCATTATATACTATTGTTTTTCTACCTGAGATATATTTTTGATATTTTGTCTGATCTTTATATTATATATATTTTTTCTAGATGAGATATATTTCTAGATGGGATACACATTAATCGACTAATCATTTGATCCAAGTGTATCCTTGTTCATAGACATTAACACTATCTCATAGTGACCAAGACGAATATCTATAATGTTAATATAGTTAGTCATTTATTTCATTATCCTAAACAAATTCATATGAATACAACTCTTAAAATTCTCAGATAAATAAAGAGAACTTTAGGACATGAAATTTCGTTCAAAGATCATGGACATGATCAGATAGATACATACTCAGATTCTAACTAAACTCTCATGATTACAAAGAAGAGATTTGCCGATGAATTTTATTTTATTTTTTTGAGATAATTTTGTGTCAAGAAAAAATTCTCAGATATATAAAGAAGATTTTAGGATATGAAATTTCATTCAAAGATCATAAACATGATCAGATAAATACATACTCAAATTCTAACTAAACTCTAGCAATTTCATAAAAAAGATTCGCCCCTGAATTTTATATTTTATTAAGATTATTTTGTCTAAAGAAAAAATAAGCATCAAACATTCTTATAATTTATAACATGTATTTTATATAGCATTGATTATTTATGAGTTTCAAAAGATCAATTATTTCTTAGAGGGATTGCGTCTATCAATTTAGAGGCCCTTAATAATTTATTATGATAATCAAGAAACTCGACACATTACTATTAATCTAATTTTTCACAAAAATCTATCGAGATCAATTGACTTTTTATAAAGAAAAAAATCAATGATAATTCTATAATTATTACTTATGTGTCTAACACTAAGTAGATCATTAGCATCTTTACAAAGATACTTAGAAGATCATAATTTTTTTCTCTTCCAAGTTGAGAACTTGTGATTTGTAAAGTGTACGAGTCAACTTAAAATAAGTGTTGCAGTTGAATTTTGTTTATGTTATATTTTATATCTTTTTAATTTGTCTATATGGGAGCACCTGACATGCAAGCCATCCCAACTTTTCAAGTTTTCCCATACAAAGAAAAATAAAAAAATAATAATAAAATACAAAAATAAATAAAATTGAATCTCAACAACACTTAATATCATCATATTAAAAAATGTAACTACTTTCAAAAGAAAAATGTTGGCATACATATTATCAAATATACATGTTATAAATAGTATTTGGTGCATTATCTAATATTCAAAGTTAGTTTAAAACAACACAAGTCAATAAATTTACAGATCATTTGAGTAACATATTTACTGATTTGCATCAACATAGTTATCAGCAGGGAAACATGAGCAGCAACACCACGAGTCAATGATGTGCAAGTCCATAGCAATTTATAATAATCAAATATATTTGAGCTGTTTACTTCATCAGGCAGCCGGTCAAATAAACATGCAAGGACAAGTAGGCAAGAAACTCCATAAAAAGAAAAAACAGAAAATGACTACTAACCAGTATAATAAGTAGTCAAAATGCGTGCTTCTGGGGCATAACTGTGAATCTCACGAGCCATGTTCCGTACAGAATCAAATTGTTCCACATTTAATGGCTGCCATTAAGTAGAGCGATCCGATAAATCATGAGCATAATAGTAGAATTTTTGCACCAAGCACATCATCCATTCATGTTACTTTTTCATAAGGAATAAACATTATTTCTCATTCAATTACAAAAAAAAAAAAAAAACTTGTTAGTGTCTGATAATAATACATTAATACTGGTAAAACTCAATATTCTTGTACATCTGACGAAAACTAAAAATACTTGTTATTCTCAAATCAATGATCATCAAGGAGAAACAAATAAATATGTATTAATTATTAATCACTCATCTGAATCAAGTTTAAGTGAATTATCTAACAAATATTTTACATTTTATTAACCTAAAATCAAATAATCACTAAAGTGGCTCATAATGAATAAGCATATATTACATTTGGTACACTAGTTGTGATCATTTTTTAATACCACATTGCACCACATTTGCAGACTACACTAGAGGTGTCAAACAGGCCGGGATGGGCCGGCCCGACCCGTTATTTTAAGGCACGATCGTGCTTCCGGGCCAGGCACGGCACGGCACGGCTCGTGCCGGGCCAGGCACGGCTGAACCGTGCCGTGCCTCGTGCCGGGCGTTGACACCTCTAGACTACACTTGCACGCTCACCTCCACAGTCACACACAATGTGTGTGTGCCTCATTGTTAAAGATTTTCGTTAGCAATTCCGCTGCTATCACACACACTGTGTGTGCATCATTGTGCACGCCTCCACACATTTGCATAGTGCATGCCTCCATTGTTTCAGCACGCGCACACCACTACACAATCCATGCCCACACACACATATCTCCACTATGCACGCATCATTGTGCACGCCTCTCCACACACACTACATAGTGCATGTCTCCACTGTGTCACTATGCACACCCATGGCACATGGCACATTATAGCATGCAACTATTGTAACAATTTCACTCCTATTAAATTAGGGTTTTCCGAATCTCACCATGATACCATGTTGAGGAAAAAAAAATTATTCATTCCCACAAAAAAAAAAAAAGATTTGAAAAGTTGTAATATTTATATAGCTAGGATTGGGAGGCCCGCATGATGGGTGGGTGCTCTCATTCAAGTAAACAAGCAAACAATAAATAAATAAAAAATACAATTAATCTTAATAATTATTATATGAGAAAGTTATGAACTTTTTTCCTAATTCAAAATCACATCAAGCACAATAATTTTCCCAGATGACTTGATGGCTTGGGCATAGCAATGATTGTTATAACCATGCATGAGATGCCTTCATTGACTTAGGTTACATAGATCGATTTACTTCAACTTAATTGCAAGTACAATATAATTATATCAGTTTTTTTTATTGAGTTTTTCATGTGCAATTCAGGATAAAACAACAATTTTTTCATGGACATTTTTTATATTCATTTAAAGAAATTTAGACATGAAATAATTTCAATAGGCATCTTGTGTTCAACACTTGTTTTATTGGAAGAACAAAAAAAAAATTATTAATTATTAGATCAATCAGTTGATGATGCAAGGTTACTTTGTAAACAGATCCATTTAAAGTTGATGCCCTTGTTGATATAGAAAAATAACCTGAAGTCTGCTGTCTGTAGTAGCATTTATCTCTTGAACTAGATGTCAGGCGATTTTGAGTCTAAAGCATCTCATTATTTATATTGCACATCTCATATTTTTGATATTATTATTCATTTGATAAATTTGAAACTTACATAATTAGAAGATCAGTTTCACTATACTTCTCACTTTACCTCCATGACTCGACAACTTAGAACATCTCCAACTAGCTCGCCAAAAATGCTCTTTTTGATATTTTATTAAGTGTGGTTAGAAAATTAGGACTCCAACGCGCTCGCTATCCCGCTCGCATTTTTGCTCCATCGGCTTCTCGCTCAACAAATGTAGCGAGCATTTATCGCTCAACAAATCCCTTTTTTCCTAAAAAATTCTTGCCGTCTTCAATATCTACTAGTTCAAGCGACACCAGCAGCAACAAAAATTCAACATCGCACCACACCTTCGGTATTTTGTTGAGCTTGATTAGAGTAAATTTTGAAGTGTTGCTAGCTAAAATACTTAATTGAATATTTAAATATATTTTAATTAGTTATTTTGTTGAGTGTTGTTGTAGATGCTCTTAATTCCCCAAAACCCTATTAGGATTGAACATGATATCAAAGGTGCAATTAGAGGTTGTGACCGGTAATGTCCATGGTTGCATACAATTGTCAGCAATAGCAGGTGCCAGTATTTGGCACCAATAATGTTGACGCCGACATTTTGTGATGGTAAAGTTGAGATATATGCAAGTTGTTTTTAGGGTGGCATGGATAGTGGCAAGTGGACGTGCGGTAATGGTTTTGAGATGGTAAAGTGAGATAGATCATGGTGATTCCCATGATGGTTCGTGTGGTGGAATCACTATAATGTTGTGGAGTTCCATGTTGGCGCATGTTATCATATCGTGATGTTAGGGGTTGTGACGTGGTTGGCAATGTAGTTTCGTGGTGGATGATTCGTTTGATGTGGTGTTGCACGTGAGAGTCGTGGCAAGAGAGAACTACCCGGCAACATTGTAGTAATACAAGTTAAAAGAAAAAACCAAAATTTTGTTCAAATCCACAACAAAAGGAATCCATAGAACAATTGTACATGTCGCGACTTTACAACAAGTCATAGTATTATCAACAAAGATCATAGACAATGATGTCGCGACTTCTTACAAAATTGTGACATCCATGATATTGCAAAACATCACAAACTCTAAAATATGACTTTATGTTGAAGGAGAAAAAAAACTATACAGTAAAAGTTGCATGAATTGCTAAAATCACTGACCAACTTATGTGATTCTAGCATAAGTTGAAGGAGAAATCATTGTGACAATGATATCCCCACAAAGTCACAACTTATGTGACTTTACAATCAATATAATTTTGAATAGGAGATGAAAACTATGGTCAAATATCATTGAGATACTAGCATGCATAAAGAATTAGAAAGATTCGAAATTGAGCATTCATGGTCGAGATCGTGCTGGAAGAAGAGTAAAGGTATTACTGACAGATGATGATTCATGAGACTTTGAGAAAGTTAAGCTCACTACTTATAATATCATTAGACATTTATGTGATAATAATCAATTACAAACTCATATAGGTTGATATTGAGATTAAGTCATTGGACAGTTGAACTTCTGCATTACCATTATTATGATTGAGATTGATGATGTTTACAGTTTATTTTATGTTGTTATTATGATTTGTGAGTTATGCTTATAACTTTGTGTTATTTTATTTTATTTTTTGGATTGAATGATGAATAAATAATTGATGTATTTTTTTTTTGATTTTTTTTTTAATAATGTGAACTTAATAAATAATATAATATAATATAATATCGCATTCACAACTCATAAATATTAACTTAGAATATAAAAGTTATAAAAAGAAAATTAAATAATTAATCCACAATTCCAAGACCAATACGGTGAGTCGAGTCACAAGTAGGACTATACGAATCGGTCTCGGACTCAAACTCGAAGTCCTAGTCTCTTAGGACCTAGCTATGCTAGGTCCTAGGCTAAGGCGCTAAGCTAGAAAATTAGGCCCAAACCATCAATACCCGACACAACCCAGCCCAAATCTAGCTAGATTCAGGCTGACGAGCCATGCCAGGCCGATCAAAATTGAGTCGTGTCGTGCCAGGCACGACACGGTGGCTCGATTGGGCCACCAAAAACCAAGTCGTATTTGCACGGTATGACCCGTTTGACACCTCTAACTAAGAACCATATTCATGCCCTTATTTGAGCCGTCTAAAGCAAATTTTTCATTTCAAGATTTTGATCCACACGGCCAATCACACCACACATTTTCTTTTCCATATATTAATATTGTATATTTGTTGTATTTTATGATATTGTACTATATTTCTTCTTGTTTTATTGATATTGATGATGAGTTTCAAAAATAGAGGAAGATTCATTATTAGAAAATGAGCAATACTCTTATTATGAGAATTTTTTTGGTATAATACGTAGGGACTTTCTAAGTTATTTGGAATGTTTACTATTATGCTAATATGTGTGTGTGTGTGTGTGTAAGTATTTATTTTGAGTAAAATTGACAAATTTGATAAAGTAATAACTTAGAGAGGAGAAAAATAATAAAAAATTATGATATTTATTATGTCACAACTTAGGTATATCTTTCACTATCCTATTAAATAGTTGTGACTTCATTCCTTAATCATAATTCTACAAGATTAATTATGATAATCTTTGTATATCATTACTCTGCCATCAAATTAACATAATCATTTTACTATGCAATACAATCTTCGTAACTATAAAATTTTCACAGAGTCGTAGCCTTGCTATCTATAAAACACCATAAATATCATACCCTTGTTTTCATGTCACAGCAACCAAATATCCAACATATACAAGAAGTTGTAGCATTTTTGAGAACCACTAATTATTTGATACAGAACCAAAATATTAAGTAAAATCAATCTCGGTCATAAATTCTACCATGATTATGCTCCAAAGAGCATTATTCCAGTCGTAGTGTTTCCAACTACCACAGACTTTTTGTTAGAAAACATTTACTCTGATCACGGCATTTTCAATGCCATGACTTTATACTCAAGTAACAAAATATCAAAGTCACAACATTTCTAATCTTGTGACATCGTGCTCCAAATAAAAATTATTTGAGTCTTAATATTCATTGTTATATGACATTTGTACTCCAAAGAAGATACAAATAGATAATAAAGTCAGGACCTCACGATAATATTGCAACTTTTAGCTTAAAGAATTACACAAAATCCCTAAGTTTAAAAAATAACACTTAAAGAAATTCAAAAGGGAATAAATAAGAGAATTAGATTTTGAACAAAGAATACTAAAACACTCAGTAGCATGACTTTTAACCTCTAATTAAGAACAAATTTACTACGTATGCGAGCAACATTTGCTTGGGATTGAGTTTCGAGACTTAGATCATCACTTGGACTTTTATTGGGAACTCTCATTTCAACAGAATGTCTCTCAAAATATCTCGAACGAATTCTTTCATAACACCAAGAACTAAGATGTTAATCAATATTTGTGTATTGATGATGTGATGTTATAATGTTATGTTTGAGATAATTATGATGTTTGGATGTTAATCAATATTGATAATATTTAGAACTAAAATTTAAAATTTTCATGATATAATGAATTTAAGCAAATCATTCATGATGGACAGTGACAAATATATCATTGAAGACACTCATATGATACGATAAGAAAAAAGTAACAATCTTTCTAATCTTAACACATACAACAAATCAATATATAAAATTCTAAGATTAAGATTAACTTTAATTGTTGTGAAAATTATACTTACGAAGTAATATTCAAGTGATATATGAGTCAAGTAGAACATCTAATCTATGAATTTCACTATAGTATTGAAATTATGTATCGACTATGACAGACGATGATAGGTATATTAGCGAACACTCGAAAGTGGAAGAAACTCATAATAATGACAGTCCTACAAATTATTTCCTCTTGTATGAATTTCATAAGTGAGATTCGTATGAAGATATACATTAATTGTGATGATATGATGCTTATGATGTCAAAAGCACAAGTATATTTAATATCACATTATTTTGTTTCCTTGAGACATTAGAAATTAGAGAATAAAATTACATACTTGAAATAATCATCCATGATAATTGATGTATTGTCTACAAAAAATAGACGTATGAATAACTTATAAACAGAATAATATGTAGTTTCAATGATAAAATATCAAAGAGATAACAATAAAAGAACCAATGATTGATAGTGACAATCTAAGAATGACAGACACATTTTATACTAAAAGGACACCAAGATATTTTCATATTCATCTATCTTTCATCCAAGAGATAAACATAACATTATCCAAATACTAAGAAAATATTATCATATACAATAAAATGAGACAATCCTAAAATATAAATATTTTTCAAAAAAAAAAAACCAATTATATCCACTCAAATTGAACAACAATTAATTCACTATTAGTTAGTCAAACTAACTACATAATCCATGTGAAATTGGTATTTGAATTCAAATATATTTTACTATATGTACGAACAATATACTTGCAAAGTTCTATTAGATTAGATATAATCAGCCAACAAATTTTTGGGATCATGTCACAAATAATAAGATTTAGCACTGTAATAAATCACAATACCTAGTAGTGAGACAATGGCAACAAATCTGCTGCCTTCATTATTTAACAATGGCCGTGGTCCATGCCAATATGCCCAGGCCCAGCAGACTAGGGAGCCAGGCTACCCTGCGCTGCAGGCTGCAACTGATAGCTGTTATTGTTGTTGTGCAGTGTGCAATGTGCACACTGCACATTGCACCTGCATTGCAACCTAGGCCCCAGGTGCAAGACTAGAAGAGGACCAGGATTCATGATGGTTATAGCAGGCATTAGCCCAATCAGGAATGACCAACTACCTAAATAGGGCCATTGGGCCATGTGAAGTCTGATTCTGGGTCTCATGCCAGCACAGCATGCTCTAGATTGAGAAACCATGTCGTATCTAGCACGGCACGATGGCACGGCCAAGCCATCATAATTCGAGATATTGTCCTCCAATGACTACAATTCTTTTTTTCATGTAATGCTCTCACAAAATTTAATCCTAGTAGGTTTTTCTTTCTTGAATGTGTTTAGCTCATTTCCTATAATATAAAAAGTAAGATATGCATTATTAAAATTCCTTTCAGATGGATTTCTGACTCGTGTAAACCTCAACAATAAAGAAAGTGTCTCGATTGCATCATTCACAACAGTCTCCAAACCCTATATACATTGCCTCTTCATCAGCAGAACTTGTGTCATCGGTGGAAAAAAAGTAGCTACTCTTTATTTCCATGTTGGGACTCAATTTTTCCAACCTTGCACTCCTGTAACAGTGCATCTCTATTGCAGATGATTATTCTTATCTATAACTTCCAAAACTTACAGCCAACACACTTCTTGTCATTATGAAACTTATGCTTCACTGAATTTAAGCACAATTTATTTTTTATTTCTTTGGGCACATGAGCATACACATCACATCCAAAGACCTAAAGTTGAGTCACCATCGGCTTTCTGCCATACAACACCTCAAAGAATGTTTTATTCTTCACCATCAAAAAAAAAAAAACGTGATTCTTCATGTAGCATACTATGACAACTACTCTAGCTTAGAACTTCGACTTCAACTTTACCCAATTCTTTATGCATCTTGCATTCTCCATCAAAGTTCTTTTCAGCCATTTCAATAGTTCATTTTTTTGTGGTGTCATCCTAATCGAGTTCCACTTGAAAAAACTCTGCTAAACAAAAAACCAATCACCCAAAAAATACTATGCACCATTATCAATTTGCAGAACATTTAGCTTTTTGTTGAATTAGTTATCATTCTCCCCAAGTACTTTGAACTCTATGAATTTCTTCAACACCTCAATTTTTTTTTGAATGGATAAAACTCGTGCATACCCTGAATAGTCATCAACAGATAAAATATAGTACTTTGATCTCCAAAAGATGTCTCTAATTTTCCTCCAAATAGGTCACTATAAATCACAAGAACCCATTGTTCTTCATGAAATCAACATTGCTCCTCGGATCATCTTTAAACCATTATCATCACAAAAAAATTTCACATCAATATTTGTCATTTATTCATAGAAATCAAATTCCTACTCAAACTTAGAATGTGCATCACCCTCAAAAGGAGTTTGATGGTCTCACCATGCATCCTCATCTTCACTTTCTCGTAATTAATTATCTTCATCGTTGAGTTATTTCCCATAATTATCTCTCCTTCAACAAATATCTCATAATAGCTGAACCATTCTAATAAAGAATTATGTGATATGACATACATGTATCGATGTATTAGATACCCTCATCAACATGAGAGACACATATTGTCTCTAGCTTATTTGATGCACATTATCTCATTTGTCAACCTCAGTAGATGCCTGTAGCTTATCATCACTTAGAATCAGCTTGGGATCTTCAATTGCGGATCAGCAAGCTTTGCCACCAACAATTCCTCCATCTTCAATTTTCAGAATTCAAAACCCTTACCCAAAACCATCTCGATTTCAACCCTATATATCATTGCATTCAGCATTCTCAAGCTCACAATCAAAACAATCTTTGTAACCTCAATTTGATATCAAATATTAGGTCCCTTATGGACAGAATGGAGCTTAAATAACGAAAATGGAATCAACACAATTCACGCAACCTACTCCGATAAATGATGGGATCACAACACAAAAGGTAATCTCCCTCTGATACCAAAGCATTAGGCCCTAACATACAAGGTATCTAACATTGATCCCTTTTGTTGGATCCTATGTAGAACAAGGATCCCAAGAACCTTTGGGTAACCAGTCTTGCAATCTCAACCTAAGAAATATGGTTGTTATTAAAGATTTGAGAAAGAAAAGAGAATCCTCATAGATGTAACACACAAAAAGAAAGGATATGAGAATCAACACAATTCACGCAACCTACTCCAATAACAAATGATGGGATTCCAACATAAAAAATAACCTCCCACCAATACCAAAGCATTAGGCCCTAGCATACAGTGTATCTAACAATGACTCTTCTGTTGGATCCTATGTAGAACAAGGATCCCAAGAATCTTTGGGTAACTAATCTTGCAAACTCAACCTAATAATCATGATTGTTATTGAGATTTGAGAAAGATGAGAGAATCCTCATAGATGAAACACACATTGCAAAAGATATAGAAAAAGAAAAACAACAATCAAAAATCCATGCAAACAAAAACCAAAAGAGAAAAAAATAGGAAAAAATTTTTACTATCTTTATATAGCAATTGTTTCCATGCTTTTCACATTGTGTATGTTTATGTTTCATCACCTTTTACAATTGATTTACAATTACTTAAAAAGTAAACAAAAAATAACTTTCAACTTAAGACTTCCTCAAATGTCTGATTCTGGACTCCATCCAACATGAGGTGTTCCAAAAGGAAGTCAGAACATCATATTTCCATATTGCGACAATACAGAATAATTCACAACTTGAATCCTTATATCTATCAAACATAACAACACATAAAAGGTTATAATAATAATAATGTCACGACGTCATGGAACAGGATTGCGATACTAAAATACATATTACAGTTTTAGTTGAGTCACAACTTCACAATTTAGATCTCAACTCCAAAACATATATTACAGTTTCAAATAAGTAATAAATCATAATATAGGTCATGACTCCAGAATATAGACTTCAAGTCACAACCACACAAAATAGGTATAGACTCAATTTAGGTTGTAATTTCACAATTCAGGTCGTGACAACCGGATATTGATTAAAACTTGAAAAGCATAAGTTAATCATAACATGAATACTTCATCATAGACATTATTATGCAAAAAGTTATATCAAAGTAAACATACCGAATAGAATCTAAGAAATAATTAATTATATTAACTGTGTATGTTATATCTAGTCTAGTCATAATTATATAGTTAATATTTTTTATGATTCTCTTATGAATAATAGAGCTAACTAGAAGGATCACAACAAAAATGAAGTCAACATCTAAATCAAAAAAATATCTACAGAAACACAATCAAAAAGGCTAATATGTGAAATAGTATCACGTACATATCTCCTATATAAAAAGTTAAAATCTCTCATAGAATAAATTACTTTTATGCTAAGAAAATATTTGAGGCTCTCAAGATCGTTCATCTAAAATTATATCTAAATGAACTCCTTGAGTTGAATAATTCTTAACTCCTTATCTCTTATAATTAGAATATCATTCACATAAAAAATAACAAAATGATCTTGTCATCATGACTCTTTTGAAAGAACGGAAAAATTAATAATATACTTATGTAATTCAAATGAGATGACTATTTGTGAAAATCTCAAAAATCAAACACTCAGTAACTGTTTTAAGCCGTACAACATCTTCTGTAGTTTACAAACTACATCTGACTATACAACAAGAAATCTAGGTGGTTTCTCCAAATACATATCCTCCTCAATGTCTCTATGAAGAAGTGCATTCTTCACATGAGATGCTGGATGAGATAAGAACACATATTTTAAGTCATTTTTCCATTGGGAGAATAAGTGTCCTAGTTGTCCAACCCAAATATTTGAGTGTATCATCTTCTAACAAGTCTCGCATTAAGCTGATATATCTTCTCATCTAGACATATCTTAATAAAGAACACAAAAATGCTACCAACAGACCTTCCCGAAAGTCATGGTACTAGTTCTTAAATCATATTGAAATAGATAGCATATATCTCAATCATCATGGCCTAAGCCAATATGAATGAAATATCATATAATTGTATCTAACATCATGTGTCAGTAACAAATACATGATTATAATATCAAGTAGATATAATTATAATGGTATCTAATATTTATTTAAAGTTTTTTCTTTTTTAAACACGCAGACAAACATAGAGTATAAAACTCTTATTTTCTACTAGATATCCTAAAAAATTTTAGTAAATTTCTTTATTTTCTAAGACAAGAAAAATTATTTTTATTTTCACTTGTACTATTAGATTAATTACATAACATATATACCAAACATGAAAAATATAAAATAAAGTTATAAGGGCTTACTTCTACTTAAAATCAATATAATGGATTGTAAGGCATACGAATGAAGTATCATCATGACTAGTTCAAATATAAAACTTCACAAGGAACACTCCATTATTTTTCCTATTTTTATTAATTATTAAGTATTTTTATAATTTAAAATATTTTATTTTATTATTCATATTGGTGGAACTAAAAATTTTATGATAATCATGCTAGAAGTAGATTTCTATAATATTAAATATTTTATAAACCTCTAAAAATCTAATCAAAGTACTAATGCTTGTAATAAATTTCGATATGTCTTCTCTCATTAACTCATTATGATAAATGAATGAGATCAATAAACCTAAAATAAATCTAAGTTCAAATGCTTTATTACTAAGTTAAATTTATGTGAAATCTAATATATCATATTTTTTAGTATATTAATCAACATATTTCTTAATGTGACTAATATCATCAGTACTCCTATATGTATATATTTTTTACACTATAAATTATATTGAATATTTTTTGACACTTCTAGTATTTTTTTTATTATATTAAAATATGTCAACACAACTAAATTCACCTATTTTAAAGATTTTTAGGCACTGACACATATGTGGTAGCCGTGGGGGTAGAGGTCTCAAATTGGCTAAGCAGCCATAGGACAACCCAAGGCAAGGCCCAAATTAGTAATGTCTGACCTAATACAACATGATCTAGAACCATGTCTGGATCTAGATTATGCTAGCCCAAGACATAATTCATGTCGTTTCGGGCCATGGACAATCATGCCTCATGTCGAGCCTAGCACGCTAGGCACAATCCAAAGGCACATGACCCTTGACTAGAGATTGAACACGAGTCATGGGTAATAATCTAATGAGTCCAACAAAAATTTTTTTCCAAAAAAATAGTAATTGCACTACCACATGGCCGTGGTGTTGTGCCCAATATGTTCTCATGTAATGAACTATGACAAAGAAAGCAACAAGCAAGACATGTTACTTTCAGTGTTGGCAAAAAAATTGATGATCTATCGTCAAAAATTCAACGATTATCAAATTTTTTCATTTCTAAAATTAAAGAAATTAAAAAATATATATGATCTTAATATAATAAAATTCTATAAATATAAAATAAAAGTTTGAATCTTCTATAATTTCATTCTCTACCCTCATCTTCTATTTTTTATTTCTTTATCTCTTCTCTCTGCTCTCTTAGCTTGTAGTCATATAGAGATTTATGATACAATGGAAAGTGATGAAAAATAGTAGTGCAATGGAAAATTAAATACAAATGCAAGGCGTGGGCTTCTACTCAAATTAATCAATACGGCATGGTTACAATTATGGTAAACAATTTTTTTTTGTTTTTTAAATATTATTATTATATAATATAAAATTATAAATATAAATTTAAAAAATGAAAAATAATAAACAGTAAATTGCTCAAACTCTCTATCTCCACCTGTCTCAATCCAAAAAGTTACATAATTATATCTTGTATTTATATTGTCTAAGATCTTATATATCGTACAAGATGAAAAAATAATAATACATTCTAACTCGAAGGATTGTAATATCACAATCAAAAGATGAGAATCTGTGTGTAGTCACTTCTCATTCATCTCATTGTTGGGTGGTTCACATTTTAAATGATTCATCATTCCCTGACTAAAAAATCATATACAAATTCTCATTAAACGTTATAAATAATTCTGGTTTCCAGGCTTCCATATAGTGATAACTGAGATTTTAATCTCCTCCATAATAAATCACAAATAATTCAATAAGTACAACATCTTCATAGTATATATTGTTGTACTGAAAACCAAAGGCAAATATGCACAATAAACCCTAGCTGCACCACAGTACATACAAATCTACCAAGAGATAATAAGGAAGGGTTTGCCATTTGCAAAACACACCTATGCTCCAACCAACTCCCTATTGTACCAAAACTTCAATACACACACACCACCAAAACCATAATTGCACTAAACTGCACAAACACATCACCCAATGCACTTTTCTGTGCACCATTCATCAGTGCAGTGGGAGTGAGATGGTAGAGATAGTGGCAGATGGGTGAACGTGCACCTCTCCCTCACACATTAGTTATGCATATGTGGGCATTGTTACATTTCACGTCACATGATCTCTCTCTCTCTCTTTCTACAAACCTTAGGATTTGTACTTTAGAGTTTTAGCTTTGATATCATGTCAACAAAATAGCCAAAAACCTCTCACAAATCAATAGAAATTTCACAAATAATTAGTACAACTAGATGCCCTTGTATAAATAAACAAAATCATCATTATGTGACATTATGTGAAATACTCATGGATAAATACCAAAAAAGTAATGAACATTATATCTCCTAGTTATTGGGTGCTCTCATCCACAATGAAATAAAAATAAATAAATAAACAAAAAATTATAAAAAAAAATATTAAAACTGCAACACAATAAAAATAGATGAGCAAAAAGATGTTAAGAAAAAATTATCTCATCAACGATGATCATGGGTAGTGGCCATCCACAGCTTGTCATAATGATTACTATGGCAATTAGTGCACTATGATACAATTTCTTAAGTTAGAAAATGAGTAAAATGTCTTATTATTTCAATTAACACCATAATACACACACACGCAAGCACTTGAATATATACAAATGAATAAAAAAAAGAAAAATAAGATAGTACTTTTTTAAAAAAACTAATAGCATTAACAATAAGAAAAAAATAATAAAAATAACAAACATCAACAAATATAATAATATAATTTTAATATTTATTTGATCCAACAAGAAAAAAGTGAAGGACACAAACTATTTGATGTTCAAAGCATAACTAAATGCTACACTTATCCCACTATCATAAAAATATTTATCATCAAGAAAGAAAAATATTAAAAATCTTTTCAAAAATAATATCATCTGAGAAACAACAAAATGATTGATTATCAAATTCTATATGAGAGGAGCATTCCACAAGACAAACTGTCATCATTTCAAAAATGACTGCTAATAGTATTTAAGTAACTAGTAATTGCATCAATATCGTGTTTCAGAATTAATATTATTATTATTATTATTAAAGTATTACATATCAATAGTCTTATATTTTTCAATTATATATGCATTATTAATATTTGCATAAAATTACCATTTATATACAAAATAAAATAATTGTACTTGGATATGAAATACAAAAATAATATAATTTATAATTTGTAAATCTAATCAACTCTATTTTGCTAATAAATCACCCCATGGCCTATTACATTGAGCAATCATGAGAAATTATATATACTATCATTAAGTATAATAACCCTTGGCAATAGTATATTAAAAATCACTTCAATTCTAACAATCTCATCATGTGACATTGCACATATTTAATTAGGAAACGCTGAAAATATAAAAATTAATATTTTTAAAAATAAACATTTTAACAAATTAGTCATCATCACGAAACATGAATAATTGTCTACACAACTTGAACCATGTTCTCCTTTCTAATCTATTTCATCCATCAATCAAATAATTCAAATAATTTTTATATTTTTATTATAGAAAAAAAATTAATAAAGTACATCAAAAAATTCATCAATACATTCCTCACATTTCGCTCGATCCATCCAATAAAAAGGGGTTTTGTTTTTTATTCTACTCCTTCAAATAACCTCTTATTAAATTTTTAGTAAGAATCAATTTTTTAAAGCCAGGCACACTCATAACATAAAAAGTCATACCTTTTATTAGAACATTATACTGGCTAATTGGATTGATTATAAGTTAAAAAAAGGGACAAGTGATTGGAATAAATGGAATGATAATAGCATATATCTATTTATTAATAAACATGCATATTTAATTCTTAATTTTATAAGCATAATTTAATATAGTTTATTTGAATCTAATTTCAACAATTACACTTTTTTGTTAGAGTAAAAAATAATCAATTATACCGTTATGATTCTCTCATTGTACATGGCATCATGTTACTACTAGTCACTCAGTTACTACTTTCAATAACAAAAATATTAATAAACACAGATGTATAGACTTTTAATTTTATGAATATATCAGAGAAATATCAATAGATGTTTTGACAAAGTTATCAGACCAAATACATTTTTATTTTTTATTTTTTTGAATAAATATGCGTAACCATTTTATTCCTAACATGTTTAAGATACCATAATATTTCTATATTTTTTAATAAAACATTATTCGTGACTAAATATTTATTCTTTAGCGATTGCAAAGTTATGAATGGTACCGGACCAAATACAAGCAAGTGCCCAGGAGTGAAGGTCAAAAAATGTCGTAGAAATACCATGCCTACCTCATCCCAAAGGTAAAAATATGCTTTCTTCCAGTGAGACTTGGCCCTCAAGATCTCAATTTCTTTCTGCAAGTAATCCTTTCCTGCATCATTACTGTTTGACAGCAGATCCAATGAAATGTCATCAGCATTGCATGATCATATACCTGATAGAACCCAGCATGGGTAATCGGTCGTGTACCCGGAAACTGGTTGACCATAGGGAACAGCATATGCCGCTAATCTCGGATCCAAAAAATATTCATCCGATTTTGGATGATCAGCTATAGGTTATAACAAGATACGTAAGTAGGACTTTATATGTTTCAACCATCCCTTTCCAGTAGCTCTTTGATAACATTCAAGCTTTAGAAAACACTTCACAGCAAAAAAAAAATTCAATATTCATATATTTTGTTAAGTTACCTGGCCACGGGCAGGTGTACGTTAAAACTCGCATGCTCTGTCCCCATCTGCAAAAATATGGGCTGATTCTGTACTGCAGGAGCCACTTGAAATGCTGATCCAATGTCTCGTACCATTCACTAGTTCCATGTTCAACGCCAAAACGATCTTCAATTACAGTGTCAGATATCTAAATGCAGCTTAAGAATTAAAAATTGAACGAACCAAATGCATTAATCTGTCTCATAAAACCAGTCCTTTGAGACTTTATGTATTTTGTTATTGCTCAATGAGCATATATGCTACAATATATTTGCATAGATAAGAGGCACAATAGATCCAACCATAGTTATTTGAGGCACAATACATACTGAAGAGCAAAAATCTTTTGCGGCATAAAATTATATATAAATTATATATAATTTTTATCTATAAATTATATATTTTCACTAAAATATTGTCTATAATTTTTATCTATTAATGAAATATAACCAAATAATATATATATATATATATATATATATCAAATATTATTAATATTTCTCATTATCACAAGTATTAAAAATTTTATAACAAAATAATAGAATTTTAACAATCAAACATTCAAACTTTTAATACATTAAACTTATTGTCTATAATTTTCAGAAATGAAAATGATGAAGAGGAAGACTTTGAGAATAATATGATTGGTGGAGGGGGAGCTTTGGGAATAATTAATTTATGGAGGAGCTTTGATAATTATATATTTTATGGGAGTAAGGGTACGTAAGCCAAGACGAAGAGGCGCTTTTGACTGGGCTTGGTGGAGCCTAGGCTTTAGGCATGCATGAGATGCATCTTTAATAGCTATATATCCAGCCTAAGTTAAGTTCAGACACAAGGAAACCGACATGGCTTAGGATCTTGATCTTGAGACTCAGTCCAGAGTAGTTCCTGATGATGGGTGGACCGGTTTCCAACATCCAGGCCAGAATACTAAGAGGGAAAGAAAGGTCTAGATCCATTACAAAAAAAAATAATTAGACTACTTTAAGACCATTTTGCACATTTTTCTACATAATTTAAATCAAAAATAAAATTCATTAAAAAATGATAAAATATTTAAAAAAAAAATAAAAATTAAATTGAGCACCCTTATATTATATGTACTTTTTTAAACATATGACACAACACAAATGATAAAATAACAAGTAATACTAATAAAAATAAATAAATAAACAAATTATATTTTTATGTAATACATATCAATAACATTATTAGACACAAATTAAAATCATCAATTCTAAGATGATCAGTATTTATTTTATTCTTCTTCAGAGCATGAAAAAAAAAAGAATTATCACAAAGATCATTCAAATTACTTCCTCAAGCATCATAACCTTTAAAAAAAAAAGAATAAAAGGATCCCAAAGATAAGAGATGTAATTTTTACATTTAAAATAAGAAACACTAACTAAAATAAGTTCAATCACTCTATATATATATTTTTATTTATTTAAAATAAGAAACACTAACTAATCTAAAGATAATCTACCAATTATATATAATCTAAAATAAGAAACACTAAAATAGATTATATATATATAATCTACCAATTATATCTGACTAAACTAATCTAAACTCAGGTAGTTGCTCAATATATACATCCTCAAAATTATCATGCAAAAATATATTATTCACATCTAACTAATGTATCCTACATCTATAAGAAGCTACTAGAGAATTAATAATCTATCCAAATGTCATCTTAGCCACTAAAGATAAAGTATCATTATAGTTCATACCAAATATATGAGTAAATCCTTTTATTACAAATCTCATCTTAAGGTAGTCTATTTTCCTATTTAAATTTGTCTTCACAAGGAACACTCACTTGCGGCCAATGGAAAGCCTTCCTACATGTTGCGGAACTAGTTTTCAAGTTCTATCGGAGTAGATGGCATCTATCTCTTCCAAAAAAGTCTGACACTAACCTATGTGAGATAAAGTATTAGAAGAAGACACATACATCCTAGTATCATTAATAGCTATAGTAAAAAAGTTAAAGAAATAAAAAGACATATATACAATAATACATGAAAAATCAAGTATTGAGTAAAACTTCAATATCCCTTCATGAGAGCAATCAAAATATTAACAAAAGAATAATTGGTTGCAAATCATCTAGCTATGTAATTAATTCACCTATGATATAAACAAGTTTGTAGATCTCCTCCTCCTAGTATAAGTCCTAAGTCTTGATTGGTTTGTAATATCAAGTATTATACTAGAGTAGATGCGTGAGCAATTATGCCTTCTAAACTCAAGAGAAATTTCCTCTCGAGAGAAATTTGTTTTCTCTAGATTAGAGAAAAATAGGGAAAAGTAGAGAAAAATAGGAAAAAGTAATTTGTTATCCTATCTAAATATACAAGATAATTATTGAGGAGTAGAAAAAATAATAAGTTCAGATATATCTTCTAGACTCTTACTCTTCTAAGGGTCACTCAAAAAATATTTCTACTCAAAAAATAATATTAATACTTATTAAAATCATATCAATCACAGATAAAAAATATTTATCATTTTCGAGTCCTAGAATATCCAAAAAATACACATCTCAAAGCTCTAAGCACCAACTTATCCAATAATATAAAAAATTATGAACAAAACAAATATTTCCAAAAAATCTAAAAGACAAGTTAAACAATTTCTTTTCATGATCAATACATTAAAAGATACCCACTAAGAAATAATAAAAGATAGAATCTTGTTGATAAGATTATTTGCAGTATTACTTCTTATTTTTTAAATAATTTTATCAAATTGATTATTTGTTATTTTATAAAAAATTTAAAATAAAAACACACATGATCTTTGATAAAAAAAAAATACTCACACATATGATGAAAAACCATCAATGAAGACAATCTAAATATCTAATATCATATTAGATCACATCTCTACTAAGTTCTCATATATTTGAGTATATCATATCGACTGAGTTCATAATCACATCAAAATTATGAGCATGATAAAAATTTTAGTATATTTTTCTAACTGACATATCTCACATTGTAGCATAAAAATATAATTAAGGCTATGGTATAATAATCTCAACTTGGAATGTGTTAGAAACCAAAGTGAGAAAATATACGTAAATAATTCAATACACTCAAATATTTGTAAAGAAATCATATCATAGGAGAAAAAATAAAATTCACTTTTCTCAATTATAATTACAATCTTTCTCAAAATCTATTGATCATGCAAGAAAATTAATAAATAAAAAAATAAAATTAAAATTAAGTTATCTAAAAAAATAACTCAATAAAAACATACTAGCATGATAATCAAAAACAAGCATAACATAACCAAGAAATGATTAATCAACATATATACTACCTCTTGTATCCATGATAGTGAATAGACAATGATTACATATAAATTAAACATTAGCTCATATATTAATAATCCAAGAGTTTGATTAGCTACTGGGAGTATAAAGTCAATAATATTTGAGAAAGAAAAAATATCTATTAAAGTATAAAAGTAAAATATTATATACTCCTACCTAATAAAATGGATAAAATCTATGAAGTATCATTGATGATTCTATTAATCAACATGTCTCTATGTAGTAATATCGACCTCCACTTCAAAATAACTCATAATAATTGTCTCTAATATAGTTCATCCTCCTATGATATACACTAAAATGAGATTCTCCTTCATCTACCTATACTATGAAGATCTTCTAATTGAATTTGCATTTCCTTGATCTAAATCCTTAAGAAATGTAAATATGCTCCAAATAAAAAAAACTAAAGCATAAATAAATATCTCTGAATAAATAGTAAACCCTAAACCGAGGGGATTTTCCTAAAACCCTAAATTAGGTACAATAAAAATTTGAATTAATCCCAAAAATGATTTGCATCAAAATTAAAGTGAATCTAAAATTGATTTGCATCTTAAATTTATACCAGAATTGGTTCAAAACCCCTAAATTGGGTTTTCCCGAAAAAGTTTTTGCCCGAGCATCACACCACTAGCACACCATTGTAATCCTCTGTGTACAACATCAATGCGGAGGGCATCGATGTACAATAACTATCCATAATAATTGCACACAATAATTATGTGTGGTTTCTCTTTCTTTCAAAATGTGTGTGCACTACACTAGTACAGTCCAGAGATTTCTCTCTAGGAATTAAATGTATAACTCATCACACACACACATACCCTAGGGATTATTATTCCTAAAATATTACTCTCATATCATATAAAAACTATTGAAATATAAGACAATAAAAAATTCAATAATAAAACTCATACATGGTACAAACATCCTTACATAACAGATAAATCCTAATAAATCAATTCGCTAATTGGATGTTCTCATTAATATAATATAAAAAATAAATATAATAAAAATTGAAAAGAAACTACAATACCTGGCATTTAACACTAATATCAACGAAGGCATAAAAATTTTATTATCATCATCTAGAGCGGAGCATCCTCCTAGTCATGTTCATTTGAGGAAAGAAATGCATTTCATTAAGATCAATATATATTTTAGTTATTTTTCATGCTTGGATATTAATCCCTAAATGCTTAGATTCAGAAATTATTGCCTAAGTCACCATACTCTACAAAAAGTCATAGGCATCATCAAGACCTATATATTAGCATCCTTATGACCTAGCAAAATATTTTATGCTTACAATGTTTTTAAATCAAACTATTAAGATGTGTTTTGGAAGTTGAGATCATTATTATATTTTTTTCAACAATGAATTTTCTTGTAGTGTATTTTGTGTAGTTGTGTAGTGCCACTGTGATGAATGAGAATATTATATTGAAGTGGTATTTTCTATTTATTTCTTGATTAGGTGAGATCCAGAATGTAAATTAATTAGATCAAAGAACATTATTTACCCAATAAAAATTAAAAATAAAACATATTTTAAGTTTTGAAGTTGATAAATAATGTTATGAGCAAAATAATATGGATCATTTATCATTAGATCCAATGCTAAATAATATTAGACATTTAGACTCTGTTGAACAAAAATTAGTGCAAGATTATTGAAATTATTATGATAATTCATGAATCTTGACACTTCTATAATATTTTGATTGTAACATCCCTTTGTCCTTTAAAGACCACATATTTATGACATTAATGCATATTTGATTAATTTGATACGACAAAAAAAGGAAGAGCATCATAAATTCATTAATTAAAATTTCTAATTTACTCGACGACTTAATTTATTGATACTTTCTATTGACTATGATTCAAATTTGACAAGGTAGAACCTGGGAGAGAAGCACGTTAGTATGTTCTACTTCTACTTGCAATCTATTATACATCATCATTGATTATTCAAAAAGCTCATCAGATATAATATCTCTAACTTTCTTGGATTAGAATGTCAAGATATTAATTTCTTTCAGAATTATGCGTGAGTCTTGTGCACTAAGTATAACATCACTCCATTGATCCTTCAAAAATTGAATTCAATGTAAGCATGTCTACTTACTAAATAGAAGATTTAACTTCAAGAAGCGATATAATTCAACCATAATAACACAAAACCAACCAAATATTTCAATGAAAAGCTAGGTGCAAAATAGTTCGGATAAAGATAGAAGAAGAATAACAATGAAACCTCCTCCTGAATAAAATACACATATTATTAGTAAGATTAGACATGCTCTATACAAAATATAAATATTATATCGCAAGATTCAGCATATTTCTCTCGCGAGGATGTCAGAGTCACCTGCAGCTCTATTAATAATTCAAGCTCTGAGTCTGATGCCATGTAATGAAAAAAACACTACGAAAAAAAAACATAAAAAAAAGAGGAAATAGACATATAAAAGTTTACACATAAGATTTAATGAATTACCTAACAAATAGGTAGCAATAATAATTAGAATAGTCCGCAATTTAGGTGCTTGCATCATAAAAAAAGAACAAGCCAACATAATTATAAAAGATAAAGGTTAGAACAACAATCAAAAGAAACCATAAACAATATAGTGGCAATATGATGTTTTTTTCTTACATGATTCTAACATCATATTAATTATAAAATATAAATTATATTTTATTCCATGTAGATAAGAAAAGATACGTGTTTATAAAGACAAAAAAATTAATAGTACCTTTATAGTAGTTGTGAATAATAAACCCATAACATCCAAAATAATACAAACTTTCATACAATCAAAATAAAATAAACCTAACCTATATTATATATAAGAAAACTTATAGAACAAATTCATATGGTATATACTTTTATCATTAAGTAAAAAAAAATGTAATAAAAAATAACTATAACACATTTCCTTAGGTAGGTACGTGTTGATGTTTAATTTAGGTTATAAGTTTATTTTTGTTGTTTTTTTTATATTATTTGTGTGCACCTGACTTGTAGACTATATCAAACTATATATCTATATATATTTTTTGTATTTTACTTTTAAGAATTGATAAAAATATTTTATTTTTTCTTCTATTTTTTTCTTTCTTTTCTCCTTCTCCTCTCTCTCACACAAATTTTACCAAAACTCTCACAAGGTTTCAACCCTAAGATAGTATCAAAGCACTTGAGTAGGTGAAGTAAATAAGGTAGACAGCATTTTGGGTGGTGGCACATCTTCCACAAGTGTTGGCAAAGAGTTTCACTAGCATTTGACACCAAGAACGAAAACAACAATTTGTGGACATTTTTAGTAACATTAATTTTTAGATTTTTGGAGTATGTGATTGAGTGATTATAGCCATCGAACATTCAAAGGCCATTTTTTTGTGGTCCAACAAAGCTCTTGTGACCACGATGGTGGATGCCATGGCGGTTCGTATGGCAATGCCGATACAAAACCAACACAAAACTAGTAAAGGATCATGGTGGTGCTTAGACTAGTGTTAATTCCATGTTTTTGAACTTTGATATGAAGGCTTGTGATTTGTGATGTTGTATGTGTGATGCTTTGAAAAATTATTTTTTGTTTAAGAAAATGATGACTTAGATAATGACCACTGAGAATAAATCAATAAAAATTAAAACATATCCATATTTTCTATAGACTACATCGGTACAAATATAGTTTGTTAGTCAAAATTATGTGAGTCGCATGTTTGAGGAGCTACCACAATATGAGACTAAAAAGTGAATTGTGATAGATACATAATTATTAATATATCTCTGACAATCAATTCCCATATACTTCCAACCTATGTTGCATGGACACGGATACGGACATGGGGATACGACACGGCAGGATACGGGGACACGACAAATTCTAAAAAACTAGGATACGGATATAGCTAGGATACGTCATGATAAAAAAAATAAAATTAAAAAATAAAAATTATTAATTATAAATAATATGTATTTTAAAATTATTTAAAATATTGTATTTTAAAATAATTTAAAATTCCGTATTTTAAAATAATTTAAAATACTGTATTTTAAAATAATGTAAAAAAAATTTAAACCCTCTAACACCCTCCCCCCCTCCCGAACCTTTTCCCCCCCTCCCCCTCAACCACCCTTTACAGTTTCGATTTTCGAACTCTCCCCCCTCCCGATACAGATTCCAGAACTCTCCCCCCTCCCGATACAGATTCCAGAACTCTCCCCCCTCCCGATACAGATTCCAGAACTCTCCCCCCTCCCGATACAGATTCCAGAACTCTCCCCCCTCCCGATACAGATTCCAGAACTCTCCCCCCTCCGATACAGATTCCAGAACTCTCCCCCCTCCCGATACAGATTCCAAAACCCTCCCGATACAGATTCCAAAACCCTCCCGATACAGATTCCAAAACCCTCCGTTCCATTTATAGAATTAGGTTACCTTAGGTACTGTCGGCACCTTGGCGGTGTGCTCCTCCCCTCCCCGTTTGACGCAATGACAATTGACAACTATTTCCCGCAATCAGCTTGTCGGCAACTCACTATCGGCGGGTGTGCTCCTCAATTTGTTGGAGATGTAGGAGTAATCAATATATAGTGTATTTCCGACGCGTTATAATCGTAAAAACGCGTCGGTTGGTAAACGACGCGTCTGTAGGTAAACGACGCATTTGTTGTTAACGATGACTATTCCGAACAACGCGTCGGATACGTCTCCGACGCATATCCGATATGCCACGTGGCATATCGGACACGTATCCGACCCGTGTCGCCGTGTCCACGTGTCCGACACGTGGACACAACAGTTCCTAGGCATATCCGTACAACATAGCTTCCAACATGTTTACATCTTGTGATACATGCAGGAATATTTGAGACTTGAGTACGATAATATACTCATCGAGGCCATTTCACATGTATGACAATTAACAATATTATTCAACTATTAACATTTAGCCTAACTGATCATGATGAGTCACCTTATCATTTGACTTGGACATAATTATGAGATATAACTATTTAAGTGATACTTATGTTGACAAATTAAACTACTTTGAAGAGTTTGGGCAATCACATTTTTAGCATTCAATACATGAATGTGTTGGAAGAGTAATATACTATTTTATGGACCAAGAGCATTGATAAGAAAATACAATTATATATATATATATATATATATATATATATATATATATATAATTGTATTTTGCTTTTAAGAATTGATAACAAATATTTTATTTTTACTTCTATTCTTTTCTTTCTTTTCTCTTGCTCCTCCGTCTCTCCCTCTCGCCCAAATTTTAATAAAACTCTCACAAGGTTCCAACCCAAGGATAGTATCAAAGCACTTGAGTAGGCGAAGCAAAGAAGATGAACATCATTTTGGGTGGTGGCGAAGAATAAGAAGAATAACACCAAAACACTCGAGAGATGTTTTGGATATTATATTTCAAGTTACGAAAGACATTTCATGGTTAAGAAGTTATACAACATATTATTGGATCTACTCATGTCAGATTCGTTCCAAGCATATATATTGATCTTGTTACTCTCACTCAAAAAAAATACTCAAGACTTCTCTCCTTAGATACTAATGGGTTCTCGAGAGACTCTCCTCCATTCTTAATAGAATATATATGTCTCATTCTCCTAAAATAAATGTGAAGTCTTGAATAGTCAAATCTCCATGCTCCCAACTCATTCAAAATTGAGACTGTGATAACCTTAAGAGCTACTAGCTTGACCGGATTCGAAGAGATTGCTATTCTAAGAAAACAACTCTCTCCATACTCAATATGTTATATACTTGTTACATATAATTACTCTATGAAAGTTATCATAGTATAAATTAATAAATTCAGAAGTAAGTAAAGAATAACACTTTCTTCTAATTGGAGCCCAACATGAAACTTGAGATGAATAAAAGAGAATATAAAATTCAAGTGTATCTCATAAATTCTTACCACCTAGAATCATTAAAGAATAAGTTCTCAAAAAAAAAACTAACAACAATATTTAACAATACACTATAATCTCAAGCAAATAATATGTATATATATATATATATATATATATATATATATATCTTTTAGGTACAAGAAGAACCATGAAATATACATTGTATTATCCTACATACCATCTTAACACATACTAAGAAGAAATCTTGAATAAAAGAAATACTTCCAAAAACTCTATGAGATTAAATAAATAATATTTATTCATGGTACATAATCTAAAAAGAAACAAGATATAAAAAATAAAGACATATGGCTGATGAGTTAGTTTATAATTAAAATCAAATCTTTTTAAAACACTTCAAAATTTCTACTAAAAATGAATATCATAATAATCTCATTCAAGTATCTATTCTTTCTTTCTACAACACTATTTTATGTAATATGCAAGTACAATGAGTATCATGTATGATTTCATCATCAGTACACAAAATATTGAACTTATCAAATATATACTCTAAATTATTATCTATTATCATTTATGATGATTTGTATATATTTAAATTATTTTTTATTTTTTTATAAAATAATTAAAAAATAAAAAAAATTACGATAAGAAATAAAAAGAAATATTCAAGTGAAACACATACAATTATTAATATATATAATAAAATATCTTAATTTATTTTAAAGCTCAACATTACTAGGTCCTCATAAATATACAATCATCTCAAGCAGAAATAATATAAAATTCTAATATATTTTCTTAACTAACAAACTTAACAATCTAGGATAGAGACATCTCTAACACTATGATTCAAAATTCTCAGCTTAATTAGAAATAAATAAAGAATACTCAAGCAATTAGTAGAATACATAATCATAGAAGCAAGGACACATGGTTTATTATGTTTCATCTCAAATAAAGCCTTCTAAGTCTACCAATAAATGTGTCGAGTGGGTCGGGCGGCAAGGGCACAATACAATTAGTTATTTCTGACTCGATCATGTCATGCCGGCCAAGGCATAGGTCATGTCATGCTGGGCCAAGGCCAGCCATGTTTTGTGTCGGGCCAAGCATGACCATGTGCATGGCACATTGATACGGTCCAGAGGCATGTGACCGTGACCTGTGAATAGGCACAAGTCATGGATCATGGGTCACGGGCCAAGAATCACAGGTAACAAGTCACGAGTCATGAACTATTGGGTCCTAGCTCCAATTTTTAAAAAAAGAACAATTTGGTTGTCATGCCCATTATGTTTTTAAGTAAATGGCACAGACACGAAAAGTCACAAGCAATGCCTACTACTTTTATGTCACCTAAAAAAATAATCTTTTATTTGAAAAATCTATAGCAATAAGAATTGTTTCCAATGGCTACAAGCATAAATCGAATGGCTACCAGATTTTAAACCATTTAAAATTAAAAAAAATAATAATAAAATTTAAAAATATATATATCATTTTAATATAAAAAATTTATATAAATAAAGAATAGAGATTTCTTGAATTTCATTCTCTCCTCGCTTATTCCCTTCCTCTTCTCCCTCTACTTTCTTTCTTTAGTGCCCATATAAAATTTTTATTTTCATTGTTAATTATTTATATTGATGGTTTATTTGACTTAGAAAATTTAGAAAAAAAAGAGATAATAAAAAACAAAATACAACTGCAAAAACAAGCTTCTACTCAAATAAATTAACATGGTTGCAATTATGATATACAATTTTTTTATTAATTTTTTATATTGTGTTATTAAATAATTTAAAATTTAAAATATACATAAAAAATAATAAATAATAAATTTAATGATAACGAATTTAACATAGATATAAATAATAATGACAACTCGACTGAAGAGTCTGAGGCTAAAACTAAGTTTTCTATAATGCTCTAGACTCAAACTCATTTATCTAAAAAACCTAAAACTAAACAAACTTCAGTAGTATTGACTCACTTTAAAAGGAGTGCATATGATACTAAACATCATAAAATATATATCGATTAATACACAAAAAAATATAATACATTAGATTTCAAAAAACTCAACTGAGAGTCAGGGTCTTTAAAGTTGGATAAGTTTAATTTCACTAACCTCCTATATATACAATAATAACTTTGGAAGGAAACACACGGCCACATTGATTATAATCATTAATCTTCTGATTAATTTTCGAAAAATCCTAAAATAGTCAATATTAAGCACACTTACATCTAACTTATTTATCATATAATTTCTATGTCCGTGATATTTAATATCTGAACTAGTCATAACGATACACTATTCACATTTCTCCTCGCCCACTATGTAGATTGAAAATATAAATTAATACAAAAAAATTATGATTTCCGTATATCTTCTATCTTCATGATGACTCAATCATATCATATTTGAGTGAATGATGAAATTTTTTTTAAAAATATAATATTCAAAATAAAAAATTTAGTATTATTTTTGATAATATTTTTAATAATAAATTAATCATTAATATTATTGTTAGAATCATTAGAGATTAGAAATTAATTAATATTTTTCATATTAGATATACATGTCACATTATTAGCCAAATAGTACATGCTAGAATAAAAATTATTTCTCATGCTTTAGAAAAAATAACAAATTCACTTAAATATTTTAAGATATCTAACTGACAAAAAAATTTAGCACTATTTATCAGCGAAGCTTAAAAAGAAAAAATTTCAAATAGATGTAAGATACCATTAAAATTATAAATATTTTATATCAGAGTCAAATTAATTAAAAACACATGATATCCAACTATATAAATAATAAGAGAAATAAACTTATTATTGACAATTCAAACTAAGATAAAAAATTTTTTTATAAAATTTTTAAAAATTTTTTATAACATGACAAATGTGCATTCGTCTGTGCACACTCTCAATAATTGCATTGCACTAAGTGTACATGCAGTATTAATAATATATTTAGTAAATATAAAGGACTTATGCATTTAATATCATAACTATTGAGATAAAAACTACATATTTAAAATATTAATCTCTTATTTCAACTCTATTTTATCTTGAAAACTACATATAATCTACTAACCTATCCATATATAGTGTAGCATCAAGATTAGCTTTTAGGTGATAGCCAATATTATTTTAAATATAAAATTGAGACTGCAATCTGCTATCATAGAAATACTTGCATATATAAATGACTGAGAAGATTTGAGATTGAGTACTCGGGATAAAATAAAAGAGTCATTAGCAAATAATAATATATGAGACATCAAGATCAAGAATATTGAGATCATCACTAGTTATACCTTCTGACACATACATGACAATGACAACATGCATATGTACTATCATACTACAAACATGGATTGATGACTCATGTTATTTTGAATTATTATTTTTCATAAGATATGCTATTTGTTTGTTTTTGGATTTTTATTGTTTATATTTCATGTTATTAGATGTATCATATTGATATTATACCTAATAATTCTTATTTTTATTTGGGTGATTTTTATTTTGGAGTTGATCTGAATTACAAATAATTTTTTTAGTTATTGATTTCATTTTAATACAATTAATTTTATAATGCAATATAAATATGTAATACGCATTACACATGTACTTTTATCATTTTAATTATATTATTTTTAATATATAAATTAAATAGTTTGATTTTTGCATAAATATAAAATTAAAATTTTAAAACATTTAAATTGAGCACGTTCAAAGGTTGTCTGCTACCATGCACAAAACTAGTATGACCCGACATTGATCTGCCCAGTTACATGCCAAATGAGCCATACTGGGCCTTATCATATGGATGCTTTTTTTTCCTAATCATGCCAACTATATATATATATATATAGATATGCCAACTATTTTGATATATATAGTTGACACAATTATGCCACAAAAATAAAGAGTCAAGCCAATATGATATGGTTTATTTGACACCTCTATCTACCAATCTTACAAAATAATATCAATAAAAAAAATTATATCAAAGATAAATTTTTTGAAAAAACAATTTAGAAAAAAATTAATAGGATATATAAGAATAAAAAAATATGTGTAAAAAGAGAATATAAAGTTAAATATTAACATAATCAAGTATTCTAAATAATTTATCATTAGTCATCATAACATATAAGAAACAAATAAAAAATAATAAACAAATAATAATTACAAGTGATATGACTATTCACTCATATAAATAATAACTTTGGAGTCTAAAATAAGAAGAGTCGTGTGGGATATAATATTTAAAATATATATATAATTATTATTTTACTAGCAATGAATTATGAATATTCATCTCTAGTAAAGGTTATAGAAAGAGAACTATGTGAGGACCTTTGATTGGTCATTAGCTCTGATAGTCAACTCATCTCCCTTAGCAACATTAAATGCACTTGTCCTCTTTGAAAATAATTCTCAACAGTTCTTTGTGTGGTCACTCCTCTTATAGTATGTGCATTGTGCTGAGGACCTATGTCTTATGTCTCTATTATCATTAGTACTCCCTCTACCATAAAGATATGTTATATGAGATATTTTCCCAATAAGTATCTACCTACATAACATAATAATTGATGGTGCATCTCTCATCTAATGAGAAAAACCTATGTTGCACGGACATGGATACGGACACGGATACGGACACGGGATACGACACGGCAAGATACGGGGACACGGCAAAATCTAAAAAACTAAGATACGGATACGGCTAGGATACGTCATGATAAAAAAAAAATTAAAAATAAAATTATTAATTATAAATATTAGGTATTTTAAAATAATTAAAAATATTGTATTTTAAAATAATTTAAAATTCTATATTTTAAAATAATGTAAACAAAATTTAAACCTTTTAACACCCTCCCCCTCCCAAACCTTCCCCCCCTCCCGAAACCCCCTCCCCCACCCCTCCCGAACCTTCCCCCACCCCTCCCGAACCTTCCCCCCCCCTCCCGAACCCCCCTCCCAAAACCCCCTCCCCCCCCTCCCGAACCCACCCCCCCACCCGATTTTCGAACTCTCCCCCTCCCGATACAAGTTCCAAAAACCTCCCCCCCCTTCCCTTTATATAATTAGGTTACCTTAGGTTCTGTCGGCAGCTCGGCGGTGTGTTCCTCCCCACCCCGTTTGACGCAATGATAACTGTTTCCGAACAACGCGTCGGATACGTCTCCAACGCGTATCCGATACGCCACGCGGCGTATCTCATATGTGTCCAATACGCCACGCGGCATATCGGACACATATCCGACACGTGTCCGACCCGTGTCGCCGTGTCCACGTGTTGGACACGTGGACACGACAGTCCCTAGGCGTATCCATGCAACACAGAGAAAAATACAATCACTCAAAATCTAATCATGAAACTCTAAAAAAGTATAGGGTTGTGAATACAAAAACATCATGCCAAGAAACCACTTCATTTAGATCTATATCACTCTCTTAATCACGTCCACCTCTATAACGAATATCTCATAAGGTTGCAAAACTAGCTATGGGAAAAGAGTAAAGTAAGCAATGATCCACTTAAACACTCTAGACTCATCTAGTCTTATGTCATGAACTAAGAAACAATGTCATATGGTTGTATAGTCTGAGATAAGTACAATGATGTTATCTTATATAATATCTTACATGACACACACGATCAAAATAAAAAAAAATCAATATTGATGGATTATCACACAGTAACCATTAGTTGGGATTTATTTTTAAATTATACCTCATTATCTCATCACTTTAAAGACTCATTCGTTACATAATCAAGATTTCTCTGACTTTGTTGTCAGAGAAATCTTTATTGTCAATGCGTGTAATCTTGTTGTCCGAGTCTTCATAAAATAATAATCAAAGTTTTAATTTCCTCAATTAGCTCAACTCTTCATTGCACGCACTGAACACATTTTTTGTTTACACATTGCATAAGATATCCATTGTTCATTGCACAAACTACGCCTATTTTTTTACGCTACACAATCTTTGTTCACTGCAAACACTACACATGTTTTTTTGTTTACACACATCACACGCTACAAAGTCATTGTACATGGCACACAATCTCACACACTTCATGCATTGCACCACAGCTACTTCCTGCACACACCATCACATTCACCACGTCGATGATGTTAGCATCAACATTACGCACGCACACTTCACCAACACTATCAATGCCAACAGTGGGTTGGCATCATCACCCTTACTAAAAACACACACATAACGTGTTTACACTCTTCTCACACTACAAATGAATGTGTATGCGTGCAGTAGAGACGTATGCAACTCTCTTATCTAGGGTTCACAAATAAATGCTCTCATCACTAATTATAAACATTATAACATAAAACAAATATAACATTCCCAACAATAAAATAACTATCGCTTAAAGAAAAAGTATTAATGAATAACTTTAGTATCTCGCATTAGGCACTAGTACGAGATAATCATCATCTATTGTATTTTTTTTTTAATTTTCAGTTGTTTTATCTTTATGATGGGAATACCCAATATGTTAACTATCACAATTTATAATCATGTCTTTTCTTATTTATGGATTAGGCTTCTTTGTTATTTATGAGTGTTATTGTATCATTATTCTTTAAACTATGATTTTCAAGACCCTATACAGCATGTTTGAAGTGTCCTCTTAGTGATAGTTCATGTGCGACTAACACATGTGCATGCAGAGTAGTCTACAACAGTGGTGTAGTGTGCGCAATGTGGTATGACAGTTTTACTTACCACAATTGATGAAGAAAGTAAAGATCCCAGTTGTTATAATTTTGTGAAATCTCGGATAAAGAAATTATATATAGTAATCAACTGAAGTTCGAATGTAATTTTTTCAATTAGAAGAAGCTTAATCATTTGACAATGGAGCCTCCCAGTAACAAGGAAATATACATAATAAAGTAAAAATATAAAAAATAATCAAAAAATAAAAATGATAACTATCACAAACTTCAACATTTTTCCTCAGACTAGCATGCAAAATTGCAATGCACCGAGATAGAAGGAGAAATAAATCACTAGCCAGTTTAAACAAGAACCAGACAATAATCTTGCCAAGATAAACTTTTCTTGAGAGTATTAAATAAATTTATTAAAGGATCAATTAATGAGAATTACACAACTATTTTTCTCTGCTCAACACATGCACGAGTAGAGCATGTGCGCATGTTTGGTGACAGCATGAACTGTGTGATCTTACTGAGAAATTCTGATCGTCAGTCTTCTCAGCATGTGCACAACATTTTACCCCACAATCTAGATGAAGAATTTCAATTGCTACTTTATCTCCACTCTTCACAGTAGTAACAAGGCTCTGTAGGAATGCATGTCCATTTTGGTCTACAAACATGTTAAAGAAGAGTTTACTTACGCTTCTACTGTTTTTCTCTTCCTCACGATACAACAGAATTGAGCTCGCATAAACTTCGTCCCACAAGTAGAGAATTTGTGGTGATGCTCACAAAATATGGACAAACACACCGAAAAAACATAGCTCATATCAAGATAACAGCAATGAAATTGAGACTGAAAAAGCCTAGAGAGCAAGACCGAATTACTATTCACTTGCTCGTTACATAACTATGAGAGTGACGCAGAAAAAACACATTCTTGGCATGAGAAAATTGTATTCTCTACTTGAAATTTTAGCATGGTTTCCTAATCAAATTTTATGAGTGATAATATTTTTTTTCTCCAGATCAAATATCTACTATTGGGTAATTCAGCATCCGCATGAACGATGCAGATAGAGACCTGATTGAGAAATATCTTATCCATGTGTTGTTGCATCATTATTCTTCATGCTAATAAACTTATGTTCGTTGATTTTCTACACCATCCCTCCTTGATATGTAAAAAATGGATGAAAAAAATATCAATGCTCACTAGGGGTCCTTAATTTTGACATTATGAATATTCAATAGCGAAGCTGCGTAAGCAAGGATACACCAAATACAGCAGGCAAGGAAGGAATGATTGGAAGAGTGAAGTCCCAAACAGTCAGACAGATCCTCAAGCGAACTGACAAATTCGAAATTGCATCTTCATCCATCACATCCACAGGCCCATTGTCTGATGAGAACTCAGAAAATGATGGGGACGCCAATATTCTTCTTAAAGAAGAAACTGTTGATGTTGCTCTTACCACCTGAACAGAACTTACGCGTGTGAACAATATGTGCAGAACCAATATTAAGAAATGAAACAATAAAAGACCCAGAAATTTACCGCTTCATCAAATTGTTGCCATTCAACAGGCTCCAGAGTTTCCAAACAGTTTTTAAGATCCACGTACAAGTTATGCTTCTGAGCTTTGCTCAGGCATTGTGATGCAGATCTGAGGTGGATGGAATACAGAGGCACATATTCAAAATGAATTGAACTTGAAAAAAGAAAAAATCTTTGACTCATGCTAGGTCATAGCATAAAATTATCCATTACAAGCTACGCCAATAACATGCACGATAACCGATGATGTCTTTGTCCTAGTGGCTAAGGCGGAGGTACTCCAGGGGAGGGGAAGAGGACATGGTTCAAATCCTACACTCTGCGGATGTGGAACTGTGCCTCTCAAAAAATCCTCAAGGGGCTGGGCCAATTGAGGGTTCTAGGGTATGGGACCGCGCAAGCGGTGAGGCCAGTCACTATAAAAAGCTTACCCGAACCTTAGTTTTACCAATGATGTCTTTGTCCTAGTGGCTAAGGCGGAGGTACTCCAGGGGAGGGGAAAAAGATATGGGTTCAAATCCTACACTCTGCGGATGTGGAACTGTGCCTCTCAAAAAACTCTCAAGGGGCTGGGCCAATTGAGGGTTTCTAGGGTATAGGGTCGCGCAAGTGATGGGGCCAGTCACTATAAAAAGCTCATCCGAACCTTAGTTTTTATTTATCAAAAAAAAAAAAAAAACATGCACGATAACAAATTTAACAGAATGTTAACAAAGCGTTCCCAAAAAGTAGCCTAAAATTGAGATTGGTGCTAGTGGTTATTACTTATGATCTATCGCCATGACTCAGTATAGCCCCGAGATAATTTAAATATCAGCATGTTTTATTTTCAGTTCTGATAATAGAAAAATAGAGGAACAGTAATTACTCTGCTTCTGCTTTTACAGCCGTAACAAGAAATTCTCCAACATATTGACCAGGTGGCTGCGAACTTGGAACGTCTATGGAAACCCAAACTGCTGTAGATTCACTGCAGCGAGTGAAATCAACAAAAGCCTCATCAATCTCAAGAACAAGCAGCTAGAACTCTTTGAGATACCAAAAAAACAGGCAATGTCCGATCAACAAGGAAGACAATACCCAGATGATAAGTTTATGTGACTAACTGGATCAATTGGCACAAGAGCATCTGGGACACCTAATACATGAACAACTTGCCTCAATGTTATCGACTGTCCAGAAACCAACCTGCCAGCATCTAGTATCAGAAGAGTTACCCAATGGGAGGGTACAGTAAAAAAAAAAAAAAAGGAGTAGCTTCAAAAAGCAAACCGGTCCCCTGATACTGATGACAAGTCAGTGCATTGAACTTGTACAACTCTGCAATGCGACCGCCACCCCAAGATACTTTTGGGTGCAGAGCAATCTGAATACTTTCCCTCTCGTTCCTAGCTGCCAGAAGATGAACCTTAAAGGCAAAACTGACATTAGAGGGTGGAGCACTGTGATAATGTAAATCAAAAGGAAGGCAAGAGGAAAAATCAAACATGTACTGGCTCCAAAGTTCGTGGTAGGTCTAAGGATCCGAGATTTGTTGTACTTGGCACGGACCACACATGCACTAAATCCTCAGTTGGAGTGTCGGAGAAGCTTCTAGAACCTCTTAATGGACATGAATCATATAAACTACCATCATTCCATCCGTATGCTGTCCCACCTCCAGCAATACCTTCAACTGGTGGCACAATAATGTTTTGAGTATTTGGTCCTGAAATTTTAATATATCACATTGCAAGAATGCAAGGCAAAAAAAAATCACAAACAAAGAGATTTCAAATGCAGATGCATTATTGAATGAATATGCTATGCATTTAAATTTTTAACATATAAACACCCAATTTCTCAATCTACGAAGTGCCACCAGCATCAACAAAAAATAATAATAAAGATAACTTGATGAAATTTGTGTGAGATGCCCAAGCTAGTACAAAAGCATGTTGTATTATATAAATTCATATAAGCACATTTACATATAGATATTTACATATATAGGTTATCAAAAAAAAACATATAGATATTTACATATAGTCATATATAAACATATATATACATAAGTATATATTTATATATACACACACATAATATAGACATAAATATAAATGTTATGATCGAGATAGAATCTAGCAGTCAATTCTAAAATTTTCATCATTATTGCAAGAGAGAGAGAAAAAAAATCCTAAATACCAAATATTAGATCTCAAGCAATAGTGATCTCCATGATCTAGTATCAAATATTATAATTTCAAATGCTTTAGCAATATGCTTTGATATCTTGTTAATGTAATAAAATATGAAGTCAAATTATATCATAGCACAACAATTTCTTATGCAAAAGGGAATCTTAGAGTTTTTAGCGAGACCTTCCTCAAATACCAAATATGTACTTGAATTTCTCGACAATTGTTTAGGATTTCAAGATGAAAAGATAAAACTAGATGAAGCATGCACACATCCCACATGAAAGATCTTATCATATGAAAAGAGAGGAGGAAGAAAAAAAATTCTTCTATTATTATGCTTTGCGACAGAACTATGAAATATTTCTCTGTTTGTTCTTTTTATTTCATCATTCCATTTTACTCCACCACACACATTGTGTTAAATTTAAAAGTCTTTATATAATAACCTAAAAAATATTTTAACTTAAGTTCTAAGTCATAATTGTATAACATGTCACAACTTCATTCAAGTTGTGACACCAAAGAATATATCACAACTTGAATTCTTAAGTCACCAAAATAAGGTCGCCACACATTGTGATACCATATAATAAGTTAAGACTTTATTCATGTCACAATAAAACTCCACAAAACAGGATCATAACTCAAATATTTCTAAATTCTAATCACAACAATAAAAATTATATTACAGCTCTATTCATATCATGACACCAAAAGAATAGGATCATAACTCAAATATATGATATTTTTAGTTACAACAACATAAAATATATAACAACTAGTTGATGTTGTGACTTAACAGATCAAGCCACGATAATGAACCCTTGTTTTAGCTTTAAAAGAATAGGCTAATTCTAATACATCAGAATAAAATATGGTGGCTGATTATAGGGTTTTCATTATTCTTGCAAGAGAGAGAGAGAGGAAGAGGGAGAGAAAAGAAAGGAAAAAACCAAACACATTGTTAAATAGCATTGCAACTTCTTATTTTTTTCATTTACACTTCATTGTCGATATATAATGTTACAAAAATACCTTGTATAAGTCATGACATAAATAATAATGTAGTGACTCTAGATTCAGTCACGACATCATATTTCTAAGTTGCGACACTAGACTCAATTGCGATAAAATATTTTTATATTATAGCACTAGACTTAGTCATGAAATTATGTTTTTATATGAAAACACTAAATATAGTTGCGATATCATATTTTCATTTTGTAATACTAAGCTCAATCATAATATCATATCTTCACATTCAATTATTCAACATCTAGACCGAACATCATTGTAGCATCCAACATTATCAAAAAAAAAGATCATATTTGCTATTGGTGAGAAAATCTCATCATAGTCAATATCTTTAACCCGAGAGTATCATTTAGCAATCAGTTTTACTTTGTACTTCTCTATCTCTCCATCAATCATTATCTTTCAAATAAATACCCACTTATATCTGATTGTTTTTCAATCCGAGGGTAACTTCATAGAACTCCAAGTATCATTCTTTTCAAATGATTGCATCTCGTTTTCCATAGCACGCTTCCACTATTTTGACTCTCTAAAAATGTTGGTCTCTTCATAGTGATGGGCTCATAGCCAATGACATGAAGAGAATGATATACATTATTAACATACCTTACAAGAGTGTTTCTAACTCATGTGGACTTCTTCAATGCAAGTGCAACCTCCACTTTCTTCACTAAGAACATATGTACTCAACTATTGTGGCTCTTCCTATACTTGTTTGCCCATGTTCACATGTTACGAATCAAGATTGTTGTTCTCCATGATTTCCTTCTCATAAACAAAATTATCACTAACTGAAGATTTTATGGTGCTTGCTAGCAACTTATACAAAATTTTATATCTTATTCTATGAGTAATTATCATTGTTTATCAAGTTATCTTAGATGACTTCTAATTGAAACTGAGGTCAACTCTTGCATCTGTCATTACACTAATTGATATCAAATTCTTTATGAGATTTAAAATGTGTATTACCTCCATAATCAAATTCATTTTCCTATCATGCAACTTTATTTTTACCATCTTACGGCCAATTATCTTCACTATATAGTCATTCTCCATTGTTAGAGATCCTATTTCATCTCTCATACTAACATAATCATTCCTAATTGAGAGTCATGATAGGAGACTATATCGATGAACCATATGTCTTCATCACTGTGGGGGACACATGTTGCTAATATGTGGAACTTTCCAATAGATTATTCTTTATCCCATTATCCATTCTTACTCTTGAAGTCCTTAATAAGTGCCCAATCTTATAATATTTTTAATATTTAATATTTGATTTATCAATGCTCTTAGACCTTCTTTCTTTAACCCTTCATCTCGCAAACAAAACATTCTTCAAAAAATTTCCCATGTTCTGTCATCTCATATCCTCATATATAAGTGATAAAACAACTGCCTCAATCAATTGTTATGTTATACCACTGTCTATAGAAATAATTCGAATATCCAATAAGTCAGGTAATTAACAAAAGAGGATAATAATATTATCATCACCACTAATCTCACAGCTAATAAATAATAAATGGATTATTATAGTGTTGAATTCATGTAGATGAGCAAAAAAAGAAATTTCATTATCTAGGCACAATTTAAATAGTTTTTTCCTCATTAACAATTTGTTCAATAATAAGTTACTTTGATAAAGAGTTTACAACTTTGTCCATGGAGTCTTGATCATATTTTCACTAAAAATATTTATTAGAACATTATCTACATGATATAGTCAAATTAAGCAACGGTCTTTCCGATCTAAATTTTTCCATTCAATTATTTCAATCTCATTCACATATTTTGATCATTGACATTGGACTTTGGATTTTTGATTATAGACCAAAAAATTCTATCAAGTAGCAAAATCTTTCAACTTCAATTTTCATGATTGAAACACTTCCTGAAAAAGTTCTCAATCTCAATTTTTGATGACCATGAACTCGTCATTTCCCAAATTTGCAAGTCTCATATCTACTCAATCTCAATATAATATCAAATGTTAAGATCAATATAGAATTGATAGTCAATTCTAGGATTTTTGCCATTCTTGTGAGAGAGAGGAAGAGAAAAAATTAAAGAAATCAATTTAAATACATTTTTTAATATCATATTGCAACAATTTCTAATTTTTTTCATTACTCTTCATTGTTCATATATTATTACAAAAATACCTTATACAAGTCATGACATAAAATTTATATGTTGCAACACTAGATTCAATCCCATCCTATTTATATGTCGCAATACTAAATTCAATCATAATATCATATTTTCATGTCATAGCACTAAACTTAGTTGTGACATGATATTTATATATCACGATACTAAACTCAATCATGATATTATGTCTCCATGTCATGACACTGAACTCAATCACGATATTATATTTTTATGTCGCAACATTAAACTCAATCATTATATCATATTTTCATGTCGTGATACTGAACTCAATCACAATATCATATTTCTATGTCGCAACATTAAACTCAATTATTATATCATATTTTCATGTCATGACATAATCATGTCATTGTGGTGGTCACTCAATATAGCTTTTAAAGTATGAGTCAATCCAAACAATAAATATATGTGCATATATATATGTGTGTGTGCATATATACATACATATTTACATATTTATATATGTAAATATATACACACATTTATCAAAAAACATTCTAGCCACCCATGCCATTAATAGTTAACATATCACTAGATTCACCAATAATATTGCATTAGTAGCATCCAATGCTCTGGTTGATAGAAACAAAATGGATAAGAGTGCCCCAAGGGGTAAGAGGACAAATATAATGAACCCCCCTCGTGAGAACATGGCATATATTTGAAATAGTTAACAGAAATTTTACCTTGAGTTGATATGTACTTTTTTTAAAATCATGAAGGCAATACAGCTGTAAACAACTATCAAACTTGCCTAGCAATCAACAAAAAACGCACCTACTTGCTCATTCCTAATCTCAAGAAAAAAAGTCAAAACTCATTTCTCATGACATTACAAACTCTTTCAATATTATAGGTACTATAATTCTTTTTATTATAACTCCTTCTCCAAACCCAAGGTTACCAACTTTATGAGTTAATTTTCATATTATGTGTGATCATTATTTTTTCTCATTTATTTCTAGCTCTAGTTTTTTTTTATGCTATAGTAGTCAACGACAATATTGTAAGGGTCTGTAGATATGATAATATTTATATTAACCTAATATTTCTCTTGATTATTTTTTTTAGGTTCAATATGCTTTAAAAATGACTTTCTTAAGAATTAAGCATAGAATCTACTCATTTTATTCTACCATTAGAAAGCCCGCTAGATGACTAGCATCCATCAATCCACTTGCAAATCATTAGCAACTTGATCATTTTTATTAAAATAAGATAAAACACATTAAATTAAGCATAAAAAAATTATTTATATTGATTATGAAACATGTTCACTGAATAGATATATAAGAACTTTCTATCTAACACATCACGAGTGTGTTAGCACCATTCATTTTCATTTTGTGTATACAGATTTGTGAGCCCTTATAGGACCCTAAATTATGATGATTTTTGATATTTTATTGGGCTTGCTGATTAATAATCATGTGTGTTTAGAAATTAGATGATAATCTTTTTATAAAAAAAAGATTATAAATTTTATTGATTTTTCTTTCATAAAATGATGAGAATATAATTTGGATACGAAATTCAAATTTTGAGATATAATTACCTTAAGTATTCAACGAATGAATTTACTTCTTTTGAGGAAGAATTATATTCACAAGTTATTATTGGATAAGTTTAAGATATTATTACTTAAATAAAAAAATAAATATGTAATTAAAATAATTAAGATATTTTTATTAAGCAAAAGTATTCCTAAATAAAATTAGGAAAGAATATTAACTATCAGCCATTTGATTAATTAAGTGGCCCATTAAATAAACTTTATGAATCTTTGAGTACACTTATTTCGTTCATGATTTTTCTCCTAAAAAAAAGATAGGGGCACCCTTCATCAAGAATTTGTTCCTTGGGTATTGTGGCATTGAAAAGGGTAGATGCCAATTTCTAAAGGCTAGGAAAAGCTTGCAATCGATGATGAGAATTCGTGACATCATTTATATATATAATCGGTGATGTGAACTTGTGACTAGGAAAAACTTGTAATCAAGCATAAGTACTCGATGATCTTCAAGCTACACACTCAACATGGGAAGCTCACATGTTGAGTATTCAAGTTATTTATGAACAC
>JAREIK010001402.1:2667638-2709112 GCA_029783825.1 Sapria himalayana
ATTGGGATGGATGTTATATAAAACATTCTCTAAAGGGTTTCACATTTAGTATGAGAGTTACATCATCAACAAGGAGAATGGTGATAGGTAATCCTCGATATATGTATGAGTATGTTATAACTTAAAAGGTAATTACATCCCATATTAGTTACTTTCACTTGAATAGTTCCTAATGATAAAACTTGAGGGAAACATATATTAATTATATGAGTAAGGTATATGTGAAGCAATCATTGAGAAAAGTTGATGAGTTTCCTAAAATGTATGTAATTGTGAATGATTCTTGAGTAGATATTTTTTCTTATCACAGTGGTAACGTACTAATGAGATAGCTACGAGGGGATAATTATTATGATAAACTTAATGATGATAATCATCTTCTATTCTATTAGGGAAAAGAGTCATTACATAATATTTAAATCTTCATTTTATGTTCAAATATAATATAATGTAAACTAATTTGAATGTACATCACATAAATTAAATGAACAGACTTATATATCTGAAATTAATTCAAAAATCTGAATTATTTATTTTATTAGAATTGAGTTGTCTCACTATTGAATAACTAAATTGCCTATATAATTCCTACGGAATTAATATTTGAATAAAAGTTTTCTTTACTACTTGTGAGATCAATATATACATTTGTGGATCTTTATATATAAGATACTCTTACTAATGAGCTTTTAAGATACTATATAATCAATAAATTAAGTTGCGTAATAAAATCATAATAATAAGGTACAATAATAAGAGAGGATCATGTTCAAATTATCAACATTCAAAGGGATACGAATTTTTATTTTACCGATGATAAATTGATTGTATTACTAATCGAGACGAAGAGAATAAATAATTTTCAAAAAAACCATGTGGAGAGGCTTAAAACAATATTGGAATACATGAATGTGATAGTGAAGAGTATAGAGAATCAAATCAGGCAATTATCATTATCAATAAAAAAGAAGAGTTTCAATGAACTACTAAGTGATGCTGAGATAAACCTAAAGAATTACTTTTTTTTATACTTCGAAATAGCAATAAGCTATATAAAAAATAATTGGAGAAAACTATAATTGACAAAGCTGGAATTAACAAAAACTAAGTGGCATCCAATGTCTTGGCATTTTTCAAAGTCATGGAACCCAATGAATAATATGCCCAACTCACACCTCTAGCTATGAGAAATGAATAAAGAGAAATATGAGAAAAAATAGATATTACCCAAAGAAATAGAAAATGAACATGATAGAGAATGCTACTAAGGTAATTTTCCTCTAACTCTTCCTTTTTCATAATATTTTAGTAATGAGAAATTGAATGAATAATTTAAGAAGTTTCTTATTATTTTTTAGAAGTTGGAAGTAAATATCTCATTTACTAAAACATTCTCAAATACCGAACTAAGTGAAATTTATGAAATATATCATGAATAATAAGAGAAAATTAAATATATATGGAACTATGAATATGACTGAGAAATACAGTGTCATTATTCTATGAAAACTTTTGAGAAAATGAAGAATCCTAAACTTTTAATGATACCATATATAATTGGTGAGAACACATTCCAAAAAGGTAATAAGCAATTTTGGATTGCTTCATGTTTATATTAATGACATGAAGATTGAATCTTGACGAGATCAAATCAATCTCTCTCACCTTAAATGGCTAATCAATCAACCAAGCTCCTAAATAGTATTCTTGAATATTTATTGGTTAATGTTAGTTTATTTATTTTTTCTACGTATTTAATTTTGTTGGGTATGGAGGAAGATTAATATACTTTATTGATCTTGAGGATGATTATTTTTATCCCCTAGATAGGCTCCCATTTATGTCAATATGGGAGAGTTCACTCTTCATGTAGGTGGAGAACAAATAAAATTCAACCTATACAAAGACCTTTGGAGTCCAGATGATGAGAAAAATTGTAAAAGAACATATAACCTACTCAACACAACTATACAACATAAGGTAGACTTTACATGAAATAATTTTAGAGAGGACTACTAGCTCGACAAAGATGAGGAAGATAATGTAAAAGAGAAAATATAGAATTATAAAAGTATAGATTAATGAGAATGACTATTATGAAGTTGTAGCATTCTCAAAAGTCATCACTTTAGAAGACTCCAACGAAGAGTACTCTAGAGAGACAAAAAAAAACTAAACAAATATTTTCTCATCATAATTACATGAAGAAAATGATATGGTAAATTTGGAGAATACACTAGTAGTGAAAATAAGGATATAACCCCAATTAGTGGTTGATGAAATAATAAAGAAAAACGTGGTTAAATGAATATTCTAAAGGATACAAAGGAAGGAGATAAAAAAAAAGAGGCAATGATGAAAGATGTAGCATTTTCCAACAACATGACTTAGAGATACTTAAGTTAAATGAAGAATCTATGACAGCTAATAGTGATATGACTTAGGTGATCTAAGAAAAAAATGCTCGAGATGTGGCTCAATAAGAAGTCATGGAAATATAAAAAGTCATGGAAATATAAAAAGTCATGGCATTCAGAGAGGAAAAATCAAAAAAAAAGAAGCCCCGAAGAAGAAAACTAGTAATATAATTCAATGCTAAAAGAAAATTCTAGAAGATATGTAAGAAAGTGAAAGACTATACTAAGATGCTAACCTGGAAAACTAAGATAACTAATGTAAGTAATAAATATTTAATGGTCTAACTATTGATGTTAAACATAGTATTGTTTGGAGGCAATCCAATAATTTTTTTGAACAATGTGATGAAATAAAATATTATGTAATCATTCATATAATTCATTATGCACATTTTATGCAATCACGAATTTATTCATGGAACTCAAATACTATCATGTCTCTTTTACATATCCACAAAAAGAATTAGCTCAACTATCTAGATATACTGTTACACTTAAACTTAGGAGTACCAAATAATTATGTTGAATGGAAGGAAAGTTTGTTTTTTTATTAGGGGGATTAACTACTTGAGGATGAGCAATGACTTTAGTATGAGAGTTTGTTTGGTATGTTAAATCACAAATAATATTAGTTATTTTGATTATTTTTCTTGATGTGTTTGCATGAAAAATTGATTTAAATTGAATGATTTCACAAAATTATTATTTTTATGAATTATAATGCATAGTAGTAAAATCAAATAGTTTTTGTATTAAATATTATATTTTGTATAATTATTGATAGAAGGGGAGCAAAAAGTTTTGGTATCTTTCAAAGCATATAAAATAGTTTTGGTATCTATTCTTGGTCAAAAATTTATATAAAATTAGTCATGAAAATCTTTTTATGTTACAACTATATTACCTCATTGACATAAACATTTCACTCAAAAACATATTTTTTTGGTTGCAACATTTTCTTGGAGTCATAGCTGCACTAACTTAGTTATATTTTAATGGCTGCAACATTAATTTTATGTCGTAATAGCTAAGTATCATATTAGTACTAAAAGTCATGATATTCTCCAGCATCACAACTCTATAGTCATAAAAGCACTACTAAAATTCACCCAATTACCAACTAATTATTTGGTCGGTAATTGGTATTTTTTGGTCGGTAAACCAATTACTGACAATTTACTAACCAAATTATTTAGTCGCAATTTTGCTCGTCGGTAATTTTTTGACCGACAAAATATTAGTTGGTCGGTAAATTACCGACTATTTGCTGATTATTTACTAACAAATAATTATTAACTATATTATGACAATTTTTTTAACCAAAAGAAATGGTCTCAAAATAGTCAGTAATTATCGATAAAATTGTAACCAAAAATTGACCAAATTTTTTTAATATCATTAGTCGGTAAATGGTCTCCAAATAGTTAGTAATTACCAATAAAATTGCGACAAAAAATGACCAAATTTTTTTAATATTTTTGGTTGGTAAATGGTCTCCCAAAGTATTACCGACCTTCCGGAGACCATTTACCGACCAATGATATTAAAAAATTACAGTTTTTGGTCTCAATTTGGTTGGTAAATCAATTTTTAAATATTATTTTTTGCCATTTTGAGTTTGATATCTTGCTTTTAAATATAAATATAATATAATATAAATATAAATATAAATATAAATATAAATATAAATATAAATATAAATATAATATAAATATAAATATAAATATAAATATAAATATAAATATAAATATAATATAAATATAAATATAAATATAAATATAAATATAAATATAAATATAAATATAAATAATATAAATATAAATATAAATATAAATATAAATATAAATATAAATATAAATATAAATATAAATATAAATATAAATATAAATATAAATATAAATATAAATATAAATATAAATATAAATATAAATATAAATATAAATATAATATAAATATAAATATAAATATAAATATAAATATAAATATAAATATAAATATAAATATAAATATAAATATAAATATAAATATAAATATAAATATAAATATAAATATAAATATAAATATAAATATAAATATAAATATAAATATAAATATAAATATAAATATAAATATAAATATAAATATAAATATAAATATAAATATAAATATAAATATAAATATAAATATAAATATAAATATAAATATAAATATAAATATAAATATAAATATAAATATAAATATAAATATAAATATAAATATAAATATAAATATAAATATAAATATAAATATAAATATAAATATAAATATAATATAAATATAAATAATAAATAAATAAATAAATAAATTTATATATATATAAAAGATTACGAAACAAAAGAAAAGTACAATAGTGAATGCATATTATATAAAGAGAGTAAACAATAATTTAATACAAGCAAACTAATATATATTGCATATATATAGTAAATAAGTCAAGAGAAAATAGAAATATGAATTCCCAAATCCAAGTTTTAGACAAAAAAAAGTGTGTAATATACTCAATCATCCAACCTAGTGTCATAATTGTGATTATAAAGATGTATCTGGCTCGTATGGTGAGATGTCGAGTACTAGAGTAGAGCTATTTGCTACTGCTAATCCTGATGCGGTTACTGTATGTACTACTGTAGGTGCTGGAGTAAATGCTATAGATAGAGCATTACGTCGAATAATCTGAGGTAGATCATAAAGGTAGAACTGTAGTTCTCCTTCCTGAAACTTCTTTGTAAGCCAGTCAAAATGCAGCGACAACTCATTCCATGGTATATATGTACATATAAATATATACTAATATATATGTACAAGTATTTACATAAAGTATAGTGTAAATATCTATTATGGAGCATGAACATCAAACAACTAGATATTTTGTCATAAGCATAAAAAATAGGAACAAACACATTAACCAGAGTTTCAAAAATCATCTTTGTTTATTCGAAATTGCATCGAACCTCCAAACACAAGGCACAAAAAATTTGCAACTAGATTTTACAGAATGAAAGTTCAATACATACATACATACATGCATACAGTGCATAAAGTATAATCTATCCATGAAATTGAAGTTACTTTCTCTCACCCAGCTCCTCTAGTCACCATCTTTCAGCTGTGACAAAGCTGTCATAGTCGTGGTGCGTCATGTCTAGTGAAAAATCTCTTATCTTCTATAAACTTTGTATGGAAAACATTATCGTACCATATATGTATGAAAATAAAACAAGTTAATCAAATCAAAATAAATATATAAAAAAAGTTCTATTTTGATAAATATATAAAACTGCAGTATATATATACATATATTGTATATATGTACAATATATAATACTGCAGTGTATATGTACATATACTATAGTGTATATATGTACATATACTGAGTATTTATATGTACATATACTGAGTATTTATATGTACATATACTGAGTATTTATATGTACATATACATATGTACATATACTACAGTGTTTATATGCATATATACTGGTATATATGTACAAGTATTTATATGTAAATATACATTGCAATGTATATGTATATATATACCAGTGTATACATATACACTATAGTATATATGTATACATTAGTATGTAGTGTACACATACATCAGGATCCATAGTATCACAAACCATTCTATAGTATGTAGTGTGATTCATATTATCCGAGACCATTTGATCAGTTTAACTTACTAACATCCGTACTGAACTTGAACACCTCTCGTTGACGTACTTTTCACCATGGTATATCCAAACATATTAATCCGGTACAAAACCATTTCTATACAAATGCACCTCCACAGTCTCAACATTCAAAAAAATTTTATTCTAATATTTAACTAAAGTGCAAGGACACCTTATAGCTTTGCCACCATTCACACACTCAGGATGTCTCAGAGCAAACTTAACAAATTCATCAACTTTATCCCCCCATTGATTAAAGAATATTCCATTCACTATCCGACCCTTGTACATTTATTCACGATTATCTTCCATAACTAGTCACAAAAAAAATCAATTTAGTATACAAACGCAATTGCCCTAAATTAATTTTATGTTCATTAACAATTTATTGTGATTCCGATAAAGTTTTTTTGTGTGTGTGTGATATGTAACCTACTACACATCCACCTCCACCTCTACCCGTCCAATATTTATTTTCTCTTCAATAAGTTTGGTCCTAATCCATAATGGAGCATGAACATCAAACAACTAGAAATTCTATCATAAGTATAAAAAAAGGATCAAACACATTAACCAGGGTGACAAAAATCATTTTTGTTTGTTCAAAAATGCATTGAACCTGGAAACATGAGGCACAATAAATTCACAACTAAATTTTACAAGATGAAAGTTCAATACATACATACATGGATACATACATACATATATGACCGTATATGACCTAAATTTTTCTCTTCTAATAGATGCAAATTGTAATATAAAAATAAAATCTTTTTTTATAACTTTTTAATCTTAACACATTATGCCTAATCTGAATATCAAACAAAGTTTTTCAATCAACTAGAAATTATTTTTCCATCCGCTGTATCTTAATACATAATGAGAAGCAGCTTACAATACTATGAAATTTCATTGTAAAACTTCTAATTGCATCATAAAAGACTACTAGACCACATACCTATTTTGTATGGAGCCGTAGGGCTTTCTCTCGAGGCCTGAACACATTGTATGGATTGGTATCATTAAAAGGTGGAGGAGGTTTTAGAATCAACCACACCCCATTACACCAAACACTTAGGAAAAATGTTAGTAAGATGAAAATAATTCAAAACAAAAATAAATAGCAAGCAGGCAATAGAATCTATAAAAGCAACTCTTGTGGTTCATTAAACACTGAAACTGTTATTTATGAGTAATGTCAAATATAGAGGCATCAAAATGACTATGTTGTGTCGGAATGGCCCATTATAGTGTGGCATATATGTATAGTTATATGTTATTATACATATAGTATATATAGTTATAAATAATTATATATAGTTAAACATATAGATATATATAGATATATTCATACAAGTAATTATAAGTAATTATACATAAATGTATACAAAGTTATAAACAAATATATAGATTTACATATGTGTATACATAGTTTCAATATAGTTATATTTAATTAAATAGACTTTTATATAGTTATACAAATATTTATATATAGTTATACACATATATTTTAACATAATGTTGTAGGTTGTTTATACATGTAATTATAAATATAGTGACATATGGTTATACATATAGTTACACATATAGTTAAACTTATATTTATACATGTAGGTATATTTATTTATTTATTTATTTTTATATATTTATACACATAGTTATGTATAGGTATAGATATAGTAAAATACTTTTTTATATACTAATATATACAAATATATATTAAATATAAGTTGTAAATTATATATTTTAATATAGTTATGTATAAAGCTTTTGTAGTTATACATATAGTAAGATATAATTATTTATAGATATATATTATTATATATATAATGTTATTGTTATAAATAGTTATATATAATTAAACAAATAGTTGTATATAGTTATATTAATACAAGTAGTTATAAGTAGTTATCCATATATGTATACAAAATTATAAACAAATATATAGGTTTAGATTTATGTATGCATATATGTATACATAGTTACAAATATAGTTATATTTAATTATATAGAGTTTTATATAGTTATACAAATATATATATATATATATATATATATATATATATATATATATATATATATAGTTATACACATTTAGTTTATCATGATAATATATGTTGTTATACAGTAATTATAAATATAGTTACATGTGATTATACATATAGTTACACATATAGTTATACTTATATTTATAAATGTGGGTATATATATGTTTTCATTTAATTTTATATATTTATACATATAGTTATGTATAGGTATAAATATAGTAAAATACTTTTTTATATACTAATATATACAGATATATATTAAATATAAGTTGTAAATCTTATATTTAAATATAATTATATATACAGCTTTTATAGTTATACATTTAGTAAGATACAATTATTTAAAGTTTTATATTATTATACATATAATATATATAGTTATAAATAGTTATATATAATTAAACATATAGTTATATATAGATATATTCATACAAGAATTTTTAAGTAGTTATACATATATATATACAACATTATAAACAAATATTTTGATTTAATTATATGAATACATATATGTATATATAGTTACAAATATAGTTATATTTAATTATATAGTGTTACATAGTAATACAAATATTTATATATAGTTATACACATATAGTTATAAATATGTATGTAGTTAAAGATATAATTATATATAACATTACTATACTTTTACATTTAGTAAAATACAATTATATATAGGTATATATTATTATACATATAGTATATTTTGTTAGAAATATAGTTATATAGAAATAATTATAGTTATACATTATTATATACTTAAAAATTAGTTATGTATAGTTATAAAAATAGGTTACTTAATTTTTAATATAGTTATAAATACTTTTATATATAATGGCATATGATTATAAATATGTATGTGGTTAAAGATATAATTATATATAACATTTAAATACTTTTACATGTAGTAAAATACAATTATATATAGTTATATATTATTATACATATAGTATATTTTGTTAGAAATATAGTTATATAGAAATATACATATAGTTATACATTATTATATAATTAAAAATTAGTTATGTATAGTTATAAAAATAGTTTACTTAATTTTTAATATAGTTATAAATACTTTTATATATAATGGCATATGATTATATAATTAAACAAGTGTTTAGATATTATATTTGCGATTAAAATATTTTTATAAATGTTACTTATATATAATTATATATATGCAACACTCTTATAAATAATATATAGATATATCACACTTATATAAATATTATAAATATTCTATATTTATATATAAATTAATATGTAATATAAATGTTTACAAAATTGTATAAATATTTTATGTTATATAATTGTTATATAAAAATTACATAATTGGATAGTTTTATGTAAATATTGTATAGATATTTATAAACATTAATACATATGTATAAATATTTATATATAATATTATATGTTAATATAAACATATCAGTGTTTATATATAATGTAATACATTTATATAAATTAAAGTATAGATATATATATATATATAATGGCATACGATTATATAAATGTATAAAACTTTATATATACTGTTACATGTTTATAATGTATTCAAACACAACAAAAATAAAACTCATTAACATTAAGTTAAATTTTTCTTAAGTTACAGAAGCAGAAAACATCAAGCATTATATATTTTTTTAAGTTACAGAAGGAGAGAACAAAATACAAATATTTAGTATTTGAAATCAATAAAACCGAAAAAATTTAAATAGTAGAAGAACACAGATTACACTGACAATTTATTGTTTCATTAATCATGTAGAGTCAAAATCATATATGTGATGTGAAAATAGAAGAAAAAAGAAAGAAAATCAGGCAAAAATTAAAAAAAGTTAATACCCAATTATTCTATAAAAATGAAAAACCATTAGTGCTAATCAAATTGAGTGAGACGGAGATATGCATATAGCATTCCGAAAGAGAAGAACAAATATAATATTACCTGGTAACAAGAAGAGATTGATTTATATAGGTTGCTCCTGTGTAGTCGTGTTTTGCCTCTCGTTCGAACTTTGAAAGAAATTTTGCTAAGTGTTAATTACTTAGCGAATTTTTTTTCAATAGAAAGCATAAATACTAAACTGCATGTGTGTGTGTGTGTGTAATACAATAGAACAAGACAAAATATAAATAATATATTTTTAGTTAACCATATATGTTATTATTTAATAAATTAATAAAAAAATATTATATTGTAATAAAGTATTCACATATATATATATAATGGTTCTAAATATATAAGAATTCAATTTATTTTTATTAATATAAATGAAATATTTATAAAAGCATACAATTTGAATCTTTAAGCCATTATAAATTTTATAGCTTGAAGTATTCAATTAATAACCACACTAAAATATTAATTATTTAAATTATCAAAAATTTAGTAAGTAATTAAAACATCAATATATTAATCTTAAAATATCAACTTATTTTCTTTTTAAATTTATGAAAAATTTAAATTTTTTTTAAATCAAAAAATTTAACCTAGGAATTACCAACCAAAATTGGGTTGGTAAATAGTCAGTAATTATGACGTTATAATTTTGTTGGATAATCACTTTACCGATAATTTTTCATGGTAATATATTTTTGGTCATTAAATAGTCGGTAATTTATCGGTAATTTATCGGTAATTTTTTTTTTCGCTAATTCCCTCCTAATTTACATACCAAATTCTGACCAAAAATATTTGGTTAGTAAATATGGCCGGTCTTTTGTTAGAAATTTTTTTTTTTCAAAATCCATTTTTGGTCTCTAAATGGTTGTGATTTGATTAGTAATTACCAAGCTATTTTTTAGGTCGGTAATTTGGTCGGTATTAACGTTATTTTTAGTAGTGAATACTAAGGCAAAAACCATGATGATTCTCCAACACAATGAATTTTGACTATAGAGAGTTACATATAATATTTACTCGAGTTGTGATCATTTATAGATTCGTGACTTTTTGCTCTAAAAAAAGGTCAAATATGCAACCAAAAAAAATACAATAACTTTAGGTTACATAAAAGAAATGCATGAGCCACGATCATTCCCAGCATCATAACTTTGTGTTATAAAGAAGTAATATAGGAGTTTTGGTCATTCCTAGTGGCATGACTTATTGTTAAAGGAAGAAAATACATGAGTTGCGGACATTTTGAGCACCATGACTTCATATTATAGAAAAAAAGCATGAGTTGAGGTCATTCTTAGTCATGACTTCATGTTATAGCGAGCAAAGCAATGAGACGTAGTAATTCCCAATGCCACAACAATCTAGTAATGATAAGAGCTAAAGCCACATCCTTCTATAGTTTTGCAACTTTGTGTTATATAGAGGCAAGGCTAAAGCCACAACCATTTCTAAGTGTCATAACTTCCTACTTGAAAATGCATCCAGACACATGAGTATAAAAGTGAGATTTATACCTAAAAAGAAAATCTCATAGTAAGAGAGTTCAAAAAATCAAAAAAAAGAAGATGTAAAGCTAATAATAGGAGTAATCCACAAGTAAGGAGGGATAAAAGGTACAAGCTTAAACACTAAAAAGGGGCATGAATTTTGATGCCCACTTAGGAGCATATATGAGGTGCACTACATAAGAATTGTGATTTTAGGGTTTAAAATCATATATTTTTTTGAGGGTTATCATTGTGAACCCAAAATTCCTTGAAATATATTTTGAATTATTTTATGTGAATTCCTTCCCAATGTCAGGTTAAATTGAAGTCCAACATTAGTGTATTTTATAATATGAAAAAGATGTATAATTGATGAACTTCATATTTAGTTTGTGTTATGGTTTAATTATTGATGAATATAGTATTTATTAGGGTTTGACTATTAGTAAGTTTGTGTGTGTTAAAGTGAATATCTCAAGTATGTATTCTTATTCACTTGTTACAATCCTTCTAAGAATTGGGCAATACTTTTGGGTAGACAAATATTTGAATGATACTTGGAAAGTTTCATTAGTCACTTTTCATAGTTCATGTAATGAATATCTTGAGTGTATACGTTTGGTTCCATCATTCCATATAGAGAGTTAGCAGGACATGTTCTCTTATATAATATCACCTTCTAAGAGTCAAACATGTGTCTTCTTATTATTTATCATTGTCCTAAGAAACACACATGAACATGGTTGCTAGATGTAGCACATACTAAAGGCAATGGACATTTTGGCTAAAACCAAGATGTTAGAATATTTCCTAAGGACTTCAAAAAAACTGGATACTATAATTCCACAAAACTCATTACATGATTTAGCAATCATCATACACAATTTATATACCAGTCTTAGATAAATATCTAGCCTAACATTAAGAAGAAATTGAAATAAGGAATTGTATACAATATTAGTTCACAAATATAAGTAAATATATACGAAAAATGTTACTAGAATCCTCTATGTCCAAATTAATCCCACTAGTAGATGTTATATATGATTATGTGCTCGACATATTCTCACTGGTATAAGTATAAGCTTATTTTAAATTATAATGAGATACTCTTTGGAAGTATTTGCTAGTGTTTGAAAGAATGCTAGTCTTAATAATGATGGGCTCGATAAAATTTCAAGCAAGGATGGACAATCATCTGTAACCTTTTCCAAACTCTCCAAAGTTTAAAAATCATCATATGAATAAGAATTAGAGTATATAATTTATTTTGTGATATGATGGAATCATTATAAATAGTATAAAAAAGATAACACAGTCATTGAATTAATTGGCATATCTAGTGGGAGGCAAGAAAAGGCCAAAAGAATGGATATTAGGCCCAAAAAGATGAGATGACTGTAACATTACAAGAATTTAATAAGGCCATAAAATTAGTTTATGGGCACTAATGAAAAAGCTAAACTTCATAAAAAAGGTTTCTTGCATCAACTTGGGAAAGTTATAACTAATGATGTACAAGTACTTGCCCATATCATATCAACATGGGCATCAAGATGAATGTGGGATTGCAATGGTTATAAAAATACAGTGCCCTTTGGATTGACAAATACTCCATTAACCCTTGTGAACTTTATGAATACAGTATTCATAGTACAACTTGATAAGTTTATCATTATATTAATGATAATATTTTTATATCCTATAAGGCATTAGAAAAAAAAATGTGCACATTTAAAGACTTTAAAAAATTCAACATAAAAAGAAATTGTGTCGGGCTTGAAAAATGTGACTTTTGGCTAGATATTACATTATTTTGAAAGAAGGCATTATAGTTGTTCCTGTGATGATTAATGTAATTAGTATATGACCATAACTAAGAGGTATCCATTGCGTATCCGCCTTGTGTGACATGCAACTACATGTAGTTCATGCTTGTAGTTTGTAATGGTCTAACATGCTAGCCAATAGCCATTACTAGTGAGTAGTGACTTATGAGTAAGTGGTAGGTCATGTTGAGGCAATTATGACCCAAGATCCTAGAAGCCAATTTAGAATTTTTTTTAAAAATGCTTACAAACTACTACCTAGAAGTGCTAAATATGTCATGTTGAGTCAACACACTTCAAACTTGAAGCATCCCTATATGACCCATGTTCCTAATAGCCAAATAGATTTGTGCTTGACATGCATAATTGGGCTGGCAAATAATGGGCATCGACATGATCCATGTGTGCCTATCATAGTGTGGTTGTAGTGCATACTTAGGAAAAGGCCACACCGGATAGTGGGATAGTGAACCAGCCATGCTAGTCACCACTCCCAATGTGCTAACTTCACAAACACTATCACACAGTCATGTGATTCACTGCATAAAAAAACAAACAAATTCAACTTAAATTATGTAATTTTGAAAATAATAAAAATATGTGAAAAAAAAACTCACAGTCTATCAAACATGAAATGATGAAATCAAATGAAAAAAAAACATGATTAAGAAATGAATCTTCCAAATTCATTTGGCATTCACAACTTAAAGTTTAGATCAATTGTCTATCAGTATGTTTAGTTTCTCAAAATCTTCACGAAATTCATCAACTAAAACTTGATGGATCATGTGTATCTTCGATATCCTTCAAACATGACAAAGTTTCAAGTTATATGATATAATATTTATTTTCCTATTTATAATTATATTCACAACAATAGACAAGGTTATGCCCTAATCCATACATAACTTTGTCTTCATGCTTTCATTGGTCATTTTCCTTCTGTAACACCAAAGTGGGGTGTTGTGCATTATATCTTAGAATTATCTTTCTCCAATAATCTATCAGCTTCCTTAGAGTTATTAATATAAGACTCTCTAGAGCCCAGATGTCATGTATTTGAAGAATGTTATGATCTCATATTTGTCATCTTCCTCTGCTTTATCATTTTTATAGCTCCAATATAATTTTTTCTCTTTGTATTTCTCATCTTCATCATTATTAGAGTTCTTAAGTTGTTCTTCTACTCTATTGCTTAACATCCTCCATCTTCATTCGATGAATTATTTTATATAAAATCCTTTTACCAAAAATTTATTTTTTATTGTGTTGTAGTATGGAAGAGATTTTCAATTCTCCAACACCCCTTTTCATCATTTTCTAGACCACATAAGTCATTATAAATACCAACCTTACTTGTACCTCATCACAATAGAGAGTGAATGCTCCCTTCTTGATATCAATAAGAACTTGTCCTAGAGTCAAAAATGATCATCTCAATATTAGCGATGCATGATTGTTTTTATCCATACCCAATACAATTAAACCCATTGGAAAAATAAATATACTCACATTGACCAATATGTCTTGGATGATTCTATTCAGCTTCAGGTAGTTGATAGTTTGATTTACCATTTAAAGTGAAAGAGATATTAGAGTAATTTTGCTGAGATTCAATCTTTATGTGATTGTTAGGGGCATCAAGTTAATATTTGATTCCAAGTCACACAATGTCTTTCGAAATGTGTGATCTCTAATAATAAAGGTAATGTTAGGTTTTAGGGTTTTCAATTTCCTTAGAAGTTTTTTTTGAATGATTAAACTACACTTCTTGGTTATTTTCATGGTCACATATGTCTCTAACTTTCTCTTACTACCCATCATGCTTTCATTAAACTTCACATAGTTTGGTTTTTGAGCTAAAGTTTTAGCAAGCGATATGTTCACTTCTAACTTCCAAAATAAATTGAGAAACTTCTTGAATTATTCATCTAAATTTTCTTCTCTAAATCATTGAGGAAATAAAAGATTCATTGAAAACTAACCCTTTACTTTATTTTGATTCCTTTATTTATCTTCATAGCTTTTGGTAACCTCATTAAGTACCATAATATCATATCTTTCATATTTCATATTCTCTTCAATCGAGGTCGCAAATGTTTTGGAAAATTTCTTGTGGAGCCATAACTTATAAAAAAGTTATGACATTATCATCCCCAAAAATTCTACAATCTTATTGTTCATATTTCTTTGTAGCTTCATAGCCATGACTTTTGAAAAAATCATGACATTGTCACCCTAAAAATTTTATAATCTTTTTGTTCAAAATACTTTAGTAACTTCTTCCTACTTCTAAGAAATATTGATAAGAAAATATATAGATTTGTTTTCATATCATAGGTCTAGAGGGGGTTAGCTCATTTAGAGAGCTTTAAGCTCATAAAAAGGTGCTAAAAAGGAAAAAACAAAAAAGTACAAAGAATATAATTAAAAATCAAATACAACAATCCACTTTCAAACAAGTTAACAAGACTTAGCAATTAGATTTGAGAAGATTTATCAAAATCAATATTATCTAAACTACTAAGAAAGAATTGTCATTTTACAAACATAATTAGGTCAATTTTCAATGACAAATCATACGAAACAATCATCGATGATGACTCTATAAATTTATTATGACTTTGTTACTATAACAAATGTGAGTCCCACTCAACCTCAATCCTAGGAAAATCTCATGAGTGTTAACTAGTTTCCTAGCCCCCCACTAAGCATATCGATATTCTCTACTTTTCCCATTAGGGCGTATGGTTTTACACTTGCCCCGCATGTTGTGTTCCTCATGATTCAAACTAGTGACTTCTAGTCTATAGTTCAAACTCCTAGTGCCAAGATTAGGTCAACTAGTATTCTAGTGCTAGGATTTGGAACTATAAACTAGATGTCACCAATTCAAATTATATATGTTGTGACGTGATACATATGTAAAACTAAGCACCCTAATGAGCAAAATAAATAATATTGATATGCCTAATAGGGGGCTAGGCAATTAATTAATAATCACGACATTGCTTGGGGAATAAGGTTGAGTGGGGCCAAATTTATTATATATAAATAAGTTTATGTGTAACAAATGTGATCCCCACTTGACCTCAATCTCTGGGCAATTTTTAAGTCTTAACTAGTTGCTCAATCCCCACATCAGGCATATATCAATATTATCCTCTGCATGTTAAAGCACAAGGTTTTACACGTACCCATCATGTCACATCCCTAGGACTTGAACTCAAGTCCTTACTTTCTCACAATATAATATTAGTTAAACCAAGTAGGTCGACTAGTACTCAAATACTAGGATTTTGAATTATATTGACTAGAGGCCATGAGTTTAAATCCCATAGGATTAGATATGCATGGCATGCATAAAACCAAGTGCTCTAAAGGGCAAAGCAGATAATATCGATATGCCAATTATGAGGGCCAAACAACTAGTTAATACTCATGATATTGCCCAAAGATTGTGGTCGAGTGGGGCCCATGTTTGGTATAGTTATGCTACCTAATTTTTTTAATTACATGATGTCCCAAATGTTTATTAATGAGTATATGTCATTAACAAAGATCTATAAGTATATGGTTCATATAAGTAATAAAACAAACTTTCATCTAAATATTGATTCCACAGAGATTGTATTGATAATTTGGTTATTTAATAGTGAGACAATTCTTTTTAGAAAAATAGATATTCTAATTGTTAGATAATCTTATATTCATTATTTTATTCATTTAATTTTTGTGATAATACTTGAGTTGCTTGACTTATATTATGTTTAGACAAAGAATCAAGGTTGATGTGCTGAGTAATGATTCATTTTCCTAAGGCATACAAAATAGTTGTCATCATTGAGCCTATTCTACTAGTTGTTCTCTCATAATTATTTTTTTGGTATATCAACACTGAGATAATAATTCATATGTGATCATCATTCATAATCTATATTCATAATTTTGTATCAATTATTATTGATAGTTATTTTATATGCATGCTCTTATTCTTTTACCTCACGTGTTATAAAGTTCAAAGATTAATATGATTTTTAAGTATAATCACTTTTAACTTCATAAATATTATATTCACAGAATTAATATATGCATCCCTCAAGTTTTTCTAGTGGAAACCATATGAGTAAAAGTAATTTACAAGGGCTCTCGTCACCTTATGAGTGCCAACATACTCATGTGTGTCTTGAAGATTATCTATAGTTGTCCTCATTGGTGATGATGTAACTCACTTATTAAAGGTAAACCTCTTGCAAGAATATTTTATTTAATATTCATCCCAATTGATAACCAGTTTTATAAAGATATGTATAATAAATTAGCATGTAAAAACATCCATACTTTTAGCTTCATAAGCATCGTACCCATAATGATTAATATACCCAAATTTTAGGTTTCAATATATAAATTTATCTCATGCATCATAGTCATAAAAAATATCATTTCCTTCGTACCATGTACACAAGTGAATCTCATAGTTTACATATATTATTCTATCATGATAATCTCACATAATCCTACCAATAGTCAAAAATTTAGTTCAAATTCTATTTAATCACACATCTATCAATATCTATAATACAAAATAAATCAAACACATTATTTCTTAAATTTAAACCAAAATCTTATTACATATATTAATTTAACAAACCTTAGATCCATGCTATTTTGGTAAAAATTCCCAAATTTACCCTAGAGATGGGGTGTTTGAGAGACACATCTCAACTCTAAGGATTATATAAAGTCTCACATCTTTTGCTTTCTTGTGGAACATATAAAAAGTTTGAACTTTTCCCTAGGATTTGTTAGTTGCAAACTTTGGTGTTTGCATAGAAGGAGAAAAAGAAGAATAAAGATTTTTTTGGAATATCTCTATCTTCTACTTTTATACTTGAGAAACTTTGTTACTCTAAGTAGGAAGTCACTACTTTTATAAAAAAAGTTGTAACACACGAAACATTTTTTTAAATAATTTTTTTTCATGGAATTTAATTTTTAGGCGTTTTAAGGTCCATCATGAATTTATAATAATTTTTAGGAATTATTTCTCAATTAAAAAAATTTTTGGGAAAAAATATACATGGCAAGGTCGAATTCGGAGCAATTGACCAAAATAAAATTTTTAAAAATACCCAATGAATGAAATAAATTATGGAAATTTTTTTGAATCAAATTAAGGTCCAAATATATGTTATAAAAATAAAATTAATAAAAATACATGAATACAAAAATAATAAAAATAAGTGAACAATGAATCAGGTAGGGAAAAGTCAACATATTTTGTTGACCAAGGCCCAAATAGACATTTTAAATAATTCCAGGGCCTTGAAAAAATTTTCTAAAAACCACAAGGACTTAAGTGAAATATTGAATTAATTTTTAAAAATATTAGGCCTCATAAAATCGAGCAGAAAATAAAAGAAAAAAATTGAAGAACTCTAGGTTCTCCATTCGGCGCCGAACTGCTGGGTAAGGAAGAAAATTTTGTAGCAGCCAATTCCCTTTGAAATAACCTGTGATTTTTAATGGTGGGAGACTTCTGAAGGTATATAAAAGCTTCATGGTTTTTAATTTTAGTTTTTGCATGTTCTGTATTGGAGGAAAGGGGCTGAAATAATGAATGGTTGTTGTTTGGAAGGTCAATTAGGGCTGTTTGGAATTATTTAATTGTTCTAATGTGTATTATGAGTTGTAATTATATTTTGAATGGATAGAATGTGACCTAAGAGGTATAAATTATGTCTGGTATGTTTAAAATTTGAGAAAATTTTATTTAGAATTAAATTTAGGTGGTAATTAGTAGAATTAAGGGTAATATCGATTGAATGTGAATTTCTGTTTGAAGGTCGACTTGGACAAAATCATAAAAGGATCTAATGGACGAATCTTAGGTCAAATTTAACATCATTGGAAATATATAGATGTTAGTGAAATTTTTCCACTAGTTTCAAGTATATTCAATGTTCGTAGAGAAAGATATGAGCAAAATACTAACTGATGTGCAATCTGAAAAAAAAATTATTAAAAAAAAAACTCAAGATAGGTGATTAAATAGAAACGAGTAAACGGCCTAATTGAGTAGTGAATAACAAGGTATGGCTTGTTATGCTTTTGATGTTAACTTTATGTTTCTTTTTCTTGCATGAATATTGGTATAGCAAAAGAATTTGGGGAAGGCTCACGCATTCAGGGTGAATAATAACCTAGCTGAGCCTAGACTAATAAGGAGGTGAGTAAACCCACACCATCGTACTTACACCTTTGAAATATATAGTAGTGTTTCATTATTTGACTTGATCATAGTAATTGACTATGATTAAGACACTTATTCTTGAGCATTCATTGAATTGAATTTGTCATATGCCACAAATCATGTCTTGATGAATATTCATGCTGAGCACGGTCAGCTAACTCTTATTATATTTGGTGTTATCTCTTGTTGCATGCTGACTGTAAGATCATTTGACTCATCAATAAACTCATCTCTAATTTGAAAAGGTTGAGCATGTCTATCTCCCACAATAGAGACTCTAATTCCTAAGTGATCAAATCGATTGCTTGGCAACTCAATAATAGTTTGTATTGGTACAGACTCATGTACTGGTGCATCACATGGGTTTGTTTGAACGAGATCTTCCCACTATAAAAAACTCCGTCTCTTCAGACTCAATATGATCTGAATTTTTTGATATGTAAGATAACTTCATAAAAATAACTTCTTGCTGAGTACCAAAATGATTATATTTATCCAATGGATGACTCTCTCCACTAACTAAGGGTCTAAGCATGATTATAAAAATTGAGAAAAAGTTAAAGAACTACATGTAATATCTAGATTCATATTATTTCTAGGTTCATTAAAAAAAAGAATCATGAAAAAAAAAATATTCATAGTCATTAAAATTGTAGCAGTCTAATATGAAAAATATTTTTAACTTTTTTTTTGAATATTAGAGTATGCACGAAAAATAAATCTTTAGGACTTAGATGTTAACTTATCTCTAGAGGTGTCAAACGGGTCGGGCCGGGCCAGCCCGAATTTTTCGGGCACGAGCGTGCCGCCGTGCCGGACCAAGCACTGCAAGGTTCGCCCCGCAGGCATGGCAGGCCGTGCCGTGCCTTGCCGGGCCCGCTCGAGCTTGCCTGTCCGAGCGGTTCGGGATACGGGGGACCGCGGGTCGGGTCGAATCAGATCCAACCCGCGGTCTTTTTTTGTGAGAGGGACTTCGTGGGGTCGGGCCCACGGGACACCCGGCACGGGACAAACCCGTGCAGGTGTGCCGTGCCCTGGCCGAACTGTGCCGGGTCAGGCACGGCACGAGCCCGGGCACGGTATTTTTCAATTAATGAACCATGTCGTGCCTGAACCGTGCCGGGTCAGGCACGACACGAGCTCTGGCTGAACCGTGTCGTGCCTCATGCCGGGCTGGGCCGGCCCGGCCAGGTTGACACCTCTACTTATCTCGTCCTAAAAAATAATCAAGAAGAGAATAAATAAATCCAAAAGCTCAGAAAGTCATGCTACATAATCTCTCTCCAAGATATATAATCTAAAAAAAACATTCACTGAAAAAAACAAAAAAAAAGATTTTTCAATTAATGAGGTAGATTATGATTAAAATTGAAAAATATATAATGAGGAGGTCATCAGGATATGTGCACTTGGTACCCTCTGGTGCAGGAAAAGCCAGTGCCTTCCTAGAGATGTGGTAAAACTCTAGGCGTAGAACCTGGCTCGTTCTACGGATCTTTTGTTGAAATGTACGAATTCTAGTATAAAGCTAAAAAAGGAATGTACGGATTCCTGAATAGTAAACTATATTTCTATGTTTCAAACCTCTAAATCTCATTTGACATTATTGTTCATTTTGCTGCTATTTGTTGCATAACCTATGTACGGTGATTAATTGATTGAGCATAAACATCCTTGTGAGCTGGACTGGAGTATCTAGCCTCATAAGTATGGTGATATATTTTTACTCATAGAGTTATCTCATACACGTTGATTTCCTCTTTTTCAAGGTAGACAGAGAAAGGAGAATCCATGCATTTCTAGACCACTTGGATTTTATTTGAAAAATGTAATGGATTATTATTTTGTTTATTTGGTGAATAAGAGTATAAGTTTCTAGAAGGCTCCATGGTGAATTAACTTGGTTATTGAGTTAATTATCTGGTTAAATTGAAAAATTTCGAATAATTGAGTGTGATAAATTTTGTTTTTGATGAAACCTTATTTGATATTTTTGATGAGACCGTTGAGGTTTTGTTAGTGGAGAGTCAATAAAATTTATCATTTGTTATAGAAACGAATAGGTCATGCTGAATTTTCGATAGAAATTATGGGACTTAGGCTTGCTACGAGTTTTGGTGGCCTTAAGCCTACCCATTTCTTTGCGCCGGTCACAACCTATAAATGTGGTTTGTGACAAAAGTTTGGACTACATCTCTTAAGTTGAGGTCACAACCCTAAATTGTGATTATGAATCACTACAACAAAACAACAAATTAATGACACTTTATACCTTGACGCTTTCAGAAAATGTCATTATTCTATTTGTAATTAGACATTTAATGATATTTTTCTAAAAGCGTCATTATTTGGAAAATGTATTAAGTTTTTATGGCACTTACTAGAAATGTCATTGTTACTACAACAAAACTTAAAATTAATGACGTTTTATATCTTGATGCTTTTATAAAATGTCATTATTATATTTGTAAGTAGACATTTAATGATACTTACTAGATGTGTCATTGTTAAGACTAATAGGTTAGGAAAATTGCTTAACTCCTTAAAAATTTTCAAGGAAAAATGGGCTGAAAATTATAAACATTGTCACTTTTATTAGTGTCATGGATATGAAAAAATTAATTTTGAATTTATAGATTTGTAACAAATTTCTTATTTATTTTTTTTAATAAGTAATAATTTTTTTATTTTTACTCTAGATTAATAAAAAAAATTATCAAATTTTAGTTCAAAATTATTTATTAAAAATAAACAGAAACTTATGATAAAATTAAAAAATATCTAAATATTTATACATTCAAAATTGCATTTTTTATTTATAAAATAAGTAATAATATTTAATTTTAAAATATAATTTGTTAATATTTAATTTATCCATAAGAGAAATAAAAATAAAATGTAAATATAAGGTGATTTAATATAATTATGTGAAAAATTTAATATTATTTTTAACTTAATTATATTGAATAATCTATCGCTAGAAAGAGTTGCACTTCTTCTTCATCATGTTCGGCTATTTCCAATAGTTCGGGTTCAAGCTCGCGTCTTCGAAATCATTGGCCATATTTGCAGCATCTTGTAAGTTTCTCCATTAAGTTTATAATTGTATCAGCTCTTCGATATCGTTAACCTAATTAATGAATGTGAACGTGTTCCAAGTAATTTAGCATAAAATGCAATATTATAAATAGAGGATGATTCCTCGAGATTCCATCCCATGAAAGAGCTGATCTTATAACTTAGCATAAAAAACTATGCATAAAACGTAGAAGCCCAAGAGTAATTTAGCTCTATTTGTCGGGAGCAATCGGCGAGAACAGTGGAAGAGTTGGGCTAAACTGACACAATAAGCACTTCCTTTGTTGGAGACCTTTTCCTTCGCTGGAGAATACCAATCCACGGTGTCGATGCCATTTGTTAGTTTGGCACCAGTCATTTCTGGGATTCCGTCTCGAGAAAAGTGGTGATTTGAAAATTCTTATTTCTATCTCTGATTCAATGCAAACTTATTCTCCAATTTATTTTACTTATGACAATTCGAGTGCTCTCTAGTATCCAAACATTAAAAATTCTACCTTATGACAATTCTGCCTTATGACAGATAGATATATTTTACTTATGCCAATTCTGCCTTATGTCATATTCTTATATTGTAAAAAACAAACAAACATTAAAAATTATAGAACATCAATTGAACTTGGGCCTAAAGATAATGCTGAGCTAAGCTTAGATATTCTAGAATCTTCTAAAATCTTCTAGAATCAACATTATTGTGGCACTAGACATTGTGTAACTCTATTATGTCATAATCTTTCAGAATCTTTCCTTCAATGACATATTATATCAATGAAATAGAAATTAAATCTTGGAGTAGTCTTGTTAGATATGTTCTTTTTGGAGTAGTCTTGTTAGTTCATCAGCTACCATGTTAGCCTTTTCTAACTTATAATTCAACACAGTAAACTTTTACTAAAAACTCTAATCATTGAGCTTTTTAAAGTGATTTTCTATTGTGTTTGAAAATAAATTAATTGTATATTATTCATGCTCACCAAGAAACAATAACCTATATGGTAATGTCCCCATGCAAGTAAGTAGTGAATTATAATGATTATTTCTTTTTCTTGAATTATTATTTGACATTTTATTTACTAACTTTTTTGAGATATTTTGTATGTATTCACTATTGTGTTATGCATATTTAAGTATTTTTTATAGAGATTTTAATAAATATATATTTTGAGCAAATTTGTTGAATATTATTGAAATTCGAGTTATCTTTAATGACATTTGTAGACTTGATGGAGGGAATATATTTCCCATTATATGAGAGAATTACCTAATTTCTTTATTTTATGCTTGGATATTTGAGAGCAATGTAACCTTTCATTTGCTCTCCAATGATTACTTTTTGGCTTATTTCAACTCTAGACTTCAATTAGAGTAAGATTCATTAAGATTGTGGTTGGACTTCTATTTAACAAATAAATAGAAGTTTCGATACTTTGGCTTATAAGTATATTGGAAGACTCTTTTGAGGCATCATGGGCCTAGGGCATCTTTATTATCACATGATTCTTCTTCTTTACAACATCATCATTATAGTGAGAGATTTATGGAGTTGTGAATTATCTATGAATTTATTTTTATTCACAATAGAAGACAAAATGCTTAGAGAGTGACTCTTTTCATTTGTCACTTTTAACTTTTAAGTACTTTTATTATATTTTGGAGTATCTTTCAATTAAGTTTTGAAACTTCTTAGATATTAAGTATACTTTAGATTTTTATATAATAAAGTAAACTCACATCATTTTTCAATAACCATGTACAAACAATATGAAATAATTATTGTTCGTATAGAATAATACAAACATTTGTCCACAAATATATAAGTGAACCAAGTCAAGAATATAATGGTACATCTTATCAACCCCTTTTGGGAATGATTGCATGGACTATTTACCCTTAGCATATTCTTCACAATCAATATTTTATACTTCAATATTAAGGGACTGCCCATTCACTAAATTTCTTTGACTATGAAGCTTAAAGCGTTTATAATTCATATTTCCATACCTTATGTGCCATAAGTTAGACTATTTTACTTCATGCATGTTCAATGTAGAATCGATTCTTGAGTTGAGGTTGATAGAGATGTTTCAATTTTAGGACATCTTCACCTTCCAAAGTTTACTTATTGATTCCTTATCACATATAGTATAGTTATTCTCTTAATGTATCAATTTATAATCCTTCTATATTAATTGGCTTATTCTTAGTAGATTTTTATCTAGTTCTGGAATTAATAGTACATCTTCAATAAGCTTTTCTCTGATAGATGTTTTTACTTTCATTTTACTTTTCCCATCAATAAATACTAGATGTTTATTTCTCATCTCTATGCAAGTCCATGGAAAAAATTGTTTCTAGACATGTGATTAGTCCATCTATTATCTAGAAACCATACATTGAATATCTATTTTTAGGAACTAAAATAGACATAGAATAGACTTTCTTCACTTGGTTTTTCTTTAATACAATTAGCTTGTTTAAGATTGTTAATTTTGTAATCTATTTATAGATGCTTAATTTTTTTATAGTTAAAATATTGAGGTTTTGAATTATACAATAAAACTTACAACATAGCTATTCTTCTTACATACATTACAGCTACAAGAGAGTAAACATCATCTACTTATAATAATTTAAACATCTTTAGAATAAATGTGAAGCTCTGATTAAAAAGTAGCATCAAATAAGTTTTGGAAATGTCTCATTAGTCTTTGCTCAAATAATTTGAATGAGTTTTTTGATGCTCAAATAATTAGCATCAAATGCCCTTGGATTCCTGTTTAGATTAAATTCAGAGTAAAACTAGGGGTGAAAGTGTAAGTTTTTTGTTTCTTTCTCTTCATTTTTATTGATTTCTTTTGTACTTGGATGTAGAGGTTGCAGAATCATATCATATTAGAAAGTTACTTTCATGGATGCTTTTTTCTCCATTGCATTTCTGCCTTTTAGAGGATATATTTCGTTTTTACTCCCCCCAATACTAGCTTGAATTTGATCTTCTCTTGTTCTCGAAAGATAGAAATTATAGTCAATTACTCTTGTCATCAGTTTCTACACGGCTTTGATTTACAAACTATGGAAAGTGGAGTTGTACATGGCTTATGCATCATATCTTCGGCATCGTGTTTAGTGTTGCTATTTTGTGAAGTTTAATTAGTTATGTTTCCATCATTCTATGCAGATTTTGTGATGTTGGTGCTAGTTTTGTCGGTGATTTTGCCTTAGTTGAGTTATCTGGTCCCTATTTTCAGGCTACAATTCTGCCACAGAGTTATAATGAATTCTTTTCCATTTCCCATTTTCAGGCTCAGTCTCCAGTTCATCTTGCAAGGTCCTGTTTGCTAATTACAAGAGATAAAGAGTGGGCAATTCTTGTTGTTGGCTTTGAGCAGGTTATTATCCATTCTTTTTTTTTATCTCGTGTCATTTTTATATATGTTATTATGTTTATTGATTAAGATAATACTTTACTTTTCAACAGTTTAATGGGAAGGAATGATACAACAAAGATGAGTTGGATGAAGTACGATCTGAATGAGTGATGTTGGTGACTCAATTAATACTTTCCTCGGTTTGAAAAGCATTGGGGACACCTTTTTGTATTACAGCATGAACAAATTTTGGCATTTCTAACTTTAACTTTTGATGAGGTTCGTAATTTATATCTCTTTTGACCCAAACTATGACTGAAGATAAATTGTTTGACATAATCATTTGAAGACATTTTAGTATTTTCCTTAAACATTAATTATATTTCTATAATTTTCATATGTTGAATTACGTTATTATATTGTATCCATGATTCTAAGGCATTTAAAGGTAAACTTTTTTTTGGTCAAGTTCATGGACCTTTCCAACTTTGTAATGGTCCATGAACTATTGTGATAATAAATGTATTTTTTTATGAGATCATAGTTATTACTTCTTACTTTCAATTAAATATTCAAAACTTGAATATGTAATTAGAATTTTTTAGTTTTCATACAATCTTTTGTTTATGTTGTCAACCATAGATTTTTTTTGTAGATTGAAAATGGGAAAAATTGTGATTTTGAATTTAGGCTTCAATACTTTACCACAACAGTGTAAATTACCTTTTCACCCTGATAAAACACAATTATTATTGCAAGACACACTTTTTTTTTTCATGCATCCAATATTTTATTAATGATTCTAAAACTATTAGTTGATTGGATTACTATATTTGTGTAATCAAATTGAACTTGAAATTACATTACATAGCATCTCATCGAGTTTTTTTGATGTGTTGGGAAGATGACAAGTAATTTAACTTTTATTCTATTATATTTAATTGGCTTTTGTAGTGTTTTTTCATGTTATTTGTGAGATCTTTAAACTCACTACACACATACAGGTTTTAAATTAATTATTATTGTTTTGTATTTTAAAAAATTTGATCAACTTTTATGTCATAATTGATAAATCTCATGCTTTATATTTTATCCATTACTACTAACTCTGTTTTTGTTTTTGCTAAATTTGTTTAATCGTATATGTCAATTGTTATATAAATTATTTTTATGATATGTTGTTATCATTGAAGTTTTTTTTTCCAATGCTCCATAATATAATTTTTTCTGCAAGTATAAGTATTTATTGTTCATCTTTTTTTATGCAAGTTACCTTATTTGGAAATTAACTCTCAACTTTTTCAGGCTAGCATGAACCAGTTTTATGGAGATAAGGTACAATTGGGTTGCATATATTAGAAATTTTTAATTGAATTTAAGAAATGAATGTTGAAATTGTGTTATATATTTTTTTTGATTTGTAAGAAGTCCGAGTTCTCCATTGTACTTGAAAATTGTATTCTTGGTATGGATTGTAAAGAATGTTGTTCTTATGTGCATGTAGTATTACAATAACATGTGAAAATATATTTACAATAATTATTAAATTTAAATTTATTTAAATCATAATCTTCCTTGACGCTTTTACTAAGTGTCATAGTTTTAAAAAAATTTATGATAGCTTTAACATATAATGACAAATTTTTTTGCAGTATCGTAGAATAATACCTTGACGCTAAAATTAAGTATCATTGTTAATACAAATGATACTTTATTTTAGTGTCAAGGTATGATTCAACGACACTGCAAAAAAAATATCATTATATGTATAGACTTTTTATATCACGCTAGTGAATGATGCTATTGATAAGCGACATTATTTATATATAATGACGTTTTTTAAGTGTCATTGATTATGGTTTTTGTTGTAGTGAATCTAGGTTTTATCTCGATCTTTCTGTAACATGAATAATAACACTATGAAGTGGCTACAGCTTCATGCATTTGTTTTCTCATCTTTAATAAAAGGCCATATTCTTGGAAAATGACCACAACATATGGAATAGTTTTTTATATTAATATATGGATATTATGTTCTAATAAAGCAGTGGGGTTGGCATGAGTCCCCTTTTAATTATAATATGGTCATGATGCAAGAAAATAGTCATGACATTGTGAATGTCTCTCTTGTATATCCTATGGTCATTGTGTTGGGAAATGGACGTGATACAAATTTTTTTTTTCAAATGTCTTTGGCTTTGTGGGTGGTCATGACATTACTTTCTCTTCTATCATATATCAAATTGCCGCAGCACAATTAATTAGCTCAAGCATAAAAGTTATGATTTTGCCTTTATTTATGAATAAAAGTCATGACTTTAGGAAATGACTATATTCGAGTAATTTTGGTTCTATAACTTTTTATAGTTCAAAAGGCATGACTTTGTAAAAAACTCATTACTCTAACTTGAAACTATTAAATCATATTAAAGATAACGTTATAATACTTGGACTTAGTTTTAATCTTGAGTACTAGTGAGATACTTGGTTATTATGATATAGAATTAATATCCTTGTTATTTAAATTTCATGAGATAATTATGATTGTGATTCTATGATAATATCACATTCACTAAGTATATTCTACAAAGTTGAAGGATGGTGCTAATAAGTTGGCAGGATTATGATATATAATGATTATCACGACCTTTTAGGTAGTATTTTGGCCAAGAATGAATACTAAAACTTTATGATACTTCATGTGCTAACTCCAAAGCTAATCACCTTCGAAATATAATCAATTTCATGACTATTCATCAAAACTTACAAAAATTCTAAAGTCATAAAATCAATCCAAAATTTTCATCATTCGATGCCTACACAACTTCTTATAGTACCAAAATACATATGAATGTTCAATAGTTTGAACATCAAACACCCTATAAAATGCTATTACGTTACCTAAGGCATACCTCCTTTACTCCTAATTATAAGTCATATCAACATTAGTATATTTAAAAAAAGTAAGCTTTAGCTCTCATAAGAAAAATATAGCTGGGGCATCCCTCATTGATACTTAGGATAGATTTCATTACAATCAATTCTTATCTATTTGGATTCTAGAGAAAATAACTTATAATATTGATAACATATACTATATCTGATGTATTATCGTACATAAATCAGCCAATACCTAAGGCATAAAAAATATGACTTGTGTTTCTCCTTTCTTCTTCAATAATGAGATAATGCTTGATAATAAACTTAAACTATTTTGCTAATGGGATTGAGACCAATTTAACCTATTTCATGAAGAATCTCTTAAAAACTTTTTTGATTTAGCATTCTTGAGATAACATATATAGTTAGAAGGTTTATCTCAAATGATGCTTATCCTTTGAATTTGCCTGAATAAGCCTATGCTTTTCATAAAAGATACTTTTATCATCTAATCCTTAAGTTTATCATTTTTATAGTATATATATTGTGGTCTATGACTAACAACTTATCAATAAATAGTAAAAGTATAAATTGGTCATCACTTTACTGGTCAATTATGAGTACATGATGGTCAAAAAAAGTGGGTTGAAAGTCATGAGACTAAATGAATGAATAATATTTTTTATACCACTTCCTAAGAGCTTGTTTATGTATATATAAACTATTTTTTAGTTTGCATATGAGACTTTCTTTCTCTTTATTATGAATATCTCTGGATAATTCATGTAGAAAGTCTCAGGAAGGTCACTATGAAGAAAAGCTATCTTTATATTGAATTGAATAAATTTCAAGTCCAATATAGTAGCTAGATTCTAAATGACTCGAATAGAAAATATTTTTACTATTTAGGAAAATATCTCATTAAAATCAATTTTATTCTTTTGACTAAACTTAACTTCTACTAACCATGTCTTATATCTCAATTAAAGGTATCATCCCTAAATTTTAGTCAAAAAAATTATTTGATTTTCATAGCATGCTTTTCTTTTGGAAAAGATACCATTTTGTAAGTATTGATTAATATGAATAGACTTTATATCTCCATTCATAGTTTGAAATAATTCTTGTTTATTCTAAAGAAAGTTGGTTTCCAACATTTTGTTTGACTTATCAACATCCATGAGTATTATATAATCAAATTTCTAGAGATTACATGGAGGGGTCTATATAATCTTGTTAGCTTAGGCTGACATGTATCATCGGAAAGAAATGGGCATTTCCTAGTTCCAATAATAATTTCATCTCTCACCACCTCAACTAGCATATCTCGAGGTTCAAAACCATGTGACAAATCCTATGCTCAAAATCATCATGTAGCTACTCAATTCCTTATCCTTGATATATCTGATCTATGGAACATACAATATCTATTAGAATTGGAATCTCTAAAGACTCACTTTCCCCCTGCTTGAATAACTGTCATCGATAAATTGGTCTTCAAAAAAATTATTTCTTTTCTCTAAACAAGCTTCATCGTTGTCAAATCCCACAACCAAAATCAAAACTCATTGTGTTCATAGTCAAATAAGTTGCTTACAAGTGGATGAAGTCTTTGTAGTCAAATACTATCGAGTGATCATTTAATATATCTTTTATATTCTATATTTTATTAACATCTCCATCCAAGATGGCATTGGGAAACATATTAACTAAATCAACAGTCATATATATAATTTTTCCCTAAAATTCTTTGGAAACATGTGATTAAGAAAGTATCTACTAGACTCTATCCTCAATAGTCTGATTCATCCTCTTAGTCATACTATTTAATTAAGGTATATTGGCTGGATTTTTTTCAAGTCCAATATCATGAGATACATAGCATATTTCAAAATGGCCTCTATATTTTTTCATTATTTAGAATGTATGAAGATCAATTTTCTATCGGTCTTTCTCTCAACTTTACTGTTCTCCTTAAAGACTTGAAAGACTATCTTTCATTTTCAATCTATATGCCTACACATTTTAGAGTATTTTTTTTATAAATATCATAAAATAAAAGGTCCCACCAAGTATTATATTCTATATTGATTAGACATTAATATATAATATTGAAAGTATTTAATCATCTCAAATGAGAAAAAGAGTGAAATAGTATTCTGACTTTTTATAGCCATATAGTTCATACACTCATTGAGATATGATCTCTCATCAATTGGTAAGATATTCTATCTACTTAGTTGCTGAAGGCCCTCTCACTCACATGAACATGTCTCATAATCTAAAAATTAATATTTCTCTTTTGATAAACAATATTTATATGATCTTTAGACACTCTTACCTTTATGACATAAAGCTCATTCTTCTTCTTATCTATCATAATGATAATGCACTCTTAACTAATTTTTATCAGGCATCATTGAAATGACTCATATATTTTATTTCACAATATACCTATGGATATCAAGTTTACATGAATATCTAGTAGAAAATAGATATCTTTTAGTATTTGTTAATGTCTAGTATACATCTATAGATAAATATCTCGTGCACCCAATATTTGTGATAACTCATTATTACTCATCTTTACTCTATTATATTCATCATGTATGTATAAAATAAAATAGTAAATATGTGGAATAATAAAATGAAGCTCATGAGTTAATCAACTAATCACTCTCCTGACTCATTATATGCTAGCATAATTATTATTGTTAACTAGCATAATGATACCTTTCAAGGTGATGTTTGACTCTATCTCTAGTCTGTCTCATCAGATATACTCTTGTTGTAGTATTTTCTAAGAATAATAGATTCGTTTGATATGTCCTAACTTATTATAATGATAATATTTGACTATATTTATATTTCATAACTTACCTTTGGAAAAATATATCCTTCCATTACTTTATGTATGCCTAATAGGTTCTCCTACCATATCTCTCAGAAATAAAAATATTATGAGATTTCCTTTCTTTCTCTTTTTTTCTTGCTTCTTCATTCAATAAAATTTTTAAGGCAGCATTCATTAATACAATATCTATAACAATGACATCCTCAGGAAAACCACAAAATTATCTTAAATATCCAAACATCAGCTAATCAATAGGAAAGCAAGTAGTTCGCGTTTTAAGCACATCTTTATATATGCTAGTTGGTTCAAGATCCCTTGGAAGTCAATGATGTATGTCAACATTTGATCTTCATCTTTGAATTTTAAATTCACTAGATGTCTAATGAGTAATATTTTATTTTAAAACATATTATTTTCATATATAGATGCTAATTTCTATTGTGATATGTCTGTTCTCATTTCATTGGTTACATAGTGATGGGCATCAATACTTATCCATTGCTGAATAATGGACACAATCATAAAGTACAACTCTTTTCAATTTTGGGCACTCACACTCTTAGATTTTGGTTTTCCAATCACAAGGTTATATTGCTTTTAGATACCAAAATAATCATGTATTTTATTTTTTCAACTATAATAACTAGTTGCATTTAACTTTATCACGAGGGGATAGTCCTATATAACAATGAAATTCAAATTCAACCAAATTCCAACACACAAACAAAATATCTCAACTTGACTTCAATATCATTTTATTAATATTGGAATAATATAATACCTATTTGATGATATCAAATAAATTTGATGATATCAAATAAATTTGATACATTATAGGTATCACTAAATGGCTTCCTTAATGGGTACTCTAACACTAGTTGTTGGTATTAATAACTTGCTCTTATACAATTTTTGGATAAGTTAGTAGGGTTAGTGATTTTTCAAAGCCACTGAAAATTATATATCATTTTCAAAACTAAAATGATATATAATTTTTTATTTTTAAACTCACATGATTTTTAATAGAATAAATTCTATGAACATTTTATTTTTAAAATTCTGAATTTTTCTAGAATTATTAGTTTATTCATTGCAAAACAATTCTGAACAAACTCAGTTTAAAAAATAATTTCATAATTCAACTAGCAAATTCAAACAACCTTAAACAAAAAAAAAACCACTGTACAAGACTACACCCGGCTATATGAATCAAACATGTATTAATATTTGTAAAGTATTTAACACAACAAATCTATATATGAGCCAAGAAATGAATTTCTATAACCTAAAACTGTAAATATTGATATGCATTATTCTTTAAGCTAGTTGTTCTTCAATCTATCAATATTTTGGTAATGCTTGACAAAGCTTTACATGTGGAATTTTGGTTAAAAAAATTCTATCTACAAACTCCTTCGCATCAATAGCTATACTTCATAGACAATTTATTGGAGTGGCCCCGATAGATATGCCAGAAGAAGAGTGAGAGGAAACTATAATATGTATAATCTCTTTTCATTTTTCCCTTTCAAAAAGACGAATCATGTTTCTTTTTCATATTCCATGAAAAATTGGATGTTTTAATAATTGGCCTTAGCCCTTTACCAAATAACACGACTTTAAAATAAATACTGCATGACATGAAGTAGTTATTGAAATTTATTAGCAAATTCTCATACATTATTTCCTAATGATGGAGCAAACTAAAAAAGTAGAGTAATTATTGGTTGATGAACTTAAAACAAGTTTTAAAAATATTATCTATAACCATAATATGGATCAATTCTTTATCATTTGAATATTTTGTAGTGTACAATAATGCCTCACACAATAATCTAGGATGTGTGTTGATGTGGAATGAAAGATATTCACATGTCTTTATGGCCAATTGAAATAGTATTAAAAAAAGTAAAAAGTTTTGAGGTTGTGTGCCATATATGAATGTCTTCCATAGACAGTACAAATGAAGAAATACTATAATGAAGACAAAGCTAGCTGATGGGGCAAACAAAATAATATTTCCAAATTCTATCCAATTTAAGATAATTCAAAGATAATTATTTTGATATTAAGGTTTATCCAAATCAATGAGCCCAATCATATGTATTTTGAAAGGGTATTTGTGTATTTTCAAACATTTAAACATAATTGTTTTATAATTAATAGTTGTTATGTCAAGGATCTTTTTGAAATGCATATTGATGAATTTAATTGATATAGATGAATAGGAAATTTCACTAATTGTATTGACAATTCTTGAACCTTTAAAAATTGATATATGGACTTTGGTTTCATTATTATCTCAAGAGTTGCAGCAAATATAAGAAGAAATTGTAGGCAATGAACCATAATGTATAATATAAAAATGGTAATATATTTTCTTTTTGTCCATAAAGTTTTCTGGGTCACAATTGATTTGATAATAATTTGTCCTATATTTTTTTATAAGGATATTAAGAAAATATAAAAGTTATTTTTCCAAACTCTATCAAGCAATTTTTAAGACATGTATTTGTCAATTCCAAGTATCATTTAATTGCTTTACTAAACAATGTGCAAGACAAACACGTGTCTAGGTGGTAAAGTTATTTTGTTTTATCATATTGCATGTGTATAAATGAAAATAAATCAAAAGTATTTAAAGTATATATATATATATATATATAATATTAGAGTGATGCATAAAGATCACAATATTTGTCATGCAATAAGTTGTTATGCTAAAAAGTTGCTATGAAAAACATAGTTATACCCAATTTAAAGTTATGTAAAACTAAAATACATTCTAGTCATATGCTAGAATAGTGTTGCAACTTTGTTATGTCATCTACTTTTATTGATTAGGTGATATCCCATAGTTTATTAAGGAGAAAATTCCCATCAATTGAGACCTGCAAGTGTACTATTTATACAAGTAATAAAATGGACATTCGTTCCTATATCAATCCTACAGAGATTATATCAGCAGTTTGGTTATTCAATAATAAGATAATATATTTTTAGTAAAATTGGTACTTATATTGTTACATAATCTTAGGTTCATGATTTATTCATTTAATTTATGTGATACTATCTAAGTTGCTCAACTTATATTATATTGAACATGAAACAAGGGTTGAGGTGTTGTGCAATGACTATCTTCCTTAATGACATATAAGGTAGTTATCACCATTGATCTTATCCTAATAGTTGTCCCTTCATAGTTGTCTCATTGATATGCCACTACCAAGATAACAATTCAATACTGTTCTAAAGTTATTCATAACCTATTACCTTTAAAGAAACTTCGTCAAATTTCCTTAATGGTTGCTTTGAATGTACTCGTATTCTCCAATCTCCAATATCATAAAGACCATAGTTTAACATAGTTTATAAGTATGTATACTTTCAGCTTCATAAGTGCTATTATTGTACAATTAACATTTGTTTCTCTCACTTTTTTAGTGAGAACCATACAAATAAAAGTATATCACAAGGGCTTTTACCACCATGTGAACTACAACATATTCTTGCATGTCTTGAGGAATGCAAGTTACCATCTTACTCGGTGACGATGCAACTCATATTCTAAAGGTAAACTACTTGGAAAAATATTTTACATAATGTCCATCTCAAATGAGAACCAGTTCTTTTAAGAGGTGTATAATGAATTACATATAAAAGTATTCGTACTTTTGGCTATATAAGCATCATACTCGTGATAATTAATATACCCATAATTATAAGGACTGTCACTTTCTTTCTACTATATGCAGGAGTGATAAGATAATAGAGTGAGCTATACTTTGCAACTTAATTTCAATAACAAAGATGAATTGCCCGCACACTATGTATAGTTTTAATTTTGAGATGATGATTGGTGGTAGATATATTGTCAGCACACTATGTTTATAATTGGTTATAATATAATTAACTTGAAGGCGTAGAGATATATCGTGTCTAGCAATTAAGGAAAGTTCAAGTGAATAAAAAATAAAGTGGAATAAGAGGGCATACAAAAAGAAGAGAGGAAGTGCTTCATAATAATTTTGTGTGCAACAATTTATTTTTTTTAAAAATCTTCAAATATTACAAAATGTTGAAAATGATTATGATATAATTGACACGTGAACAAACCCACAACCTCAAACAACTCGAGATAACAATGTGTGAAATGCTTATGACACATATTATTAACATTTTTGTCAATGCATTCTTAAATTTTAGCCTTAGAATACAGATATATATAAAGGGCATAATGCTTTTGTATAGGAAAAACAATAGGTATTTTTAGAAAAAAAAAACTAACTAACAAAGTTAATCAATCATTTGGCATGGATATGAATATTATGTGGAAAAAAATGATAAAATATATAAAAAAATATCTAAATTTTTTTTGGTTATATCTAAAATAAATATTTACTTGCATAGAGAAACTCAAAGATAGAAATTTGATGTTCAACAAACTATAAAGGAGAAATGAGTTTGTTTTAAATAAATTTAGAAGAGAACAAAAAGAAGACGCTGTGAAATTCTATAAGAAAACAAAAATGAAAGCTAAAATATTGGTGAATAAAATTTAGTTTTTAGACATATGATGAGTTATATATAAAATATAAAATAATGAAAAGGTAAATAATATTTATAGGTTGGCTAGGATGAGTGAGAAGAAAAACATACCTTACATTTTTATGCTAATTATGAATGAATTAATAAGAGATCTCAAAGAAAACATCCCTCACTGTATATTATTTGTAGATGACATATTATTAGTTGACTAGATTGAAGAAGAGTTTGGCAGAAAATAAAAAAAATGGATGACATATTATTAGTTATTATAATACAAAGTACTTGGAATGTGAGTTTAATCATATTAAGAGCAACTCCAACGAGAGTTGCTATTAGGGGTGCCATCCCCATAATAACTAAAATAATACCCAAATCACAAAAAATATTGCTTCAATGGGGATAAAATTAGAGGTGATAAAATGTCATCAAAGGTATTAGGATGCCATATTTGGCAATATTGAAAAGAGAAATGAGAGGATGCAAAATAGTAGTTGATGGCTATTGTGCATTTCAACGGCTCTCTCAATAGGGTTGAAAATAAAAATTTAAATAACAAAATATTTAATTATTAAAATAATACCCTATTTTGACACCTACAATTAGAGCAAAAATAATGTTCATTGATACCAAAATATTGTTCAAGATTAAAAAATAATATTTGGCACCATATATTTGATAAATCTCATTGGAGTTGCTCTAAGAATGATAATGTTATGATAATTAAAATAGGAGAGTACTAAGTATCAAATGTTAGTAATTTTAACTTTTAACTACCTAGACTTAATATTAATTAAAGATAGAGAGATTGACAAGTATATGTCTCACTTAATATAATTGCTGTTGGCAATGCTATATAGAAATGAATTTTAAGCAACTGATAAACAACACTACTGGGGCGTAAGCACATAAACAGTGGCGGGACGGAACTTCAACAGCTTGCAGGTTGCAGCTTACCAGGAGCCAGGCCTGGAGATACCGATACCCCCTCGATATTCGAGAAGGAAAACTAGACTCACAAAGTAATTATGGAGGGTGCACTACTAAGCGCCTCGTCTGTGACGGAACAGAGACAGAAGATTGAACAGTACAAGCACATTCTACACACTGTCATCTCATCAAATGATATTGCGCAAGCTAAAATGTTCATCGATCATGGTAATAAACCGCTACTCATGGCAGCTTCAATAATGTCACACAACTTTACGGATGATTTGTTGTTCCTGTTATATTTAACTATACTTATCCGAGTAGTGATCAAAAACGATTTCAGTGTTGTCAGACGAAATTCCATTAGTGGTGTCGAGGCAGCTGTTGCAGACTTTTGCGCAGGAGTTAGGAAGACTGGATCCTGGAATGCAGAAAGAAATTGCGCATTATACCCTCGTGCAAATTCAACCACGCGTTGTCTCCTTCGATGAACAAGTTTGTGCTAGACGATTATTTAAATATAATAACTGTATTTGCTTTTCACTGCTTTCTTACACTAGGTTTAATGGACGTAGAGAGTAGAGACACTACCGACGATTCTATATAGGTCGAGAACATATGATCCAGTCATCCTTTATATATTATCATCTAGACTCACATTGAAGAAAAACCATTAGAGAAGAAGATTTATGATAATTTTTCTCCCACACGATGCATTTTCTTTCATGATTTATGATCGCATGGAGAAGAAGGTTGGCGCTAGACTAAACATTGGAGAGTTTATAGCACTAGACTAAATATTCAAAGCTTGACAGTGCAGCTCATAGCATCTTAGGAAACTTCATTTATGATATTTTGAACATATCTGGGTTAAACTTCATCAAATAATCAGAGCTTCTGGTTCAAAATATTTTTTTGCAACCCTACATTCTTTGCTCAGAACTATTCTGATTGCAGTTTGGGGCACTAGACAATACACCTGAGAGAGTTTGCCAATGCAGTTTGTGGCATTCTAGACATTGGAAAGATAATTCAACGGCGAAAAGCAACATTAAATTATGTGAAGAATTGATAATATGTTTAAAAATTAGATATGCATTATTATTTTGAGTTATTATTTTTTTAACATTTCTTTATTAGTTGTATTTATTATGATTTAATTTATAATTAGTAAGTTTGATGTGCATCATGATTGCTCATAGTATAAAGGTATTCCAAGTATTTTATATTTTATATCTTAATAAGTTGTAATCAACTAAGATACATATGTTTGATACTGTTCATCAGGAAACAATGCTATTGCCATCTTTACTATTGAAATTCAAGCCTATAATGAAGTAGATTGCAATATCACCTGATAATTAAATTATAATATACATCACTTTTAAAAAATGGAAAAAAATAATCATGATAGTTATTGAAATTCATAAGTTGGATAATCATTAAAAATTTAAAACTAAATAACAATAAGTTATGAATATCAAACTCTGAGGATAAAGTTGGAACTTTTTAAGTTGTTTATGAAAATCTTTATTAGATATTTTATTATTTGAATATATGTTATAATAATAATTTTATCTTGAATTTTTTTCTGAGAAAATAGTAACTCACATTTATATGCTTCTTTCATAAATTAGTGGATTTAAGGTTTTATGTTGTATTGTGTAATTATTACAAAAAATAGTGAGGCAAAAAAGTTGATATCCTATATCTTTGAGTAAGTATCATATCCAAATATTTCATAAGTGATTATTATCATTATTTTAAATTTTGTATTTGTTTTACATATCAAAATAATTTTGTCTTTTATTTTTTTAAGAGACAAATATATAAAAAAAATATAAAATTTTATCATAATTTTCTTTTTTGTGTATACGATATATTGGTGCTTAATTTGAATATGAATATTTGATTAATTATTAGTATACATAATTACTCAAAGAGATCTTAAGGTTTTAAAGATTTTTTGGCATCTCAATGTACAAAGAATTACATAAAGGTGAACATGTCAAGTAAAATTTAGGAAATAATTAATTATACTAATTGCATATTTTTTATTAACTATTTGATCTGATTATATTTAGATAATTAATTTGTACGATGAATTTTCTATAAATAATATCAACTAAATGCATCATATTATAAATAAAATTAGCACATAGTTTAATAAGAGTATTTATTGGAGTACAATCTTAAAATCCAACATTCTTGAGAGTATCAATTATTTACTACATCTAAAATAAAATAATATTATTCATAAATAAATTATTTTTATGTTAAGAAAATATTTGAGTTTATCAATATTATTTATTCGAAGTTATGACTAAAATTATTTTATGAGTTGAGTAATTTTTAATGTTATTTTTTATAATTAGAATATTATTTATGTATATAATCAATAAAATCATAATGCTATCAGGGCTCATCCAAAAAAATAATAAAAATCAATAATACACTTGTATAACCTAAACATGATGATTGCTTATAAAAATTTTGTAAATCAAGTTTTTGATAACTGTTTTAGGCCATACAACATTTTACTTAATTTATTATTTATTTTTATTGTGTTGCTCAATTCTTAGATTTCTACTTTATATATTTCTTCTCTTGAAGATTATAATGAAAAAAAATATTCTTTATGTTTTGTTGATATATCTTTTTTCTGTGAGATATTATTGATTAATAAGAATTTGTATAGAGATTATCGTGACTATTAGAGAAAAAAATAATAATCAATACTATATGTATGGGTAAATCTCCCTCACAACAAGTCTTATTTTAAGGTGACATATCTTCTTATTTAGACATGTTTTTATAAGGAATATTTATCTAAAATTAATAACAAATATTCTTGAAATTTTTGATATTAATTTTTAAGTTTTATTAGAGTGAATGTTATCTATTTTTTTTAAATATGGTTTTATGTTATTTTGGATGATATAATTTTTTAGGAGACATGAGTATCCCAACACTATAAAGTGAAATAATAAAGGAAACAAAAGGAATAATAAAATAAAATCATGACAATTTTATAAAATTAGGTGTTGTGTATCAAAAAAGCAATGATACAGCAGTGACATGGAGTGTCCATGTGTCAGATATGCAGATACGCTAATACACATTGGACATGCATCAGAAACATGTTCGATACACTATGTGACGTATCTTTGATCAAATAATAGGTTAAAGTTATGTATACGTGTTAGACATGGGAGGCATGATTTTGATTATGTAGATTGGGGGAGAATTCGATTCTGTAGGGTAGGGGTGAATTTGATTCTGTGGGGTGGCAGGGGGTGTAATTTTGTGGGGCGGCAAGGCGGCGTGGTTTTGTGGGGTGGCAGGGTGGTGCGATTCTGTAGGGCAGTGGGAGAGGGTGCGATTCTGCGGGGAGGGGGGGCACGATTTTGTGGGGAGAGGGGGAATGATTCTGTGGGTATCAAATATAAATATTATTTTAAGAATAATATTTTATTTTATAAAATAAGATAATTATAAATATTATTTTATAAAATAAAATAGAATATTTTTATTTTATACAATAAAAAAATATTTTTATTTTATAAAATAAAATATTTTATTTTATTTGATAAACTACCTAATATTTATAAAGATAATTATAAATTTTATTTTATTTTATTTTATCTATATTTTAAGAATAATATTTATGAATATAATTATTTTTATTTTATTTTATTTTATTTTATTATGCCGTGTTCTAGTCATATCCGCACATTATTTTTTTGAAATTTATCGTGTCATTGCATCCTGCTGTGTCATATCCTCATGTCTATATTCGTGTCCATATTTCGTTGTGTATAACTTTTCAATCTCTTTCGAAGAGTAATTAGGTCATGATTAGAGATTTTGATTACAAGATCATGACTTTTTGATAGGCACAACTTTGTTTTGATTAGGCTGAGTATGTTCAATTCTCCTAGCATAGACTCTAGGTTCTATGTGGTAAAGTTTCTTATTTTTTTGGCTTAATATGAGCTGGTATTAGAAAATGCATATGGATTATTATATCTTTAAAAACTTGAAGGAGATTCTTTTTTGGGAAATCCTATCTCTATAACCCCAATTTGATATTACTTATTATTAGATATGATGATTTAGTGTGGATCAATAAGTTTAAATATATTGATATAAGATCATCTCTATTAATTGGTAATTTTGGAAAG